>CM062811.1:1209297668-1209687668 GCA_031772625.1 Pinus tabuliformis
TGGGTCCATTTCTTTAGCTGACTTCTCCTGACTCTTTAAGGTAGAGGCCTCATCGAATCTTTTCTTCTCTTGCATAAACGTTTCTTTTGTGCATTCTAGATCAAACCCAATCTCTTTTTCTAGCACTTTGCAAACCCACTCACCTTCTTCAGGCTGCTTCCCCTTATCTTCACCAGCCATCGCTCCACTCTGCAACACAATATTTACATTAGGATCTTCCTCGCAAGGCTCAGCCCTCATCATCTGTAGGTTCTAAGTTGGTTGTTGAGGTTGCGCTTGATTTTTGCATATTTTAGCTAACAATAAAGGGCAATCCTCCATCACATGGTCAAAGTAAGTACAATAGTGGCATGACAGATGCATCAGATTTAGGTAGTCTCGCGCATAGTGTCCTTGGCCCCCACAGTTGTAACAAATGACCTACCCTCAACCTCTACTAGGTCCCCCTCCACCTCGGCCTCGTCCATGCCCCTGATACTCGCCTTGCGCTCCCCCAGTGCCTTGATCTGGAATCCAGGTTTCTGCTTGCACCTTGTATGAAGGTGTTGTATACATAATTCTTTCGTAACTACAACACATCATGACCCACCGATTGAAAGAAGTTACATAAGAGTTGTTGCGGTGTCTGTATAAATTTTTGTAGCAAATGGAAATTGTCTTTCACATGTTTTCCAGCTACCCCATAGATAACACACCATAGCGTAGGCCCTGTACTCGTACCTACTGGAGCTTCAGGAATTAGAGGCATTAGTCCCCCTGCTGCAACATAATTTGCAAAAACTTGACAGTGATCTTTGTCATGCCCTTGGCGTTTTCACTTCAGGCACCAAACTTCTTCGTGCACCTCAGGCCAAGCTATTCTATCTTTCTTCAAACTTTGTATTTCTAGGAAAAGGTTCTACAACTGTGCATGAATCTGCTGAACCCCAAAATTAGCATCTTACATTGGTGTCTTATGCAGTCTCATCGCAATTTCCATAGCTTCCGCTTGAGTCCCAATCTTCTATTGTGGTAGTGCAACCCTTAGATGAGCCAAGAGCGAAGCCACAAACCATTTGCGGTGCTGCCCATCAGTCAGATTCATGTTAGCCTCACGGATCGTTCACTTCAATCTATGATTCAAATCCCTAGGTGTATCACTAGGCTACATCATGATTTCTTTGAATCCCACAATTGATTGTGCTTCAGACTTTCAGCTCAATCTGGATATCTGCCAACGCAGACATCAGATTATCAGTGTAGTACTTAATGTACCATGTTAGCGCGCGATCCTGTAAAGCATTAACCAATGTTACTTTCTTCATTTGATCATTTGTGATACCCTAACCTTCCTATACAGCCTTCGCGACGAACCAAAACTAGGTCGGATCTTCATTTCCCACGCCCTTTAACACAAGTAGTTTTACGGAGTTCGCCATATTGAATGGTGGCAGAGGTGGTGCTGGTGTAGAGGAAGGCGTATGCAGTGGAGGTGAAGATGGAGGCAGTGTGGGTGGATGGGGTATTCATGGGAAACCTTGCTTTATCAACTGAACATCACTCTACGGAGATTCCTGTGCTGCTTCCTCGTTGTCACTCAAAGGAGGTTCAATTAGCGAGATATATTTAGGGCCTATTTTTCCCTTATTCCTCAATGTCCTTCCACTTCATGTAGCCCCAAACATCAAGGTAGCTGCATAACCTGCTTTTTAGATAAGAGCATCTTAATCCAGGTATTCAATGATTTTAAATACTTACCTCGCGGCCCCTTGAAGAAGCAACACTTCGCTTCGCTGTAACTAACCGAGATATCGACCGTGAACTCTATCATGAACTCTCCCATGATACGATCGAGGCAATGATCAACAACACACATGATCTTATCTTCATCGGCTTCTAATCTCTGCACTAACTCACGTGTCCAGACTATTGGACCGTCAAGCCTCCACCTTCCTCGACCGTCTGCTAATTTCATGATCCACTCATACAACTCAACAGAGAAGGAACAAAAGAAGGTCTCATGTATTTCTGTATATAGGTATCTATCCAACCACTCTTCCTTCATCAATTGGGGTTCCTATTTTCTTGTGCCGCGAATTCGTGGATCTTTCTATCCAACTAGTCTTTTATCTCCTTCTTAGTTGGATTTGAGTGATGCGACATCACACATCTCGTTATGCAGATCTCTGTCCTGGCAATAGAACCATTTTTTGGCTTAATGGGCCCTAACCTAGCTTCAACGTTAATTAGCCAAGTAAGTGCCTACACTACCGGCCCTTTCAGCATCAATTCACAAAGCGCGGATTGAAGTCTCACTTGAAGCAGTATGGGGAGGATGCAGGAACCAAGTTTTCACACCTGGAGATAGTTGTGATGTTGTTTTATACCCTAACCCTTCCTTCACGCAGACCTATAATTGATTTAGGCCGTATCAATGTACTTGTCTTATTCATCTTTGGAACCTTAGCGAAGGTCTCCAATCATCTGTCAGGGACCCTAAATAATCAATTCAAACACCTATGCACCTCTATAATTACTCTTACTTCTGTGTCTGCCCAGATTAACTTAAGCATTGGTTAACTTCAACATGCATTATGATTACCTTCACATAAAAAGATATTCTTACTTGTGTTCATATGACAAAGTAAAACACATAGATTCGCGCATCAATATAGCATTAAATCATAAACCTAGTATTCAACATAACATAACCACAAACATTCATAATGAAAGTAAAATAGCTCATACACATATATCTCCATAACAATTCCTTTTATTGATGGTTCAGATCTCCAGTACATACTCTAACTTCCCTGCGCACACAACTGCAGGGGTCCACACACTTAGCTGCAGACTTCTACCTTAGGCCTCTACGCACTCAGCTGCAAAGCATCTTCCTACACTAAGACTTTTCACTCTTAGCTCTCACTGAACCATTACATTTATAAATTGCCCAAAAACTTACTAAGAACTGAAGTATCTTAGACTCTTCTAACACTCATTTTTATACATTCCCATGGTTTGCGGACCAAGGGTGAATCTCATCAAGCCGACACAAGCTATCTAAACTAAGGGTGGAAACCCTTTTTGACTATTTACATCTTCATGCTCCGTGACCACAAAATGCGGAGAGTTTACATTCTTTATACAAAATTTGGGACTTTAGCCCCAAAACTTAGGATTTTAACCCCAAAATTGACCCTAGGGGACCCGTTCCCAACAATGTGTTGTAATCAAATATCATAGCATTTGTCCCAACAATAGCAGTTGAGGACATCTTTGTGCAAGGAGACAACGAGGGAAATAGGGGTAGGTGGATAAAAAACATACATGAATAGGAGATGGAAATAATGCCTACCAAGCTCACTAAAGGCCAAGGGTTGGCCAAGATTTTCTCTGAATCCTACAGTCAAGTGCTAGGGATAAATTTGACCACAAAGGAGGACATACCAAAGGAGTACCAAAGTAGTATTAAAACATCAGAGCAAAAAATATATGCCAATTATGAGGGATCACCATGGTTCAAGAATATAATTCATTACCTCTTATTCTTCAAGTGCCCCTTGGGGCTAGATGTCTCCAAATATCAAAGCCTGAGGTTGCAAGCCCATAAATATATCATATCCAATGACCTAATCTACTGGAAGGACCTTGTTTCAAGGAAAACTAGTGTCGATTCAAATTGCTAGTCCCACTAAGATGGGTATCTATCTTAGAAACAAATAATGAAAGCTTTTCAAGAGTTCCTTTAAGTGTGATAGATGGAAGAGAAGAAAAGAGGACCAACCTGGATCTTCCGCTTTGATCCTAGCTTGATTCCTCCTTTCCTTGATATAATTTTCCACTCCTCTCCTACTTGTCCTGCTTCAAAGAGTACCTGTAGAGTCAAAGTAACATCAAACTATCAAAGCATCTCTATCTAAAACATTTTTGAAAATGCAGAATCAAAAACACATTGACCATACAATTGCATTCATAAATGATAAGATTCACAAATACAGGATCATATGGAGGAAAACTAAAAGAACTTTATTAATAGAAATGTAAGAGAGGATTACAACCCATCTGTCTGATCCAGCATCATCCTCCCAGTTGTAGAAGCCCTCTTCACCTCATGAACAACCAAATCACCCAACAATGCAATGTCTCTTCTCACCAAACCAACAACACTTCCTTACAAAATACAAAATTCCAGCCTCTAGATCTCTCAGATGAGGGATCCATTTATAGATGTCTTGCAAGGGTGTGAGTCAGCTTTGGATTTTTGATTAGTGTCATTCCACTGATAGTTCTTGGTTCCACTTGGAGATTTCATGATCTCTTACTCATCCCTGGGCAAATTCAGAGAGGCAAGTGTCACAAGAGAAGTTTCTGGAAGATTCCACGATCATCCACCTTGCAAACTGTCTCTACCATTTGTCTATTCTTGCTCATCACACCCCATAAAAGGCCATTTCAGTATGCATCACACCTGGCTAGTTAGGCAGTCTGTATGGTCCAGTTTTGGCCAGTTCTAAGTAGGTTTTCAGGTGGAACTTCTGGGAAATGATGTAGTCAGCTAACCATGATCCTTTAGGGTATGAAAAAAAACTTTTAGGGACTTAAGGAGCCCTTATTTTATGGACATATGAGTTTGGGGTTGCAGTGCCCAAATATGTCTATAACAGTTGCCCCCTAAAGCATGAGGTCATAAATCTTCTGATGTCGGGTGAAATGCTTTATTCATGAGGATCTGAGGTATTTGTACTAGAAGGTGACCTGTATAAGATACAATACAATACATCATCATTATATTATTTTCATGATCTAGCTAAGGCGGGCATTCCCATGCTCAACTTTATAAATTCATTTTCATGTACATAGGACAAACAATCGTTTGCTGTTGCAGACTGGTGATTCTTCGCATAGAGAGTCATCTTCCCTGGCTTAGATGACTATCTGTTCAGATTCTGTGTACAATTGACGTCTTTATTTTCCTGAATATATCATAGCTCGGATGGATGAAACTAGATCCGGGGTCTTCAAAACTCATCCAATCTTCGCCCGATGTACAAGTCGATCCATGTGAAAAGATGTTTTGATGTCGAACATGGAAAGACATCATTTGATTACCAGCCAATGATGTAAGCTATTAACAAACACAAGATGAGTCACCAGTAATGATGATGACCCTCAAGGTACTACAGTACAATTCACGTGGTGTGAATATATGAGCCAATGTCGAACACCACGCAAAGTCTTTCAGTTGAAGGCCATTGATGTAGACCTGTCGCCGGAAGTGAGAAACTTGCCATTGAGGCATGCAAGCTTCAAAGTACTGAAAGGGTTGTTTCTCAGTAAACTTCTTGGATAATGAGCTTATGTCAACAAGAAGTGACCTGTCGTAGGAGGGCCTTGATGTATCCCACATCTATGACGCGAAACGGAGCAAATGATTTTTGTGGAGGTGAAAAGGATCTGATGATATGAAGTTTAGGAATGGCGGCCATGAAAAATGAAGAGTGGATGTAATGCAGTGGATGAGGCATTTGCTGGATGGTGAATTCTCAGAATGACTTCTCTTGAACATATTGACGACACTCACATGGACTTGATAGTGTTAACCCCATAGATGGCACGGTGGACCAATGGTGATGATGAATGGAAAAACCCAACCCAACTCAATCACGGTGATGGAGTAAAAGTGTCATGTTTAAGAGCAACTTGCTACCAATAGAGTTCTTCAAGTTTTCTTCCCATTTTTCCCCAATCATTGCTGACCAGTACCTCTTTATTTTTGACAAGCTTGAGGAGGAGAATATATTCTTGGTCTATAATTTTCCCTTCGAGCAAACCTGTCGCTTTGTGTTTAGCAAGCCTAGCGTCAGTGAGACTCGTTCTTGTCTGGGTGGACAAGTTTGTCGCTATTGTTTTAACGAGTTTAACGACAAAGATAACTTGGTCCTTTTCATGTTTAGAGAGTTTGAAAATGGATGAAAAGGAGACTCCAACAGTCCTTTTTCATGGCATAATCCTTTAAGTCCGAAAAAAGTGTAAAATAATATGAAAGGGATGGCTTTTCGATAGTTTTAACGAGCCGACAAAGACAAGCACTTGATCTTTTTGTTTAATAATCCCTCAAGTCCAAAAATATTAAAATATATGAGAGGGATGACATTCCCCTTACTTTAACAGGCTATAAAGGCCAATAGCTCAACAATCTTTTTATATTTAACGAGTCTAAATAGAGTTTAAAAGAGGCTCGTTTTTTAGGAACGAGTGGTATTTCTGGGTAGCAGTTGGTTCTAGGTAAGTTTGGAACTTCTCAAAACATGGCAATGTGAAGAGTGTGGCAATGAGAATCACTTGTTGCAGATGTTCCTCAAAAGGGTAAACAATCAAGTGGAAGTGTATGGTCGGCCGAATGAAATGGACGTGACAGAAGGAGCACAACCAAAGTTCAAAAAGGGCAAATAGCAAAGTGATCACAAAAGGTTATTTACCAAATATGGGTTTATTTTTTAATAAGGTTGAACCTTGTGCCAACATGTGCTCAATGCAGGTTGATTTTTTAATGAGCTTGAACCTTGTGGTAACATTTCTCTTACCAATCTTTTGATAATGTCTCTTGGTAGATTTGTTTTTTAATGAGCTTGAACACTACTATAACATGTGCTCATTGCCTTCTTATGCAACCTAGAAACGACCGAGCTACGAGGTTAAAGGGTTGAGAACCTACAAAGTAAGAAAATAAAAGGTCACTTTTCACTTGCATGCAAAGGTTTGCATGCCCCCAGGTCTTTTAGTAAAAGGAGAGTTTCCAGGTTACCAAATGGAAGTCCCTACGGTTAGGCAGGATTGTTTTTGTCGACAAACAAAAACTCTTCCTTTGCTTTGTCCATTGAAATAGACGAAGGTGATTTCTGTGAGCTTCCAATCATATAACGTATGAAGGTGAATGCTATGAGCTTCCATTCACAATCATACAAAGGAAATAATAGCGTCAGACTGATTACATAACCTATACGGGAATGTTTTTCGATCCAAGTATTATAACCTTTCAAGAAAATCTCTCTTTTCCTCTAGGTTCACCCGTCGAAGCAGACTAGGTTGCATGCCCCCTAACCTTCATCACACTCACCGAACTACTCGCGGTAATTAGGTGGATGGGATGAAGGTTGAAGAGAAATTGTTGATGCGAAGAGACCATTTAGGGATGATGGTTGATTCATAGCTATGTTTTAACCAGGAAATGAAAGCTGGTTGACAAGTTGCACCAGTCTGCCTTCATGTGGAAAACACATCACTTGAAAGAATGTAGAGACAATGGTTTCCATGCTATATATATAATCATGTCCAAGGAGTAGATTGTAATGTAGTGGACCTTGGACTACCATCACGTTCAAATGAACGGTTTTCTTTCTCAATGTTATCAATAACATTGGAAGGATCTCTAATGGTCAACTGGTTCCTTTGTTGAAGCCTCAAAAATTTTGTTTTTCAGGCAAAAGCAATGGCGAATCAAGTGCTTTCCAAGCAGTTGAGGAAAGGATACTCACCGAAGCCCCTTCATCTATGATAGTGCCAGACACGATCATTTTGTAAACTTGTACTATGATTTGGAATGGCACATTAGATGGAAGGCGAGGTTTCGCTAGTTGATTCCAATCAAAGAAAACGAATAGACTACTCAGAGGAGGTACTGGATAAATGTATGGATAAGTTTCATGAACTGGAGGGGTCTCTTCCTATTGTGAAGGAATGGGTGGATTGCCCCCATGTTCATTAGACTTTGTATCGATAAAAATAATTTGAATAGTGTCATTCTCATTCTCTTCGGGAACTATATCATCTGAAGGTAGATTCTCTGAAGGCAAGACTAGGTCGAATGCCATCTCGACCAGTTGACTTTGGTCTGGTATGGACTCAGAAGGTTCACTTTCAAAGATAGGCGATTCGATCAAAAATTGAGTTATTTCAATCGGGTTTTCAACCAGCGAAGGACTTGGGAAGAGTTTTTTGTATCCTGGTGGAATCTGCTATGGTGAATCAGGACGGTTATCCAAAATTCTTTTCGCTTCATCTAGAAAAGGACAACGGTGAACAGTATGATCACCTTCACATAACCTACATGGAACTCTAACTTTTCCTTTCTATTGATTGACTTCATTTTCACTAGTTGATGGTACGCTATCAACCTGACAGTTAGGGGTTGATGACACTGAATGGTGAAAACAAGGAGACCATTCTCTCAATATTTGCGGGATGCAAGGGCAATCTCGATGGTAATGTCTCTCCTTGCAAATTATGCATGGAGTTTTTGGTTTGGAAACTTTAGTGTGCGGATTTTCACCAGATGATGCATTGATGTTACCTTGTTTAGTTAGCTTCTTCTTCTCCTTCCCTTTCTTTTTCTTCTCAGTTACTTGGTTTTTAGTGTCACTATTTTCACCAAGAAAAGAGGAAGAAGGGGAAGGAGAAACAAATAAAGTAGAAGGCGAAGGGGTAACTTCAGTATCATTTGGTTGTTGATTAGATTGTTGAGGAATTGCGGTGTTTTGAATGATAGAGGTCGAGAAAATCCATATTGGTAGGCTGATTGTGATTCCTGGAAGGGACAATGTAGCTATATATGGAGAACGAATATCTCCCCAAGAGGGGAAAGGACTAGGATTCCCTCCAAGGGGGATTCCTTGATTGGTAGACTCCATTATCTCAACCTCAGATAAATGAAGGAATAGGGATGTTATTCCGTTTAAAATAAATTTTGAGACACTTTGACACAACTTGCTTTTTCAATTTTTAAGAGTCGAGAAAAAGCTAAAGGTGACTCTAGTCACCTTCAATTTTTAATGAGCCTAAAGTGACAAGTGCTCAGATGGACCTTTTCTTTTAAAGAGTCAAAAAGCAACGAAAGTGACTACTCTGGAAGTCTAGAAAGAGGGTTTACCAAACCGATCGTAAAACTACAAAATACACCTTGGTGATAAATGATAGAGAAATTACCAAGGACTTGTGTACGACAGTCAATCTTCCTGAATGTTGTGTTCAGTGCATTACGATCGATAGGGAGGCAGACACAGCTTCCTAAGGATAAAGGATATTAGCCTATTGTGGTCTCCCAATATATACTCGATGGTACAGGGAGATCAAGTCCGTACTGGCACTTATCATATCAAAGAGGAGGAATCACCCAACCTTTGATGAAAACGATAGTTACCAAGTTTTACGATGCCGGAACACGTCTCTAGCCTAGACTTCTAGATGTGTCACGTTAGGTTCCAAATCATTTTTATGTTCATTGAGGTTTATTTTAGAGTTGATCTTACTTAGAAGTTTGTCTTTCAAGGTTCACCGCATGATGTAGATGTGAAATTACTAAATATGCAATCTAAAATGATAAACAGTCGTTTATGTTCATTTAGCAATGAAAATCCTAGCTACAAAGGAAAGAAGATGATGATTTTATTTCAGCAGAGAGCATAGAGCACACACTAAATGCACTTTCCTAAATCAAATTTTGCATGTAGTCAAAATGCAGATGCACATGCATGTATTTGTTTTTCCACTTTCTTAATGTGTGAATGCAAAAAAGAAAGTTAAGTACAAAGCCGAACTATTTTCTTTTAAAGTGACGATACTAACAATTTTCTTTTCAAAATGAAAGGAAGACTAAGACGACACTTTTCAATTTTGAATTGAAAACTGTTTTCGACACTTCAAATACTAATAATTTCAAAATCAAGTACAATGAAAAAAGTATAGTCAACTATCTAGAAGAGGAAGACTTTACGACATTATTCTTCTGATCCAAAATGACAATTACGACACTTGCATCAAAAACGAAAGTTCGATTAGGCTAATTTCGACAAAGGAAGACTGTAAATGATTGAAAAATACACAAAAACATTTAAAATTCCTAAATGATGGAGGCTGAAATAATGTGAAGTATGATGGTTACAGCAAGAAGGTACTGATCATGAACAGCAAAACTACTGAATAAAGCTAAAAACAAGGAGGAAAAAACCAACTTTTAGAAAAGAAAGCAGTATCACTCAATCATCGCACCTGCAACATAGGGAAACAGGGATGCATCTCACCTAAAACACAGGGAGGTGTGATGCATCCAGGTTGCACAGTTACAGACAGTGTGATGGGCCAGGGAGCGAAGCTGAGCTTGGTTTTTGGTCAAAATTTGCAGCTAAGTTCAGTGATTTAGGCTGAGTAATGATGGACACTAAAAAAAAAGCATAAGGGTAAGATTTGATGAGGTTCTGAGCTACCACAAGGGCACTTAGGATGCTTTGTAAGTCAGATGTTCAGTTCATAAACCAACCCAGAGATTGATTGAAACGGCATTTATCTACTTCACAATTGCATAGCAAAGGTGTTTCGAAGGCTAGATGCCTAACTTCAGGCTCCGTCTGTAGTTTATAAAGCAAATAATAAATAAATAAAACAAACTATCTGTTCCCTAGCAAAGTCGCCATTTTGTTTCAGGAAAAACTAGTGTTGATTCGAACTACTAGTCCCACTAATATGGGTAGCTATGTTAGAAATAAGCAATGAAAGCTTTTCAAGAGTTCCTTTAAGTGTGATAGATGAAAGAGAAGAAAAGAGGACCAACCTAGATCTTCCACTTTGATCCTAGCTTGATTTCTCCTTTCCTTGATAGAATTTTCCACTCCTCTCCTATTTGTCCCACTTCAAAAAGTACCTGTAGAGTCAAAGTAACAACAAACTATCAAAGCATCTCTATCTAAAACATTATAAACAATGCAGAATCAGAAACACATTGACCATACAATTGCATTCATAAATGATAAGATTCACAAATACAAGATCATATGGAGGAAAAATCAAAGAACTTTATTAATAGAAATGTAAGAGAGGATTACAACCCAGCTGTCTGATCTAGCATCATCCTCCTAGTTGTAGAAGCCCTCTTCACCTCATGAACAAGCAAATCACCCAACAATGCAATGTCTCTTCTCACCAAACCAACAACACTTCCTTACAAAAAACAAAATTCCAGCCTCTAGATCTCTCAGATGAGGGATCCATTTATAGATGTCTTACAAGGGTGTGAGTCAGCTATGGGTTTTGATTAGTTTCATTCCAATGATATTTCTTGGTTCCGCTTGGAGATTTCATGATCTCTTACTCATCCCTGGGGGAATTCAGAGAGGCAAGTGTCATAGGAGAAGTTTCTGGAAGATTCCATGATCATCCACCTTGCAAACTGTCTCTGCCATTTGTCTATTCTGGTTCATCACACCCCACAGAAGGCCATTTCAGTATGCATCGCACCTGGCCAGTTAGGCAGTTAGTATGCATCACACCTTGCCCATGGAGTAGTCTATATGGTCTAGTTTTGGCCAATTCTGACTAGTTTTTCAGGTGGAACTTCTGGGAAATAATGTAATCAGCTGACCATGATACTTTAGGGTATGAAACAACACTTTTAGGGACTTAAGAAGCCCTTAGTTTATGGACATATGAGTTTGGGGTTGTAGTGCCCAAATATGTCTATAACAGACCCTATGGCAGTACTTTTTCTATGTTTGGTGGAAGGAGAGACCCATAAGGTGATTGGGGAGTTTCATGAAGGCTTCTATGGAGGGAATTATCGCTGGAAGACCACGGCACACAAAATCCTCAAGGCTAGATTTCACTAGCCTACACTCTTCCAGGATGTCTATAACAAAGTTAGCAGGTGCCAAAAATGTAAGGTGTTTGCTGAAAGGCAGAGGTTTCGTCCTGTCCCCCTAATTCCCGTGCATGTGGAGGATCATTTTAGATAGTGGGGACTAGACTTCATAATAGAGATCAACCCACCATCTAGTGGCCAACACCAATGGATATTGACAGCCACTAACTACTTCACCAAGTGGGTAGAGGCCATCCCATTTAGAAATGCTACAGATTCATTGGTGATAAAGTTCATGGAGGAGAACATATTGTCCTTGTAGGAATTTACAGGGTAAGTTCCTCAGATAGAACACCAAAAGGACACCGCTCACAACCAGATCGTAGATCAATACACCAGTATTTTGACATGGTTAAAACCCTCAAAGAAGGAAACAATCCACAGCCTAAGCCAACGCGGCCACTTCAGGCAATTTATTAATAAAAGAATGAAAATTTACATATGTTTCTCTCATGCACGGATTACCCTACAAATGACCCTCCATGCGCTTTAAATAGAATTCATGGACCAATCGGGTGTCAAGCCACGGATCAAGTGTCGGTAATACCGAGGAGAGAATGAACCGTCAGATCACTACATATCATGACCGTCAGATTGTAAGTTACAAAATGTACAACGGTAAAGAAACACACTTTACCTAACTCTATACCTAACTCTATACTAGACCAAGTTGTACTTAACTATTTCCTATGTGTCGGAATATCCTAACATCCCCCCTTAAGAACAACTTGGGATAGGATTGAAGGATTTACAAATATGACACAATAGGAGAAGGAAGGAGGCACTAGAGCCTATCCCCCCTTAGTGACAACTTCCTGAACTCCAACCATAAATCGAAGTTTAGTGAAATTCGCCTCTGTGAGAGCCTTTGTGAAGATGTCTGCAACTTGATCATCTGTTGAACAATATTGCACTTCAAGAACATGGTCGTGAATGAGCTTTCTGATGAAGTGCATGTGCAGTTCAATGTGTTTGCTGCGCTGATGTTGGACTGGATCTTTGCATAGCGGAATGGCATTTTGATTATCACACCAAAGTGTAGTCGGATGCTTCTTCTCAAAGCCAAACTCGGACAGGATCTGATGAAGCCACAAGGCTTCCTTACTAGCTTCTACGGCACCACGATACTCTGCTTCTGCTGATGAAAGAGAAATGGCACCTTGTTTCTTGCAAGCCCATGTAATAGGTCCTGAACCAAGAGTGAACACATAACCGGCAGTAGACTTCCGATCATCAGGGTCACCAGCCCAATCGGAATCAGTGAAACCAACCAATAAAGGAGATGCTGCGGCACTGTAATGAATCCAAATCTGAAGCCGGTAGAACTGCATCCGACTGTCGTTTCCTAGATCTGCTGTTTCTGACTGCTTTCGGGCCGAGAGGACTGCTCTGTTGTGTTGGGAGCATCTGTTCCAGTGAGGAACCCCTTTTGTTTCACGCGAAAAGGTTTCCGGTAGCCCTAGCTGCGTCATTTTTAAGATCTGGACGTATATAGTGTTTATTTGCAGTTTACTGTTATTTTCTCTCTGTTTATTTCGGTTTTGGTTTATTTAGCCTTTTTATTACCAGACCTATACCTTTCATTTCTGCGTATGCTCTTTGCCCTGCGACTCTGTGCGATCTAGGCAAATCAGAAACAGAAAGGAAGGATTTTTCTCATGCATATGCTCTTTTTCCTGCGCCTTAGGGTGATCTCGGAAAATCAGAAACATTGAGGAAAATATTTAGTTTCCGATCAAAGCTAACTTTGAGCCGCAAGGTTCATTTTTGAAAATATTTAGTTTTTCGGCTAAAGCTAACTTCGAGCCATAAGGTTTATTTTCTTTGCATGTCTGTGTTGGGTTTTTTGTTTTTTGTTTTGTAGGGAAAAAGAGCTTTCTCAAAGCAAGCACGCAACCCAAAGCACCCCCCCCCCTCTCTCTCTCTCTCTCAATTTTTTTGTATAGATCAATTGGTTCAAAGCAATTTTAAGAGAGTAGAGGTCTTGGGTTCAAGTCTCCATTTTGTGGGGGCGGACTTTTTCATTTCCGCACATTCCCGCACTTCGTCGGCAACTTCAACAACGTTTTTTCAAAAAGCCATAACTTCATCCGGAAGCCGTTTTCAGAGCCGTTTTTTTTAAACCTGCCTAATTTTTCGAGATCTATCCATTGGAACACTTATTTTCAGCATATTTAGCTTAATTTTCCATTGAAATGGAAAGTCAATACCAAGTTACCCTTGACAGCACCAACTACTTCCAATGGTTGGCTTACATTGAGGATTTACTTAGAAGTAAAGGTCTCTACAGAATAGCCTCAGGCCAAGAAAAGAAACCGAAGGATGAAGATAAGGCTGCTAAATGGGAAAATAGGCAAGATCAAGAACGTGGATTGATAGGGATGTCTATTTCTCCAGATCTTAGATTCCATATTGCAGAAATTGATACTCCTGATGAAGCAATGAAACAAATCAATAAAGTTTTTGGGATTAAAAATGAAATTAGAGCCCATCAACTTGAAAATGAGTTGCTTACATTGGACCCTAATAATTTTTCTTGCATTGAAGATTTCTTGTCCAAGTTCAAGACCCTTAGATATCTTTTGGAAGGTGTTAAAGTTAGGAAAGAAGATAGTAACCTTATCTATTCCATTCTTACAAAGTTGGGACCAGCCTACTCTGTGTTTGTTTCCACCTTCCATTCTACAAGAAAAGCCTTCATTTCTCAAGGAACAGACTACAAGTCCCCTTCCTTTGACTCTTTTTGTGATTCTTTAATAAGAGAACAAGAAAAACTCTTACATCTTGGTCTTCTTAATCTTGGAAACTCTTCCAAGAAAGCGTTAGCCGCCCAGCAGCAACCAAATTCAAAGAATCCTAAGAAGTCATATCCTAAAAAGAATGGTCCTAAACCAAACAAGGGTCCTAAGCAATTTCAGCCCCAAAATTAAAAATCATTTCAACAAAATGATAAGACAAATAAAAACAAAGGGAAGAAGACTGATAAACATTGCAATTTTTGTAATCGAGATGGCCACTTAGAATCAAAATGCTTTAAGAAGATGGAAGCCTTGGAAGCAGCAATGAAGAAGCATAACATCCATTTGGGGCAATCTTCAACTTCAACCATACCATGTAGGAATTTACAGGGTAAGTTCCTTAGACAGAACACCAAAAGGACACCGCTCACAACCAGATCGCAGATCAATACACCAGTATTTTGACGTGGTTAAAACCCTCAAAGAGGGAAACAGTCCACGGCCTGAGCCAACGCGGCCACTTCAGGAAATTTATTAATAAAAGAATGAAAATTTACATATGTTTCTCTCATGCACGGATTACCCTACAAATGACCCTCCATGCGCTTTAAATAGAATTCATGGACCAATCGGGTGTCAAGCCACGGATCAAGTGTCGGTAATACCGAGGAGAGAATGAACCGTCGGATCACTAACGGACGCGGCCCTCAAATAGCTCTGATACCATGTAGGAATTTACAGGGTAAGTTCCTCGGACAGAACACCAAAGGACACCACTCACAACCAGATCGTAGATCAATACACCAGTATTTTGACGTGGTTAAAACCCTCAAAGAGGGAAACAGTCCACGGCCTGAGCCAACGCGGCCACTTCAGGCAATTTATTAATAAAAGAATGAAAATTTACATATGTTTCTCTCATGCACGGATTACCCTACAAATGACCCTCCATGCACTTTAAATAGAATTCATGGACCAATTGGGTGTCAAGCCACGGATCGTAATACCGAGGAGAGAATGAACCATCGGATCACTACATATCGTGACCGTCGGATTGTAAGTTACAAAATGTACAACAGTAAAGAAACACACTTTACCTAACTCTATACCTAACTCTATACTAGACCAAGTTGTACTTAACTATTTCCTATGTGTCGGAATATCCTAATAGTCCTACTTTGGTTTCCATTTCAAAATCATGACTGATAATGCTAAGGTATTCAAATCTTCCAAGTCCTCCTGCTTCGGCCATAAATACAATATCATTACTAGGCACTCCACTACATACCACCCTCAAGGCAATGGTTTTGCAGAGTCCTCAAGCAAAGCCATGGTGGGGGTGCTGAAGAAGACTATCACTGAAAACCAAAGGAACTAGGATTCCCAACTAAAGTTTTATCTATGGGCCAAACCGAGTAATGCCAAAACAGTCCATTGGGAAATCACCTTTTGAGTTTGTGTATGGCAAAGTTGTTGTCTTCCCAATTCAACTAGAAATTCTAGTAGCAAGGTTGTTACAAGAAGTTGAATAGGAAACAAGTCCCTTGACAAGGAGGATTAATCAATTGGTTGAGCTTCACGAGAACACAAAACAGGTGGAGGCCAAATTGTCCAATTATCAACAAAAAATGAAATCCTTGTTTGACAAGAAGGCCAAGGACAAACCTCTTCAGCCAAGAGATTTAGTTCTCAGGTGGGATGTCTAATGGGAAGACAAAGGAAAACATTAAAAATTTGATCCACTGTGGAACAACACATTTCTACTTGAAAACTTGCATGGTGAATTGTTGGAACTACTAGTAAATGGTCAGTTCGTCAAGTTCTATTTTCAAAATTAAGAATTAACTATCTTACACTGATTGTAAATATCCAGTGTGTTTACTGCAATTGTCATTTGAATTTTCTTTTATTATAAAACCATTTTCTTTTGTGAAAGTTATATTTTGATTGAGAAGTGACTCCATGCCCAAAGGAGTAGTTTGCAATATGTAGGTTCTCAACACCTTGCTGGTAAAGCACTGCCTCTAGATGGAGCCAATGTTGACATTTACTCCTCACTCACTACTTTGCCAATAATCTTTGGTCCAGGATGCATGAGAAAAATGAAGCTAAAGACATTTCCTGAGCTACAGAAGTTGTCAGAGCTTGATTAGATCCTCTCCGTTTCCTAATTCTTGGAAAAATATCTCTGGTGGTATATAGAAGTCCAAAAAAGGGTTCGTGGATCAAAATTTAGAGCCTATAGAAGACTGTTGCTGAAGATCCTAACTGATTGAGGAAAATGGATAAGTATGGAGAAAAAGCACAACCGACACCAACCAGGCTCATCGCATATCACATATTGGTGTTTAGGCAGGTATGGAGCATTGACGGAGCGAGAAATAATGATCCTCCAATCGCCGATATCGCATATCGGCAGTCGGTGGGTAAGGACCCAACATTTATCAGGGGTTGGGCTGAAAAGTGCTACAAAGAAAATGGTTAACAAAACAAGGAAGGCATACCTCTTTTCTCTCTCCTCCAGAAGGGGGCCACATGTCACACTACCCGCAATATCACATCCTACCCATTGGCGATCCAACATCCTAGCAGTCTCGTAGTCTAAAAGTTTAAAGACTTTGCAAGAGCCGATCTGCATATAATGTTGTATCACCGAGGAAGGATTGAAAAATTAACATTGGAAATGGTCGACAAAACCAAGGCG
Organism: Pinus tabuliformis; assembly: GCA_031772625.1. Lineage (NCBI taxonomy): Eukaryota > Viridiplantae > Streptophyta > Pinopsida > Pinales > Pinaceae > Pinus > Pinus tabuliformis. The sequence continues at coordinate 1,209,314,779 of CM062811.1, forward strand.
GGCAACCCCCTTCCTCTATCCTCCACGTGGTATCAGTGATCGACAATTAGCATATCATCAGGGTTTCAACTAAAGAATACCTGCAAACCCCTGATATTGTGATAAAGTAGTGCATCACTAGGGGGCTGAGAAAAAAAAATATAAAGGAAAAACATGAAAAAATAGGGTTGGGTAGGCCTTTTTCCCTCTGCTCCAGGAGGCCGCGTGGCAGGCTCTGATTGGTCCACTAATATTACATGGTAGCTATCATTAGTAATGATGTGGCACATACAGATGCTGACGTAGCAGGTGGACAAGTGTCACTCATTTTTGGCATTTTCAAGGGTCCTATGGTTCTATTTCTGAGTACCATGTGTCACCAATCACAGGGTGACATGTGGTAGTCATAAAGTTAGCAGGTTTCTCGATAATCAGTGATCGACAGTTATGGGTTTCAGGCTTATCGATGTTTGCAATTGCGACAAGGAAAGGTCCCAGATGCAATATATAATGATTTGTGATTTATAAAGAGTTTGGGTCTGGGAACTTGGCTGATGAGGGATTTCTGTGATATAAAGAAAAAGGCACCCCATGCATTTATTAAGAGCTTTAGTTCCAAACACATGGGCCTTTACTTCCATCCTTGGTCGTATAAGGAATTTCAATAAAGGGGCTATAATAAGGAGAGGCTAAGGGAAAAATCCAAAGGTTCCCTTTCACCCATTCCAAAGGTATAAGTATGTTCCATTTCGCTTGTATGAAGAGGTGAATGCTCGCACCCCTTGAGACTTCTATAATTAAACCGAGAATGCACCCCTAGGATGGATCAGGGCGCCGAATGTGCTTAAAAGGTTTTTATGGCAGCAATTGACGAGGTCGGCACCGAAAGCAGCTACAGAGGAAGATATAGGAGATCAAGCCTTTGAGACCAGGTAGAGCAGAGCATCGAGGGATTCAATAGAACATTTAAGGCAGAAGTGATAGATTCAATCCCGAATGGGACTGTAGCAGTGAATTAGGAGAGGGAGCATTTAAAACCAAGTATGGGCAACCCCCAAAAGTGGCTCTTCATAACTCGTTCTCAAGGTTGGCACTGAAGGTCTTAAAGATGAAATGAGGAGAGTTAGCTGAGCAACGTAGGAGCATATGTTGTGAACTAAATGCAGCCATGAAAAAAAAGTGATTACAGGGATGGGGCGCTAGTATTTTGCATTAATGTCTCACTTGTCTCGCGATTCTTTGATGTGCCTTCCTTTGTTGTTATAGCACAATTTACCACTCTTGGTAGATCTGATGCTCTGATTATGGCCTAGGTTAACCCTTCCTTCCAGACTTGGTCCAAAATCTAAAAAACAGTGTTTTATCTCCTATACGCTACTTTTCCCTATGAGAAAAGCATGTACATGCGCATGAACATATACCCAACCCGCATTCATGTGTTAAAACACTTGCAAATAATAAATTTCCTTAATTTCAATTGGAGTTCACAGGTTTTAAATGTTACTCACCTCCTATAGTCTGTAGCCCAACTATTTCCCAACTAAAAAAATTAATTTGGAGAATTATAAATAAACCTCCATGGGAAGGCCTTAATGGAGAAGAAATGAGATATTGATATTGTAGTTGAGTTATCCTTGATCGAGTCTGATGAAATCCCTATGCCGCGTGCACTCCCCAAAGCTTTAGGAAACCCTTGTTTCCTCTTTTGAGATATCCTTAATCCTTCTTGAGATATCCTCATGTATGATGATGGAGGAAGATTGTTGAGGCTAAGAAAGGACGGATCTGGAGGAAGGTTCCGCTTGGAGATGGAGGAAGACTCAGGTTGTATCTTTCCACCTTTCTTGTAGCTTACATCAATAAAGAAATGTTGTTTTATTCTTGATATTAAAACATGTTTATGCATTGGTCTATATTGTGATTTGTTTATAAATCTTATATTAATGCATGATTGTTCATTCGTTTGTATGATATAACGTATATATCATGAATATGCTTTATGTTTATACTATTGTATATGCTTTGTTTGAATAATGTACAGGTTTCAAAGGCATCAGGAGAAGTAGAGGGTTTGCACCCTGCAGGATCTACCCAAACGTAGGACTTCAGGGTAAGGACACTTCTTCCCAATTCAGTAGAATAAGCATTTAGATTATTTGTCTGAGCATCTCTTGTTGTTGTTTGCCTTCCGCTCCGTTGGGGTTTTCAACCCAAGACCTTAAGGTGTTCTCACCTGCAACAAAATTGGCGACTCTGTTGGGGATAATATTCTTATTATTCCTAGTTTGGGTTGTTTGTTCTCAATGAGGGTTTGCTTTCTTGATTAGTTTCTTTTACAGTGTTATTTAACTTGTTAGCTTCCCAGACATCAAGTCTGATATTCTAGATCAAGCCTTGATTTTTTTTTTTCTTCATTGAGTCTTTTATATGCTGTTTTCTTGGAGGATAGTCGCATATACACTTTGGTTTCCTCAAGTAGACCCACGTATACGTGAGTTTCTTGTGTTTGAAACACATGTGCATGCCTTTGTATCTTTACACAGTCACATATACATAATTTTGGATTGTTTTTTCAAAATGTTTTTTCTTAGTTAAGTCAATTTCCTGATGACTTCTACTATTTTTTGGTCATTCACTTTCTGTAGAACTCGGTTCTCTTACAAGTTTTCAATTTTGAATCTCCTTCCCAGTGAGAAGCCTAGTTGGCCTAGGATTTCATTTTTAGTAAGGTTTTGGTTTTTGTCTTGGGTTCAAGGCTTCTGTCTGAAGTTCTTAGGTGTTTTGGCTTTCTGGAACAAGAAAATGGTTTCAGTTGCATTTATAACAGAGACCCCTTTGAAAAACCCTGTTGGTGGAGATATTTGTCAAGACGGTAATACTGGGCCCTTGGAGCATATTTTAGACCATAGACAGCCTTTTTGAGTTTGCATACATGTTTTGCATCATTTCCAAGAATGAATCCTTCTAGTTGTTCAATATAGACTTCTTCTTCTAAGTCTCCATTAAGAAAGGTAGATTTTACATCCATTTGGTATACTTTGAATTTCTAAAAACTAGAAAGAGAAAGAAACATTCTTATGGCTTCAAGTCTAGCAACAAGTGTAAAAGTTTCTTCAAAATATATACCTTCTTGTTGAGCATATCCTTTGCAAACAAGTTTGGCCTTGTTTCTGATAACTTCTCCATTTTCGTTCGGCTTGTTTTTGAATATCCATTTGGTTCCTATGATATTCTTATCATGAGGTCTAGGAACTAATTCCCAAGTATTATTCTTTTCGATTTGCTCAAGCTTTTCATTCATCGCCTTGACCCAACATTCATCTTTGCATGCTTCATTTACATTTTGAGGTTCAGTGGAAGATAGTAATGCTAGATAGCTTGAGGCTTCAGCAATAGTTCTTCTTGTCTACACACTTGCCCCTTTTTCCCCTAAAATTTGAGTTTCTAGATGATTTTTTTGAACATACCTGGACGGAGTCTTTTCTTCTATCGTTATCTCTTCTTCTGGTGCTTCATTGGTTTCTTCTTCAGAATCAGTGTGATTTGATTTTGGAAAATGATCCTTATTTTCTTCATTGTCATAATCTTCGATTTTTATTTGTTTTGTATTTTTGAATGCTTCATCAACCACAACATCAATACTTTCAATAATATTCCCAAGTCTTTTATTATAACACTCATATCCTTTACTTCGGGAAGAGTAGCCAAGAAGAATAACTTCATCTGCTCTAGGTTCAAACTTACCATGTTTTTCATCAGTCCTTTTGATGTAACATTTTCTTCCAAAAACTTTTGAGAATGCAACAAGATGAAGGAGCTTAGTGGAAAGGAGTCGCCTTCACTAAGTGGGCCCACAGGAAAATTATGGCGCAAAGTCTATTTTTAGACTATGTCTACTTTTAGACATATGTATCATGGTCTATGAGTTGCAGGATGCTGTTTATGGATGATTTGTCATGTTAGGAAAAAATAGATGGAATTCTATTTTTGGATCACAGCGGAGTGATCAGAGTCTATTTTTAGACTGCCAGTTCAAAAATAGAAAAGTCAAATATTATTGTCTCATAATAATATTTGGACTATAAAAATTATCTTATCCTCTTGGAGCACTTCAGTTTGAGCTACAGATGTGGCACATGCAGTTGTCAGAAGGAAATACACTTTCTTTGTGGGTCAGTTGAGCTATTGCATGCAAGACTTCAGTTAGAACTCAAGCAGATGAGTTTGGTGGAGTTGATTGTGGAGTTGATGGAATTCTGTTCAGTTTGACTTGGTTAAACTAGTTGTACTTAGTCTAACTGCAAATAGACTAGTGATGAGTTGTGTGAATTAATTATTAACTCATGAAGAAACTAAATAATACATCAGTTAACTTACTTTCATGTCAGTGCATGTACCGTTTAGTGGAGACAGGTGTTAGAGGTTGAGATTGCTATCAGTTGTGACTATAGTTGTGCATGAGATCTTGCACAATCAATGGGATTGAGTTATGCCAATGAGGATTGCGCAGTGTGGGTCAATACCAAGGATTATAGCCTGTGCTCACGTGATTTTCAGCGTGGATGATTTTCACTAAGTATTGTGTAGTGGAGGCAGGAAAAGCAGCGGAGGAGATTTGAACCTGTGAGTTGTTCGTATCTGAGCTAGTTTTGTGTGTAACAGATGGAGATAGTACTATGTATTGTTACATGTTCTCAATCATTAATATACAGATAGTGTGGGGTTTTCTGCTGTAAGCTTTCCCCGGGTTACATATTGTGTTAATGTGTGCATGTGATTGATGTTTCATTGTTTTTGATGCTGCTAAATTGATGATTAATGTAGAGGAGGTTATGTATTATGCATGTATTCCACAATAGTGTATAATTGGGATAATCTCTGTGAATAAGTGTCATATTATTCAAAATTTCTACATGGTATTGGAGCTGTTGATCATCAGATCATTATTCAGGAATTGTTTACATTTTATTTCTTCAGGCAGAGTCTGTAATTGGGCCAGGTAGCCTCTGGATTCATCCTTCCTTTGGAAGGTGAGATATCCGGTAAAAGCCCATACAGTCAATCTCTGTACGAGAAATACTTTGTTCTCATGAATTCTAGATTGGAGTGTTACGATATTCCGACACATAGGAAATAGTTAAGTATAACTTGGTCTAGTATAGAGTTAGGTAAAGTGTGTTTCTTTACTATGTACATTTTGTAACTTACAATCCGACGGTCACGATATGTAGTGATCCGATGGTTTATTCTCTCCTTGATATTATCGACACTTGATCCGTGGCTTAACACCCGATTGGTCCATGATCTCTATTTAAAGAGCATGGAGGGTCATTTGTAGGTTAACCGTTCATGAGAGAAGCTTATGTAAATTTTCATTCTTTTATTAATAAATTGCCTGAAGTGGTCGCGTTGGCTCAGGCTATGGACTGTTTCCCTCTTTGAGGGTTTTAACCACGTCAAAAGTACTGGTGTATTGATCTGCGATCTGTTTGTGAGCGGTGTCCTTTGGTGTTCTGTCTGAGGAACTTACCCTGTAAATTCCTACATGGTATCAGAGCTATTTGAGGACTGCGTCCATTGGTGATCCAAATCTGAAGCCGGTAGAACTGCATCCGACTACCGTTTCCTAGATCTACTGTTTCTGACTACTTTCGGGCCGAGAGGACTGCTCTGTTGTGTTGGGAGCATCTGTTCCAGTGAGGAACCCCTTTCGTTTCACGCGAAAAGGTTTCCGGTAACCCTAACTGCGTCATTTTTATGATCTGGAGGTATATAGTGTTTATTTGCAGTTTACAGTTATTTTCTCTCTGTTTATTTCAGTTTCAGTTTATTTAGCCTTTTTTATTACCAGATCTATACCTTTCATTTCTGAATATGCTCTTTGCCCCGCGAATCTATTCAATCTGGGCAAATCAGAAACAGAAAGGAAGGATTTTTCTCATGCATATGCTCTTTTCCGCTGCGCCTTAGTGTGATCTCGGAAAATCAGAAACATTGAGAAAAATATTTAGTTTCTGGCTAAAGCTAACTTCGAGCCGCAAGGTTCGTTTTTTTGTATGTCCGTGTTGGGTTTTGTGTTTTTTTGTTTTGTAGGGAAAAAGAGCTTTCTCAAAGCAAGCACACAACCCAAAGCTTCAACCCCCCCCCGGCTCTCTCTCTCTCTCTCTAACTTTTTGTATAGCTCACTTGGTCCAAAGCTAATTTATGAGAGTAGAGGTCTTGAGTTCAAGTCTCCTTTTTGTGGGGGCAGATTTTTTCATTTCCGCACATTCCCGCACTTTGTCGGTGACTTCATCAAATTTTCTTCAAAAAGCAATAACTTCTTCATCCGAAAGCCGTTTTCAAAACCGTTTTTTTTTAAACAGCCTAATTTTTCGAGATATTTCCATTGAAACACTTAGTTTCAACATCTATAGCTTCAGTTTCTATTAAAATGGAAAGTCCATGCCAAGTTATTCTTGACAGCACCAACTACTTCCAATGGTGGTCCTACATTGTGGATTTACTTAGAAGTAAAGGTCTCTACAAAATAGCCACAGACCAAGAAACCATACCGAAAGATGAAGATAAGGCAGCTAAATAGGAAAATAGGCAAGATCAAGCACGTGGGTTGATAGGGATGTATATTTCTCTAGATCTTAGATTCCATATTGCAGAACTTGATGCTCCTGATGAAGCAATGAAACAAATTATTAAAGTCTTTGGAATTAAAAATGAACTTAGAGCCCATCAACTTGAAAATGAGTTGCTTACATTGGACCCCAATAATTTTTCTTGCATTGAAGATTTTTTGTCCAAGTTCAAGACCCTTAGACTTCTCTTGGAAGGTGTTAAGGTTACGAAAGAAGATAGTAACCTTATATATTCCATTCTTACTAAGTTGGGACCAGCCTACTCTGTGTTTGTTTCCACCTTCCATTCTACAAGAGAAGCCTTCATTTCTCAAGGACAAGACTACAAGTCCCCTTCCTTTGATTCTTTTTGTGATTCTTTAATAAGAGAACAAGAAAAACTCTTACACCTTGGTCTTCTTAATCTTGGAAACTATTCTAAGAAAGCGTTAGCCGCCCAGCAGCAACCAAATCCAAAGAATCCTAAGAAGTTGTATCCTAAAAAGAATGGTCCTAAACCAAACAAGGATCCTAAGCAATTTTAGCCTCAAAATGAAAAATCATTTCAACAAAATGATAAGACAAATAAAAACAAAGGGAAGAAGACTGATAGACATTGCAACTTTTGTAATCGAGATGGCCACTTAGAATCCAAATGCTTTAAGAAGATGGAAGCCTTCGAAGTAGCAATGAAGAAGCATAACATCCATTTGGAGCACTCTTCAACTTCAACTTCATCTTCAGGAATGGAACTTTCTGCATGTGGTTGTCAAGCATCTTGGTCTGGCTATGCACTAAATGTATCTTCTTCTTCTCATTCTCATGAGTGGCTCATTGATTCTGGAGCTTCTTATCACATGGCCAAAAACAAAGCCTTGTTTTCTTCTTTAAATGATTGTAACACCAAAAATATATATGTTGGTGATGATAGATCTCTTAGTGTTGTAGGGACTGGAACTGTTCATATAGACAATGGTCAGTTTAATGATGTATTATGTGTTCCAACCTTAAACTGCAACCTTCTATCTGTATATTAGATAACCCATTTAGGTGAAGGTAAAATCGTTGAATTTTCACCTCACGATGTTGTAATTAAGGACCTAAGAGATCCTAGACAGATTTTAGCTACAGGCATTGCTGATGATTCTACAAGGTTGTATAAGTTTCACAACTTTGGGTCATTAAATCTTCCCTCAGTATTTTTTGCTCATAATGATGAAGTGAGCAAACTTTGGCATGAGCAATTTGGTCACTTAAACTATCGCTCTCTTTAGAATCTATGTAAAGGAAATATGGTGACAGGTCTTCCAATGGTATCCTGCAGAGATGGTGTTTGTTCCGGATGTGTACTCAGAAAACAACATCGGGACAGTTTTGAAAAACGTGCCTCTTGGCACGGCTTAGCCCCTTTACAGCTTGTGCATAGTGATTTATGTGGTCCACTTCCAGTTGTTTCCTTCTCTGGCTACAAGTATTTCTTAACTTTCATTGATGATTTCTCAAGATGCACTTGGGTATACTTCTTAAAACTCAAGAGTGAAGTATTTAACATGTTCTTGGCCTTTAAGGCCTTTGTTGAAAAACAATCTGGACATCAAATTCTTAAGCTAAGATCTGATAATGGCGGAGAATATGTTAAAAACAACTTCATCAACTTTTGCACTGAGCATGGAATTCAAATGCAACATACTGTTCCATATACTCCACAACAAAATGGTGTAGCTGAAAGGAAGAATCACACCTTAAAGGAAATGGCTAATTGTATGCTTCAATCTAAAGGACTTAGTCTTAATTAGTGGGCAGAAGCAATTAACCATGTAAATTACATAATAAATCGAACTCCTACTAAGGTTTTAAAGAATATCACTCCAGAAGAAGCATGGAGCTCAATTAAACCAGATGTAAGTCACTTTCGTGTTTTTGGAAGCGAAGCATGGGCCCATATTCCAGATGAGAAACATAAAGCTTTAGAACCTAAGAGTGAAAAATGTATTTTTGTTGGATATTCTAAAGATGTCAAAGGATATAGACTTATTCCACTTAAGTCCAAGAATGTTATCATTAGAAGAGATGTAAAGTTTGCTAAAAATATATCGGCCTACGAGCCTAGTTCGGCGGATGTGCCAGCTCTTCCTATCTCTTCTACTTTTGAAAATATTTCTTCTTCAGATGATGAAAGCGAGGATGACAATCCTCCCCCACCTTCTCAGGATCCTCCAAAATGGGTCCGTGCTACTCGGGATGTAGCAGATGATCTTTCCGGTGATCGTACAGATCAGCGATGTACACGTTCTTAGTTTGATAGAGCCTCTTCTTTACTGGCTCAAGCTTCAGTGAATTATGATCCTGACACCTTTGCAGAAGCTTCAGGCCATCCAGATTGGGAAGCAGCTATGAATGAAGAATATCATTCATTATTAGCAAATGATACATGGGATCTTGTTCCTCTACCAAAGGGACGAAAACTTGTTAGATGCAAATGGGTTTACAGAACCAAGTATGGACCAGATGGGAAAGTTGATAAACATAAAGCTCGTCTTGTTGCTAAGGGTTTTTCACAAGTTGAAGGCATTGACTATACTGAAACCTTCTCCCCTATTGCCAAAATGAACTCTATCCGCCTTGTTCTTTCCATTGCTGCCTCTTTCAAATGGGAAGTCCATCAGATGGATGTTAAATCTGCCTTCTTGCATGGGGACTTGCATGAAGAAATCTATATGGAACAACCTATTGGCTTTATACAAACAGACTCCAGCCTTGTATGTCGGCTTAAGAAATCCCTTTATGGTCTCAAGCAAGCTCCTCGAGCTTGGTATGCCAAAATGGATAAATTTCTTTTAGAAAATGGCTTTTCTAGGTGTCATTCTGACAATACTGTCTACACCAAGAAAGTGGGCAAGTCTCTTATCATTCTTGCTCTTTATGTTGATGATCTTATCCTGACTGGTAGTGATCCCAACCTTATAAACCATGTGAAGACTAGCCTTAAAAGGAAGTTTGAAATGACAGACTTAGGACACTTACATTATTTTCTTGGTCTTCAAGTCTTGCAATCCAAGGAAGGTATTTCCCTTTCCCAGTCCAAGTATGCCTGTGATATTCTACACCATTTTCACATGGAAGACTGTAAGCCAGCCCCTTCTCCCTTTCAGTCTGGAGTCAAACTTTCAGTCACTTGTACTTCTCCTGAAGTTGATGCTACCTTATACCGTCAACTTGTAGGAAAACTTTTGTATCTAACCCATACTCGTCCTGACCTTTCCTTTGCTATTGGCCTTCTTGCTCGGTTTATGCAAAACCCACGTGAAAGTCATTGGAAAGTAGCTAAAATAATACTTCGTTATGTTCGAGGTATAGTTCAGTTTGGAATTCATTACAGTGCCGAAGCATCTCCTCTATTGGTTGGTTTCACTGATTCCGATTGGGTTGGTGACCTTGATGATCGGAAGTCTACTGCAGGTTATGTGTTCACTCTTGGTTCAGGACCTATTACATGGGCTTGCAAGAAACAAGGTGCCATTTCTCTTTCTTCAGCAGAAGCAGAGTATCGTGGTGCCGTAGAAGCCAGTAAGGAAGCCTTGTGGCTTCATCAGATCTTATCAGAGTTTGGCTTTCAGCAGTAGCATCCGACTACACTTTGGTGTGATAATCAAAGTGCCATTCAACTATGCAAAGATCCAGTCCAACATCAGCGCAGCAAACACATTGAATTGCACATGCACTTCATCAGAAAGCTCATTCACGACCATGTTCTTGAAGTGAAATATTGTTCAATAGATGATCAAGTTGTAGACATCTTTACAAAGGCTCTCACAGAGGCGAAGCTTACTAAAATTTGATTTATGGTTGGAGTTCAGGAAGTTGTCACTAAGGGGGGATAGGCTCTAGTGCCTCCTTCCTTCTCCTATTGTGTGATATTTGTAAATCCTTCAATCCTATCCCAAGTTGTTCTTAAGGGGGGATGTTAGGATATTCCGACACATAGGAAGTAGTTAAGTATAACTTGGTCTAGTATAGAGTTAGGTAAAGTGTGTTTCTTTACTATGTACATTTTGTAACTTACAATCCGACGGTCATGATATGTAGTGATCCGACGGTTTATTATCTCCTCAGTATTATCGACACTTGATCCGTGGCTTAACACCCGATTGGTCCATGATCTCTATTTAAAGAGCATGGAGGGTCATTTGTAGGTTAATCGTTCATGAGAGAAGCTTATGTAAATTTTCATTCTTTTATTAATAAATTGCCTGAAGTGGCCGTGTTGGCTCAGGCCGTGGACTGTTTGCCTCTTTGAGGGTTTTAACCACGTCAAAAGTAGTGGTGTATTGATCTGTGATCTGTTTGTGAGTGGTGTCCTTTGGTGTTCTGTCTGAGGAACTTACCTTGTAAATTCCTACACGGAGGTGGTTGAGTTTGGAGCCGGTGGAATTTGAATTTGCTGCAGTGTTTTCTTGGTATCAACGTGGCAATGTCTTTCAACGGATTGCGATTGGAGTATGCTCTTGAGGGCAGCTCGAACTATATTGCATGGAAGGACAAGATGGAGGTAGTGTTGGATGATAATGGGCTGAAGAAGTTCATAGAGGCTGAGGTCCCAAAGCCTACTGATACTGCGCAGGTTGATGCTTGGCAAAAGAAGACAACAAAGTGTCGAAGGATTCTGTTGGAGGGCGTGAAGGATCACATTGTGTCCAGCCTACATGCAAAGGCTTCTCCATATTTGATGTGGAAAGTGTTAACAGATATATTCCAAAGCAAGATCAATCAGAGGAAGCTGACGCCCAAGGATAAACTCAAAAACATCAAATGTGAGAAGGGAGACAATATGCCCCAAGTATCTCACGAAGCTCACTCAGTGTCAGGATGAGCTGGGAAGTGTGGGGGTGACTGTCAATGATGAGGACTTGGTGAGCTTGGCTCTACTTGGTCTTTCGAAGAGTTGGCATTCCTATCAGGACTCTGTCAATGGTTGGGAGAAACTGCCAGGATGGGAGAGACTTTGGTCAGATCTTGTGCAGGAGGAGATCAGGCGAAATACCACGGACGGATCTTCATCAATGGGAACTGATGAAGAAAATTGTGCTTTGGCTGCCGAAGCAAAGAAGAGGAAGAGCAAGAAAGCTTCTCAGTTTGGTGCGAAAGGCAAGAAGAAGGACATGTCCAAGGTGAAGTTCTTTCACTATCACCAGCATGGACACTATGCCACTAACTGTCTGCAGAAGAAGAAGAACAAGCAAGCTGCTGGATCTGCAGCAGGAGAGGCTCTAGCCTCATAGTTTGAGCTTGATTTTTCATTGATCGCATGCCTGGTTTCAAGTGTGATGGGATCGGTATGGTTCTTGGACAGTGGTGTGTCTTTTCACATGATAGGAGATCGAGATTTGTTTTATGATCTGGAGGAGAAAGATCTTGGAGTGCAGATCGAGATGGGCGATGATGGTAGATACAGTGCGACCAGTATCGGTACCATTTCCTTTGAGAGGGAGTCTGGTAAACCCTTCGTATTGAAGGAAGTGATGCATGTTCCAGGATTGAAGAAGAATCTTATATCTGTGGCAATGCTAGAAGACAAGGGATATGATGTTGTTTTTAGCGAGGGAAAGGCTTTCCTGCGCAGCAAGACAACTGGAGAAACCTGGAAGATAGGGGTTTGAGTGAGGAACCTTTATTAGTTGCATGTAGATGGTTGCATAGCAATGGCATGCAAGGCAAAAGGATTGGTAAACCAGGATGATGGCGAGCTGTGGCACAGGAGATTGGGTCACCTTCACCATGGAACCTTGAAGATACTGCAGCAGATCACTACAGGGCTTCCTAAAGGCACTCTTGCGCAGTCAGATCAGTGCAAGGGGTGTACTTTGGGAAAGTTTGTGAAAGCCACCTTTCACGAGAAGGATAGTCACGTCATGATGATCCTTGAGAGAATTCACACAGACGTGTGTGGAACTTCCTTAGTAGCTTCAACAGCAAAACATAGGTATTATGTGATTTTTGATGATGATTTCTCTCATAAGTGCTAGATCTTCTTCATGCAGAAGAAGAGCGAGACATACTCAAAGTTCTGTGAGTTCAAAGAACTAGTCGATAAGGAGTTGGAGAAGAAGGTGAAGGCTCTTAGGAGCGATAATGGTGTTGAATACATCTCTGGCGAGTTCAAGGATTTCTGCAATGCAGAAGGGAGTCGAAGAGAGCTCATAGCTCCCCATAACCCACAGCAGAACGGGGTTGCTGAGCGGAAGAACAGAACGATCGTGGGTGCTGCACGGGCAATGTTGCATGATTAGGGCCTACCCCTTCACTTATGGGCGGAAGCATGCAATACAACAGTATATGTGCAGAATCGTTGTCCTCACAGGATACTTGGCATGAGTACACCCGAGGAAGCTTATTCTGGTAAGAAGCCTGATCTTTCTCATTTGAGGATTTTTGGTGCTAACATTTACATGCATGTGACGCAAGATGCCAGGAAGAATTTGGAGCCGACCGTAGAGGTTGGGATATTTGTGGCATACACTGATACGCCCCACAACTATCATGTGTATTTGCGAGACAGTGGTAAGACTGTTGTGCGATGGGATATAAAATTTCAAGAGGGGAAAGCCATGAAGTGTTCGCTTCAGAGGGAGCTACACTTGCATGCAGATGAGAAGCCATTAGTTCCTAAAGATGAGCTTCAGGACATGGATCAGCCATAGGACGAAGTTCATGGAGTGGAAGAGACCACTCATGTAGCGTTAATCATCAGAGGGCGAAAGCGCTTGACAAAAGCTGAGTGACTGGCTCAAGATGCAGAGAAAGTTGTAGGACCACCTACAGCCCAACGCAGGTAGAGATAGTCACCTGATCGGTACACTAGATACATGGCTCTCGTGAGAAAATGTGTTGTGACTGAGCCATCCTCTTTCGAGGAAGATGTGGAGGATCCCACATGGGTAGACGCCATGGTGGAAGAGTATGATTCGATTGTCAGAAACAGTGCATGGGAGATTGTTCCTAGACCAGAAGGGAAATCAGTGGTCGGTTTGAAATGGATCTACAAAGTTAAGCATGTAGCTGACGGGAGTGTGGAGAAGTACAAGGCAAGATATGTTTCCTAAGGCTTTTCACAGATAGAGGGGATCGATTATGAGGAGGCCTTTGCACCTGTCGCAAGGTATTCTTCCATATAGACGATTCTTGCTCTCTCAGTGCAGATGGGGTGGCACATTCATCAGATGGATGTGAAGACTGAGTTCCTCAATGGAGTCATTGAGGAGGAGGTGTACATTGAGCAGCCCGAAGGTTTTGAGATATTCAGAAGTGAGTCGCATGTGTGCAGGCTCAAGAGAGTGCTGTATGGGTTGAAACAAGAAACACATGCTTGGTACACATAGATAGACAGTTATTTCACCAGACTTGGATTCTCCAAGAGCGAGGTGGATCCTAACCAATACCAGATTGTGGTGGAGGGTAAGTTTCTTATCATTGTACTGTATGTAGATGATTTGATTCTAACGGGTGATGAGATGTTGATACTTTCATGCAAGGATGATCTTGCCAAGGAGTTTGAAATGAAGGACTTGGGCCTCCTTCATTATTTCCTGGGATTGGAAATTTGGCAGCGTAGTGATGGACTATTTGTTTCTCAAGGTAAGTATGCTTGGGAGATACTGGAGAAGTTCAACATGCATGGCTGCAAGCCTGTTGATACTCCTCTTCCTGGAGGTTGGAGGAAGGAGGATGCCACTTCAGCAGAAGAAGTGTATTCCACTATTTATCGACAGTTGGTGGGGTCGCTTATGTATCTGGTCAATACATGACCTGATATATGCTATGTTGTTAACCAGCTTTCACAAGCTATGGTTAAGCCAACCAAGCTCTTCTGGAAGGCAATCAAGCATGTATTGCGTTATTTGAGAGGCACATCGGGATATGGTTTGTGGTACAGACAGGAGGATGAGGTGAAGCTATGTGGCTTCACGGATGCAGATTGGGCAGGGAGCCCAATGGATAGAAAGAGCACATTAGGAGGGGTCTTCAGTATCAGGTCGACAGCAGTTTCTTGGTACAACAGGAAGCAGAGATCCGTGGCACTCAGTTCAGCAGAGGCCGAGTATATGGCAACAAGTTTGGCTGCATGCGAGGCTATATGGATGAGGAAGATCCTGGTTGGTTTGTTCGGTTCTCACTTGGAGCCTACTGTGATTTACTGTGATAACCAGAGTTGCATTAAACTCTCGGCTAATCCTCTATTTCATGATAGATCTAAGCAAATTAACATCAGATACCATCATATCAGAGATTGTGTGCAGCGGAGAATCATGTTACTTTCATACATTCCAACGGAGGATCAGGATGCTGATATCTTGACGAAGGCGCTCACCAGGAGAAAATTCGAATACCACCGAGGTAGGATAGGGGTTGCTGAAAATCCATATCTTGTTGAGAGGGAGTGTTGAGAATGCAACAAGATGATGGAGCTTAGTGGAAAGGAGTCGCCTTCACTAAGTGGGCCCACACGCAAATTATGGCGCAAAGTCTATTTTTAGACTATGTCTATTTTTAGACTTATGGATCATGGTCTATGAGTTGCAGGATGTTGTTTATGGATGATTGGTCATGTTGGGAAAAAATAGATGGACTTCTATTTTTGGATCACAGTGGAGTGATCAGATTCTATTTTTAGACTGCCAGTTCAAAAATAGAAAAGTCAAATATTATTGTCTCATAATAATATTTGCACTATAAACATTATCTTATCCTCTTGGAGCACTTCAGTTTGAGCTACAGATGTGGCACATGCAGCTGTCAGAAAGAAATACACTTTCTTTGTGGGTCAATTGAGCTATTGCACGCAGGACTTCAGTTAGAACTCAAGCAGTTGCGTTTGGTGGAGTTGATTGTGGAGTTGATGGAGTTGTGTTCAGTTTGACTTGGTTAAACTAGTTGTACTTAGTATAACTGCAAATAGACTAGTGATGAGTTGTGTGAATTAATTATTAACTCATGAAGCAACTAAAGAATACATCAATTAACTCAGTTTCATGTCAGTGCATGTACAGTTCAGTGGAGACAGGTGTTAGAGGTTGAGATTGCTATCAGTTGTGACTATAGTTGTGCATGAGATCTTGCACAATCAATGGGATTGAGTTATGCCAATGAGGATTGCACAGTGTGGGCCAATACCAAGGATTATAGCCTGTGCTCATGTGATTTTCAGCGTGGATGATTTTCACTAAGCATTGTGCAGTGGAGGCAGGCAAAGCAGCGGAGGAGATTTGAACCTGTGACTTGTTCAGATCTGAGCTAGTTTTGTGTGTAACAGGTGGAGATAGTACTGAGTACTTGTGAGGAGTATTGCACTATGTACTGTTACATGTTCTCAATCATTAATATACAGATAGTGTGGGGTTTTCAGCTGTAAGCTTTCGCGGGGTTACATACTGTGTTAATGTGTGCTTGTGATTGATGTTTCATTATTTTTGATGTTGCTAAATTGATGATCAATGTAGAGGAGGTTATGTATTATGCATGTATTCTGCAATAGTGTATAATCGGGATAATCTCTATGAAAAAGTGTCATATTATTCAAAATTTCTACAAAAACTTTGAAGTATTTCACAGTGGGAGTCTTACCATACCAAAGCTCATGTGGAGTTTGAGTGCTATTTACCCAAACATTTGCTTGGTTGGGAATAGTGATGACGGCGAATGCAGCTTCACCCCAAAAGGTTGTAGGAGATCTAGATTCATTTAGCATAGCACGAGCCATTTGTTGAACAGTTTTGTTCATCCTTTCTACCACTCAAATTTGCTAAAGATTCATTGCGGTGGAGAACTGCCTTTTTATTCCATGTTGTTCACAAAAGTCAAAGAATTCATCCGAGGTAAATTCTCCTCCTCGATTAGATCTGAGACATTTGGTTTTGCAATCTCATTCATTTTGAACCAAAGCTTTGAATGCTTTAAAATTTTCAAATGCTTCATCTTTATGCTTCAAAAGACCTATCCAACACATTATGGAAAAACCATCAATGAACAATATAAAGTATTCTTCTCCACGAGGTGACTTTTTCCTTGATGGTCCACATAAATTAGTATGAACAAGTTCAAGAGGCTTACTAGCTGACCCTTCATTTTCGATGAAGTGAGATTTGGTCTGCTTACCAAATTGACATGATTTTCATATAGTATTTTTAGGAATGTTGATATCTGGAAGATCACGAACAACCTGGGATCTGCATGCTTTTCTTATTTGAGAAAATCTTAGATGTCCCAATATTCTGGGCCATAACCAGTTTTCATCATTTTTGCTTAGATAGCACTGTTGTTGTCCTCCCTTGAGTATGTACAAGTTGTTTGGAGTCCTTGTACCTTTGATCACGGTTTCTCTTGTATCAAGCTCATGAACAACACATCCATTTGATTGAAACACTACTTCATTTACTTGATCACACATTTTACTCACACTCAATAAGTTATGCTTTAAGCCATTAACATACATAACATTCCTAGCTTTAAGTTTTTCTTTCAAGAAAACAAAGCCTTTACCTTTTATGACAGCAGGAGTGTCATTTCCAAATGAGACACTCTTTTCCTTTTCTAAGGCATTATATGAGTGTAGTTTTCCTTTGTCACCTGTCATGTGTTTTGAGCATCCATTGTCAATGTACCACTGCTTTTCTTGTCCTTCTACATACAAGGATATACCACATCTTTTTGTTTGCGGTATTTTCTTTCTCTATTTTGGGATTTAATGTAGTTTTCTCCTTTTGATATATTTGTCAAAATTTACTCCTACATTCAGATTCCTAATGGCCAAAGTTTTTATAGATTAAGTATTCTATTTCATTTTCAAGAAGAGAAGAGTTATTATAGGAAATTTTCTTGATCCCTGTCACATTCCTTTGATTTCGTGCATCTCTAGTAAT
Source organism: Pinus tabuliformis (assembly GCA_031772625.1). Classification (NCBI taxonomy): domain Eukaryota; kingdom Viridiplantae; phylum Streptophyta; class Pinopsida; order Pinales; family Pinaceae; genus Pinus; species Pinus tabuliformis. The sequence continues at coordinate 1,209,332,282 of CM062811.1, forward strand.
GATGGTTTTGTAAGAAACACATTGAGAAACTTTGTGTCCAAAATTATGACATGAGAAACATTTACCATTAAACAAGTTCTTGCGATTATCGAATCTACTGAGCTGGTGATTGTAGTTTCTATTGATATCTATCTTTGAAGCAAATTGGATACGATTTACCTGAGGTTGGTCGTGGCTTGTGTTCATCCTTGAAGTAAATTGAGCTTGATTTACCTGGTGATCTACTTTATGCCTTTGCTTATGATTGTCAAACTGTTCACTACTCTTTGCTGCATCAAGATAGCTTTTAGTGGAGGTTGACGGCTTCTGTGATTTAGATACTTCTTCAATATATCCAAGACCTATCTTTATCAGAGAAGAACGATGCACTTTGTTAATTTCATTTAAGGTTTCTGATCCTTTAGCAAATCTAAGATTGAGAGCTTTTGTTTTCTCAAGATCCTTTGTTGGACCCACAATTTCACATTCTAATTTTTCATTGTGTTTTTCTCTTTCAACAAGTTGGTATGTCGAGGTATCTATAATCATATTATTTTCTTCTAAACTGATTTTGAGTTTAGATATTTCTTCATAAAGGTAATCTTCATCTAAAACATCCAAAAAATCATCATCTTCAAAAGCCATCATAAGTCTATAATCATTACTATTTTCATCTTCATCACTATTTGATAAACCATTGCTATCCTCATGAGTATAGTAGCTCTTTTTACTTACACTTTGTTTTCTATTCCATTTTGTAGATTCCTTGCCTTTATCATATTTATCTTTATGAGGACATTTCGCAACATAATGACTGACTCTACCACAGGCAAAACATTTGAAAGGTAGTTTACCTTTGAATCTTCCAGAACCCCGTTGAAGCTTCTTGACAAAGTTTACTTCCTCTTCTTCTTCTGAAATATGTTATGATTCATTGAGTTCTTCTTCCCTTTTTGCTAAAGATTTAAATGTGGCTTCTCTCATACCTAATGGACCTCCTTTTCTCATCACAAAGGCAGTTAAAGTTCCGTGAAGCTATGTCATAGTAATAGTATGTAGATCCTACTTTTCTTCTATGGAAAATACTTTTAATTCAAATTTAGCAAATAAGGATCTTAAAAATTTTTCAGCTAAGGTAACTTCCTTTATCTTTTCACCCAGATTATTCATGCAATTAACAACCTCATCTATATGTAATAAGTAACTAGCTATACTTTCATCATTGTGCATATTGAGAGTTTCATATTGAATTCTGAGAGTTTGCAGTTTAGCACGTTTTACCTGAGAGTCTCCTTCATAGCTTAGAATGATTTTGTCCCATATTTCTTTGGCTGATTTGAGCTGCATAACTTTGAAAAAATCTAATTGTGACAGACTTCCCAATAAGGTATTGACAACGTTGGCATTGGTTTCATATTTATTTTTATCTACCATATCTATAGGAATTAATTGCTGATGGAAATGTATATCCTCCTTCCACAATTTCCCAGACATCTGTTCCAAGTGATTCAAGATAGATTGTGGTTCTTACCTTCCAATAAACAAATTTGTTCCCATCAAAGATTTGCGGTCTGATGGATCCCCCGCTTTCTTGATTACTCATGATGATGAATCTTCCTTCAATCGATCAAGCTTCTTATGAAGGACCTGCTCTGATACCAATTGTTGGAAATAATACTGAGAGGCAGGGTGAATCAGTATTATCAGACCAGTAATTTAATTTTTAAAACTGATTTGTATACGCTACTTCAGCTAGTGAACTAGCATGTATACGCAACTGTACTAATGTAACCAGCGTATATGCAGAGATCTTTTGATTTACCCAAATTATCATGTATTGAGCTTTAATCAGTATATCAGGAATTCATTAGATAGTGCAATAAAAACATAATAAAGCATCAAACATAAGAAACACACATGAACACAAAGATATAAGGTGGAAACCCAATGTGGGTGAAAACCACCTACTCCTGTCATCTCTGTCTTCTTTTAATAATAAGAAAATTATGTTTACAATTTTTGTACTGGTGCAGCCTTATACCAATACGCAGGCTTCTACCTACAGAAGGCTACAACCTTCTCTCATTCTCCAGCTTCTACTGTAAGGGAGCTACAACCCCCTAGCTCCTATACTAGCTGATATGTTTTGTTAGTACGTAGACGCTGAGCTACAGAAGGCTACAACCTTCTCTTTTCTTCTAGGGACCACGTTTCATAAATTTTTAGGCTGGATCCATCAACAACATCATTCAATCATCAAATATATCTGCATCAACCAATCACCTTTTGAACCAACCATAGCCCAATCAATCATCCACTTAGACCACCCATCAATTTGATCATTCAAGATATTGTCACCAGAATACAATAACCAAAACCCAAAAAAGAAACCAGAACTCTGCAACAGTAAAGAGAAACAACTGAAATATATTTTATAAGGTATATGCTACTTCCATGTGTCAGCCCTGCATGTAAACGCACTTTGCTCAAAGCCAACTAGCATATACATCTGAAAATACAAATTCAGAGGTCTGCAGCTATTCCAAACTTTAGTTATACCTAGATCATATTATTTACAGGATAATATATGCGTCAACATTCATATCTAGAATATACATGAGCAAAAGCACATAATGATAGTTCATTTTATACCTTAAGTTCCTGATTCATCATTAGATCTGATCTCTCATCATCAGCTAAGGTTCATCCTTGGTTCAGATCCAGCAATGCACCGTAACCTAATAACTTGCATACTAGATCTCACACTTCATCAGATATTCGATAATTGCACACATTGGCCTAATGATTGTCTCATCCTTTTATATTTTTAGGCCTTTCTCAGTTCCATGGACCAAAACAACTTAGGGTCAATACCTTGGACCCAATACTTGGGGTCAATACCTTGGACCAATACCATGGATCAAAATACCATGGACCAAATACTTCGGACCAAAAATTTAGTTTTCCAAGGTATACATGCTTTTCGTTCTGTGAAAGTGCGTGTGTATGTATACGCCACTTGTATACAGTGAACCTGCATGTATACACAGCTTGGTCAATGGTGAACCCGTGTGTACCTCTCTTTCTTTGTTCTATAATTCTTTGTTGTTTACCTGCTATACTGTGATCTTTCATCTGAGTGAGTTTCCTTTTGAACCGATTCCTTGAAGCTTCCCTGCATTTCATCACATCTGTAAACACTACTATCATGCATTCTATCACATCTGATATCTCTTCTATAGATTCATCTAGTTACCATATACAAGGGAGTTTTTATACTACAAGTGGGTTGCCATCAAGTTCAAAACATGCATCATAATGCCAACATTGTTGACCCTTTACCTTCTTCACCCAACATGTATTCGTCCCCTTCTTCTTCTTGCTTAGTAAAATCCTTTATACTAGTAACCAAGTCACTAAGAAGAAGAAGAAATGGAGGAAGAAGAAGAAGCAAGATAAGAAACTAGTCAACCACCCAACCATGGCCATAAGTATTCATAACATTGAGCGAACTTATACAATGCATCATAAGCCAAAATTCCCTAGCAAGATTTGTAAGGGTGACCATTTCCTTATCAATTGTCCTGGCATTCCTAAGGTTTTCGAATTATGGTCAAATAATTCTTATCAAATTACTATTGATCCATCAACACGTGATTCTCAAGTTCTGGGGAAGAAGCTTAAAGTTAGGTTTCCTTGTGGGTTATGAAAATGGACTCATCATAGTCACCTTTGCCCTCACATGGATGAAGCCTCAGAATTGTTGGAAAAAATCACTATTTCACAACAACAACTTCCAACTAATTACCGTTAACTTTCTCCCCATCTACTATCAGTTGACGAAGTGATTGATGTAAATCCAAGTACAGTTAATCTCACTCTTCCATTGGAGGGTGAAACATGTATCACTCGGGTTTATGGAATATTTGTTGATCAAGTGGTCGAATAGATTCCATCTTCGATCAATCCAACTCTCACTTTAGAGAGTGAACTTCATACCACTCAGGTTCTTCATGCTACTTTAGATTCTTCTACACATGGGGTCATTTCATTTGTTTATTTTGAACCCCATCCAAGTAACGAGGCTATTTATTTTGATTGGAGTATACTGATCAAACCTCGTCTTCCTTCTTCCACCCCTTTCCAAAACACTGTGAAGGTTTATTGTAAGAATGTGCATCACACAAATGTAGATGAAGGTGCTTCTGCAAGTATTTTATCCTCGACCACTTGGCAAGCTTTGGGCTCCCCTCAGTTTGTGCCTTTTACTCATAATTTGTTATATTTTAATAGAGCCATTAGTGAAATTTTAGGTATCCTTCCTAAGTTACCTATTAACTTGGAAGGTGAGACTGTTTATATCTATATTATGGTAGTCCAAGGTTCCTTAGATTTCAATTTTCTCATTCGGTGAGACTATGTCTGTTACGTAGAATTTTGTCACTGTCCCTGTACTCCCCGTTTCTTAATCTTATAGGACCTCTACAGTGAACCATACATGTTTTCCCTTTATGAAGAAACTCCAATTGTGTCCCTCTTCATGAGCAGAACAATTCCCTTTAACACCATTTCCCAAAACTCTTCTATTTTTCCTAGTGTACAATACCAACGCTAATGACCCTTGTCCTCCTCGTGCTAATATCTAGGGATTAACACTATCCCTAGCCCTGACCAAAGCGACTGAGATGTGTTTCAGTTGCACCCATCCTCTTTTGGAATTTTTTTTAAATAAGGAGCTGAGCTTGGAGCTCTAGAAGCTTCGTAATGGAAGTCTGGTAAATGGTTGAGCCAGATGGAGTTGAGGATGTCAGTTTGGGCTCCTTTCCCCTATAAGGATGGAACTACCTCTCGAGATAAGACCTTCTCCCATGAGAAGAGGATCCATCTCCCATCCATTCATGCTATATAGACCTCCATTTTTCCCAAGCACAAGCTAGTGTTAATGTTGGTGTGCTAGTGCTAATTAAGTTTGGAGTAAACAACAAGTTATTCATAGTCGTAGCTCTCTAGTTGTGTGTGAGGGAGAAGTGTGAATTTGGTTTAGTGTGAAGCCTAAATGGAAGAGCATTAAAACTATCATTGTTGTGGCCATCATGGAATGCTAACGGAAGTGTGTGGGAACCTGGTTTTGTCGAAGGAGAACAACAACGTCAAGGCAATGGTTGTAATCTCTTCTTAATTCAATATATATCCAATTATCGATTGATTTCCAACATAATGTGTCATCTCACATGTTTATGTCTTAATGTTTCTTGACTTGTTAAGTAGGTTGAATTACAATTTGTCTCTTATCACGATTGTTTTTTGTTGTTGTCTACTTGTTTCAGGGGTTCAAAGAAGGAAATAGGAAATAGCTGGAGCGAGCAAGCAAATTTGTCACCAAACGGGATAAGCATACTAAGAGGCAGGCCATCTTAACTAGTTCTAATCTAAGGAAATCTTCCATAGAATGTCTTGTTAGTGGCTAGAACCACTATTGGGCTAGAGGAATTGTTTGTGTCCACACTCATAATTTTACTTCACCACACATTGGCGACTTTGCTGGGGAACCAATCCTTCTGTTCATTTTCTTGGAATTTCATAGTTTCGTGTGAACTTTTCTAGTTTTTCCATTTCCCTTTAGTTCTATTTGTCTTCCTGTTATTACTTCTTTGGGTTTGAAATTCATAGAAGCAAGTCTGGTCCCAACTTTTGAAAATTTTTATTTTTTTCTTTGCATCCTCGCTCAGCGCGCTTAATTCGCTGACAGTCATGCCGATCAACACAATATGCTGAGAAATAGTTGCACCGGCCCCCTTCTGGCACTTGTTGTTAGTTAGCATTCACACCGATGCCTATAGGTGAAGATTAGGGACCCCAGATCTTGGCCAGTCTATTTTTCTCTCATCATTTCTACCTTGTAAGCTTTTTAGACCGTCTTCTCCCTGACTAGAAATCTGCTTATCATTTGGTTTGTTTTCTTGTTGATTTGTCGTATTTTCACTTGATTTGTTGGGTCATTGGATGATTAATGGCACTAATGCATCTAGATTGTCATCCACTCAGCTGATTGTGAACTTAGTGAGTCAAGTTGTTGGTGCATTTCTTTTGTGGTCCTTCTATGGCTTTGACCCCCATTACACAAGTTTGAAAAGCTTTCATTTTCTTGTCTAAACGTCTCCTTTCTGGCATAGATTACATTGCTTGTCTTGTTTTTGGCAAAGTTGTTGTGTCATTAGTTTGGAAGAGATTCTCTCTTCGTGTTTTTCATTTTCTTGATTATCAATTGTCTTGAAATCTTTTTCATTAAAGTGTTTTATGAGAAATTTGTTTTGTCATTTCATGAAAAGTACAACATTCTAGTTTGCTGCATCAATTTGTTATGGTAGTTAACATTATTGAAGGCTAGGATTGCATTTCCATTTGAAAAGAAAAAGGATTCTCTTTTCTTTTGAAAGGACTGTTAGCATGTACTTGTTAGGAGATTAGGAATTGGAATGTATTTTTCATTAATTTATTTTCTCGAAAAGTGAAGTAATGAAAAATCATTTTTCTTTTGGTTGCTTGGTTGTTTGCATTTGGTTGTGTTTTCTACCCTTTCTAGTGTAGACAATTCATCTAATTGAAAGTGTCTTGTCTCATTTAGCTACATTTAAGTTTTTTTGAGTCACATCGGTAACGCCTAAATACTGAGACATAACTCAAGATAAACTTTAAAATGAACTCAATTAACCTAAGGTGCATTTGAAACCTAATGATCACATCTATAAGGACTAGGCTAGAGACATGTTCCGGCGTCTTTAAACCTCACAGCTATCGTTAGTTTCGGCACTAGAAAACGCTAGTACGGATTTGTGCTCCTCGTACCGTCGAGTATATAACGGGAGACCCATCTAGGCTGCAATCCTTTATTCATAGGAATCTAAGTCTACAACATTGAAGAGGTGATACATCGAACACAACATTTGGGGAGATTGCCTGCTCATACTTCTCAGTTTGTCAGGAGGTATTATGTGGTTCATAGTTGCCTGGTAATCCCTTTTACCTAGATCATCCAGAGTAGTCATTTTATCTTTTTGACTCATTAAACTTAAAATATCATTTGAGCGATTGTGCTTCTCAGCTCGTGTCCAATCCAACGTGATAGAGTCATCTTTTTTTCTTTCTCGACTCTTAAAACATGAAAGAGAACCAGTTTATTTATGCGTCTTAAAAAATTGATTGCCCACGATCTTATAACATCCTATTAGTCTTTTCTAGAACAAATCATGAGTTTTCCCTAAAGAACATTTTAAAGCCTTGAATTTTATCTCTCCTTTCCTATTAACTAAGACAAGGTCATCGTGGCTAAACCATCTGGTTCACCTAGTTCCTCTTCCCCTCCTCCGTTTGAAAGATTGTTTGAGGAGCCTTTTCCTAAATTACTAGAGTCACTTGAGGACCAAGGTGTTGAACTCGAGATCATTCTGAGCATTCAACCTTTGTCATTTCATCCTCCGCCTACTTTAGCTACTAGGTCACCTTCTGATATTTGCCCGGAATCTCTGGACAATCCTGTCCAAACTCCTGAGAGTTCACTGACTACCAACGGTCAGCTTGGACTAGTTATATATCCTCTGAATCCTTTGTTTGACCCTATTGTGATATCACTGCAGTGTCCATACAGTTTGTAAAATCAGATGGGTGTTCCTTTCGAATTATCCCCTCATACATCTTCGATCATTCGTCATCGTTTGTTCCCAACTATGGAACTCGAAGGTGATGCTCCAGTTACCTCTTCGGATGAATCATAAGTTTCTACTCCACACACCGTCGAGGAGGAAGAACATAAATTTCCTTCTAAAGGTTTCCCCTATACAAAGAGCATTCCCATTAGTGTGTATCAGGATTTACCACCTAATTATGTGACTTGGGCACAATTGGTCTTAGGTACACCTAGTGCCTCATCACTCTATCATAACCTTGTTTGGGCATCCGACTCCATGCCTACTATAGGTCTGTTCATTGCGAACCCAACCTCCCAACAGGCCGTTACCTTAGTCCCAGTGCAACCCACCATTCCAAACCCTCTTGTATCATCCATCCCAGTCACCCATCTAGTTCAACCAACGATCTCAAAGAATGTTACTATCAGTTCTTTGATCCCTCCAATAAGTGGATAAGTTGTGCCATCGCTCGGGGGGCAGAACTGAGTGTTTCTATGGTGTCAGGCACCACCATTATGAGTACCTCATAGGCACACATGGTTGGCATGAACCAGCCTTCTTCTAGCATTATCCAAAACCTTGCTGGTCCTGCTGGATCAAGCAATGTCTAGTACCAATAGGTTCAAAATCCCATATTTTTTGTAGCAAGGGTAGATGATACCATAGCAAGGACAACTACAAAAAATGCAGGGGAAACTCTCACAACCATGCAACATCATATGCAGTATGCCCCACAAAACTCCCAACCTTTGTCTTTGCAAGGCCAACTTCTACAGGCACAAGGGCACCCTTTGCAGCCACAAGGTCAACCCTTGCAGCAACAAAGCCAACGGGGCAACAACAACCATTATATACCTATCAACAGGGTCAAACCTTGCAAGGATAAGGCCAGGGTCAATTCCTATAGTAATAAGTCCAAAATCCTAATGTCACAGTGCAACAGGCCCATAATCTTTTTGCCTAAGTGTTATAGAGATTTTTGGGCACTGCAACCCCAAGCATAAAATGTCCATAAACCAAGGGCTCCTAAGTCCCTAAAAGTGTTGATCCAACCCGTAAAGGAACAAGGTCAACTGATTACAGCTTCTCCCAGAAGTTCTCCATGAAAAAACACTCAGAACTGGTCAAAACAGGATCATTTCACCTGCTCCATAGGCAAAGTGCATTGCATCTCACCTAAGTACACTCAGTGGGTGCGTTGCAGTTCAAAAAGCCCTTCTATGGGGTGCGATGGGTGAGAAGAGACAAATGGCAGTGTCAATCCGCGAGGTGGAGAAGCATGGAATCTTCCAGAAACTTCTCTTGTGACACTTGCCTCTCTAAATTCGACCAAGGATGAGTAAGAGATCATCAATCTCCAAGTGGAAGCAAGAACTATCAAAGGGAAGAAACTAATCAAATCACAAGCTGAATCATCTCCCTTGCAGACATCTATATATGGATCCCTCATCCCAGAGATCCAGGAGGCTGGAATTTTGCATCTTGTAAGGAATTGTTGTTGGTTTCTTGAGGCAACATCATAGTGTTGGGTGATCTAAGCTTTGCATGAGGTGAAGAAGGGCTTACCTGCTGAGAGGATGATGTTGGGTCAGAACAACTGGTTGTAACTCTCTTGGCTCTTTCTTGATTATCAATAAAGCTATTCAAGTTTTCCTCCATACTCTTGTGTAATTTATGTTTTATGCATTTGTATGGTGAATTTACATCTGATCCTACATTGTTTATGACAGTAGATCCATGTTCTTGTATAGTATTATGCTGCTTTGATTCTACAGGTACTCTGTGAAGCTAGGTATACCAGAAAACAAGTAGCAAAGGACTATCAGAAGAGAGAGGAATCGAGCAAGGAGCCAAGCACAAGACAGAGGTTGGTCTCCTTTATTCTTCTCTCATCTATCTTTCATAAAGGAAAACGAAAGTAGTTTTACTTTGTTTGTTTCTAAGGTAGCTACCACAGCTTAGTGGTATTAGCAGTTCTACATAGACACTTTTCCCTGTAACAAAATGGTGACTCCGCTGGGGAGTGACTAGGTTGTTTGTCTATCTACATTTGCTTACTTTATAAACTTACAGACGGAGCCTGAAGTCGAGCCAGGTAGCTTTCGAACTGCATTTGCTATGCAAATGCAAACTAGATAAATGTTGCTTCAGTCAATCTCCGGGTTTTGTTTATGAATTAAACAACTGATTTACAAACTCTCTAATTGCCCTTGTGGTGGCTCTAGTAACCTCCTTAGGTCTACCCTTGTTGTTGATTTACTGATTACCACTTGCTCGGCCAAAATCCCTGAACTGAACTGCAAACTGTGACCCAGAACCCAAGAAAAGTCTCGTCTCTGGCCCAACGCACTCTCTGTTCTGTGAATCTCAAATTCAGCACACTTCCCGAGTGTAGAAGGTGCGTTGCATTTCAAATTCACTGTGTTACAGGTGCGCTGATCAGACTAGGCATTGTTCCTAGATTTTGGTTTCTGTGTTCACTCTTTTCAGATCTATTCAATAATTTTGCTGCCTGTAGTCAGTACACCTATATTTGAAACCCCTTTCCTTGCTGTTATTCTGCCTCCACTGTGCAAAGAACTGTAAATGTTTTTGTGTATTTGTTGAGTCATTTTCAGTTCTCCTTTGCAAAAAAGTAACGTAATTGTAGTGTCGTTTCTTGATTTGAAAGTGTCGCAAGTGTCGTTTTCAGTCATAGAAGAGAGTTTGATTGCTCTTGATAGTCGATTACCCTGTTACTATTGTATTTGATCTGAATTAGTAGTTTTTCTAGTGTCGAAAGCAAGTCTTCATTTCCAAATCGCAAAGTGTTGTCATTGTCTTCATTTTGATTTTGAAAAGAAACTTGTTAGTAATTGTCGCTTTGAAAAGTAATTCAGATTTGCACATTAGCTTTCTTTTTATCATTCACATATTAAGAAGGCTGAAAAACAAATACATGCATGTGCATTTGCATTTAGACTGTTTGATTGGTTTGATTTAGGACAGTGCATATAGTCTGTGCTCTTTGCTCTTTGTTGAAAGAATTCTGTCTCTCTTTCCTTAGTAGCTAGGATTTTCATTGCACAAAGAAGATAAAAAGATTGTTTATCATCTTAGATTGCATTTTAGGAATTGTACATCTACATCATGCGGTGAACCTGAAAGGCAAATTTCTTAAGCAAGATCAGCTATAAAATAAATTTAATGAATCTAACAACGCTTTGGAACCTAACGCACAACATCTAGAACTCTAGGCTAGAGACGTATTCCGGCGTCGTAAAGCCTGGTAACTATTTTTCTCACTGTTGGTTGGGTGATTCCTCCACTTTGAGACGATAAGTGCCAGTACAGACTTGTGCTCCCATGTACCATCGAGTATATTTTGGGAGACCACAATAGGCTTAATCCTTTAACCATAAGAAGCCGTGTCTGCCGCCCTATCGATCGCAATGCACTGAACACAGAATTCGGGAAGATTGACTGATGTTTCGTAAAAAGTATTCTGTAGTTTTGTGATTGGTTTGGTAATCCCTCTGCCTAGATTTCCAGAGCAGTCCATTTCATTCCTTTTTAGACTCCTTAACGGAAAAGGTCCATCTGATCACTTGTCACTTTAGGCTCATTAAAAATCGAAGGCGACTAGAGTCATCTTTTGTTTTTTCTCGACTCTTTAAAATTGAAAAAATAGGTTGTGTCAAAGCGTCTAAAATTTATTTTAAACGGAATAATCATCACCTTTCCTACGTTGGTCTTAGGTTGAGAGAATGGAGTCCACCAACCAAGGAGTTCCCTTTGGAGGAAATCCTACTCGCTTCTCCTCTTGGGGAGATGTTGGTGCACCCCACATGGCCACATTGTCACTTCTAGGATTGACAATCGGCTTGCCCGTATGGCTTTTCTCAACTTCCGTCGTTCAAAACACTGCAATTCCTTAACAATCGAGTCAACAACTAGATAATTCCAGAGTTACCTCCCAACCCTCTACTTCATCCAATTCTTCCTCTCCTCCTTCCCCTTCACTTGATGAGGCTGGCGAAGCCAAAAATCAAGTACCTGAGAAGAAGAAGGAAAAGAAGAAGAAAGAGAAGAAGAAGAAGGAGCCAAAGGCGAAAAGGGGCATCCAAGCATCGTCTAGCGAAAATCCACACACTACACCGACCAGGCCTAAATCGCCATGTGTCATTTGCAAAGGAGACCACTATCATAGAGATTTTCCTTGCATCCCTCGAATCTTAAGGGACTGGTCTCCTCGTTTGCACAACCCGGTGTCGTCAACCTTTGATGATCATGTTGAAAGCACACCGTCGACTAGTGAAAGTGAAGTCCCTGGACAAAAAGGAAAGTGAAAATTTCCTTGTAAACCGTGTGAAGGCGATCATGCCGTCCATCATTGTCCCTTCTTAGACGAGGCTAAAAGAGTTTTGGATGATCGTTCGGTTTCACCGTTATGACTTCCTCCTAGATATAAAAAACTCTTGCTGAGTCCGTCACTAGTTGAAAATCCAGCTGACCCGCCCAGGTGGTCGGCCGAAGCATCTATCATTGAAGATAAACCATCTGAACCCATACCAGACGAAATTCAAAAGGTCGAGGCGACAGTTCACCCAGTCTTGCCTTCAGAGGTTCTATCTTCAGATGATACAGTAACCGAAGAGAACAAGGATGACACCATCCAAATTCTTTTCGTAAGCACAAACTCCAATGAACATGGGGGAAATTTACCCATTCCTTTACCGCAGGAAGGAAGTTCGTCAGAGTCGTACCCGGCCGTCTATTTGGTCCCACCTCCAAGCAACCTAGTTGTTTCCTTCGACTGGAATCAACTAGGTAGACCCCGTTTACCGGCTAGTATGCCATTCCGAATCATTGCTCAAGTATATAGAATGGTTATGGCCGGTACCATCATAGATGAAGGGGCTTCTGTGAGTATCCTTTCCTCGACTGCTTGGAAAGCGCTTGGTTCGCCATTGCTTTTGCCTAAGATGAGAAATCCAATAGGCTTTCACAAAGGAACCAGTCGACCGTTAGGGATCCTTCCCAATGTGCCCATAACATTGAGAGGGAAAACCATTCAAATGAACATAATGGTAGTCCAAGGACCCCTAGATTATAATCTACTCCTTGGACGAGACTATATTTATTGCATGGGAGCCATTTTCTCATCACTCTTTAGAGTAATGTGTTTTCCACACGAAGGAAGAGTGGTCAAGCTCGTAGACCAGCTTTCATTCCCCGGTTCACGCATAGAAAATAGTCATATACCATCCCTAAATGGTCTTTTCACACAAGGAATGTCTCATCAATCCCCACTCCGTCCACCTGATGAGTGCGAGTGATTTGAGGGACATGACTGAAACCCAGGGGGCATGCACCCTGTTCTGCTTTGGCAGGAAAACTTCAGGTACAAAATAGGTTTCCGCGAGAGATATATGACTAGTCTGACACTCCTGTCCGTGATTGGAAAAGGGGGTTGGACTGGAATAAGATTCCCTTGTCAAAGTTATGTGGGTGGAGGCATTTGCGCCACTCACCTTTGTCTATTTCAGTAGGCATCGCCGAAGAAGTGTTTTGTTTGCGGTCCAGATAAAACAATCTTTGGTAACCTGAAAGAGGTAGGCCTTTCCCGATAAAACGAATGTCTTGTCGGTAGAATAAAAGGTGCCTTGAAACTCTATTTTATACCTGGGGGCATGCAAACCTTTTGGCGTGCAAGCGAACAGTGAACATTTAGTTTTTAAATTTGTAGGTCCTCTAACCCTTTAAACTCGTAGGATTGGTCATTTCCTAACTTGCATAAAGAAAGGATGTGGGGCAAAGATTTGAAAAATTGCCATTTTCATATATGAGACATCCTTATTATACGACTGGATATATCGAGAAGTTTTAGCACATAGTTCAAGCTCGTTAAAAAGTAAACATAAGTCATGAGCAAATGTTTCCCCCAGTGTTTAAGCTCAATAAAAAATGAACCAATTCCCGGTAAATAACCATCGTGAATGTAGTACTTTAGCCTTTTAAGCCTTGGTTGTGTTCTCATCATCACCTCCACTCTGTATTGGCCAGTCATTCACCTCCATTTGATTGTTTACCCCTTTTGAGGAACAGCTACGAAGAGTGATCCTATTAGCCATCCTTGTAACACTGTCGTGATTGGAAAATTCCAAACCTTACCTGGAATCAGCTGCTACCCAATTTTATCACTCGTTCCTCAAAGACGAGTCTCCTTTAAGCTCTTTTCAACTGACTCGTAAAATATGAAAAGATTGCCAAGCCATTGGCCTCTCCAGCTCGTTAAAGGGACTGGAAGTGCTATCCCTCCTTTAGATTTTAATCTTTTTGGACCTGAGGGATTATTACACAAAAAGATCGAGTGCTTGTTTTATTCGGCTCGTTAAAAGTATCGAAAATTCATCCCTTCTGTATTGTTTTATACTTTTTCGGAAATAAGGGATTAGATGATGAAAAAGGATTTTTGGAGTTTCCTTTACGTCCCTTTTCAGACTCTCTAAAATTGAAAAGGACCGAGTTATCTTGTCGTTAAACTCGTTAAAACCTAATAGCGACAAGCTTGTCCATAGCAGACAAGAACGAGTTTCACTATTGCTAGGCTCGTTAAAACATAGCAATGGGTTTGCCTGAAGGGAAAATTATAGAACAAGCATATGTTATCCTCCTCAAGCTTGACAAAAATAAAGAGGTACTGGTCAGCAATGACTGGAGAAAAATTGGGAAGAAAACTTGAAGAAACTTTGTCAGTAGCAAGTCGCTCTTGAACATGACACTTTCACTCCGCATCCAAGTTGGGTTGGGTTGTTTCATTCACTGGTCACATCACCATGGTCACATCACACCATCCACATTTGGGGTTAATGCTACCGATCCATCATGTCAGTGTCGCCGATATGTTCAAGAGAAGTCACTCAGAGAATTCACCTGTGTCTCACCCGCTGCAATACATTTACGCTCCATTCTTTCATGACCACCACCCTGAACCTTATATCACCAGATCGTTTTCACCTCAATTAAAATCATTTGCTCTGTTCCGTGTCATTGATGTGGGATTCATTAAGGCCCTCCTATTGTTATGCTCTTAACCTGCAAAATGATACCCAAATACAGAATATGCGAAGAAAAGATACCCAGAACACAGAATAGCAATGATTTTATTATTCAAAGAGTAATGTTCACTTGCCTCTTCGAGGGGGCAACCTCCAATAGAGCAGAGCTCGACTACAAAATAAGACACGATGCTCCTCGCAGGGAGTCTCTATCCTTTATATATGACTCATACATGCAATACCACGGGCCAATACCGTGGGTTTTATTAATACCATCTATCTAATACTACGGCCCATTTGCAACTAACTGTGGTTCCGTCATTAATTGCGGATTAACCACTTACAATTATTAATGGGCTTTATTGACTCTTGACTATGACGTGATCCCATTACATAAATAAGGGGGTTAGGGTGGGACCCTAACATGCCCTCCCCCTTAAGACTAACCTTGTCCTCAAGGCTGAAGCTGCGGAAACTGTTGAAGAATAGTGGCTGGTTCCCAAGTTGCATCTTCCGGAGAGGTGTCTTTCCATTTGATGAGGACTTCCTTAATCATGCGGCCGCGCAGTTGCTTGTCTCGTGTGTCTAGGACCTGTTCGGGTTGAAGCCAAATGGATCCTTCTTCGTCCAATTCAGGTAGACTGGTCTAAATTCTACAATTGTTCCCAATCACTTTCTTAAGGCATGAGACATGGAAAACTGGATGGATTTTTGCAGTGGGTGGCAAGGCCAACTTTTAGGCCACTTCTCCAATGCGCTGAAGTACTTGATATGGTCCGTAGAATTTGGGAGAGAGTTTCTGACAGCCCTTGTCTTTGAGTGATGTTTGCTTATATGGTTGGAGCCGTAAAAAGACATGATCCCCTTCTTGAAATTGGCGCTCTGAGTGATGCTGGTCTACCTGTTGCTTCATGCGGTTCTGAGCTTGATGAAGATTCTCTCAAAGATGGGCGAGGATGGTTGCGCAGTGTTGTAGGAGTTGATCCACTGCTTGTACTTTCGAGCATCCCTTGAGATACGAAGTAGGTGAAGGCGGGAGTTGACCATATACTGCTTCATAGGGAGTCATTTTGGTGGTGGCATGATAGTTGGTGTTATACCACCATTCAGCCAGAGGTAGCCACTGTACCCAAAGGTGTTGCTTTTCTGAAGTGAAACACCTAAGGTAGGTTTCTAGACATTTGTTGACGGCTTCGGTTTGACCATCTGTTTGCGGATGATAGGAAGTATTGAGTTTTAGTTGAGTGCCTTGTATTCTAAAGAGTTCCTACCAAAAATTACTGGTGAAGATCGGGTCACAATCGGACACAATAGAAGTGGGCATGCCATGCAATTTGAAGATCTGATCCATGAAAGATTGAACAACCAAAGTTGGTGTAAATGGGTAGGGTAGGGCGCAGAAATGAGCATACTTCGACAGTCGGTCCACAACCACCATGATGACTGACTTGTTCCCTGACTTTGGAAGACCTGTAATGAAATCCATAGAAACCTCCGTCCAAATTGATGCTGGAATGGGCAATGGTTGTAATGTGCCTGGTGTGTTGACGGTTTCCCCTTTGTGGCGTTGACAGACATCGCATTCTACTACGAAAGTAAGGATGTCCTTTTTCATGCCTATCCAAAAAACTGATCTTCTGGTGCGAGCATACGTCTTCTGAAAGCCCGAATGTCCTGCAATGGGAGATGAGTGCAATTCTACCAAAATGCGACTTTTGAGGGTGGATGTTGGTGATATTATTACTCTGTCCTTGTAGCGAAGAATATCATCCTACCACGAGTAGCCCTTGGTGGAATTTGGATCTACCTACAATTGAGAAATGAGTTGGAAGAGCCCGGGGTGTGAAAACCATTCCCTGCGAGCCTCTTCAATCCATTTTGGAATGGGGAGGGAAATTGCTAGCAGAGTACTTTCCTCCTCAATTTGGCTAGATAATGCATCTGCTACACTATTGTCTTTCCCTTTCTTGTAAATGATCTCATAATCATGTCCCAACATTTTGGCTAGCCATTTATTTTGTTGTGGGGAGGATAGGCGTTGCTCCAAAAAATATTTAAGACTGTGATGATCTGTGCGGATTTGGAAACATCGCCCCAATAAGTAAGGTCGCCAGGTCTTGACTGCATGTAAGATGGCCATCATTTACTTCTCATAGGTAGATTGGCCCAGATTCCTCCCACTGAGTTGTTGGCTTGTGAAGGCCAACGGTCGCCCTTCCTACATTAAGACTGCCCCAATACCTGTACCCGAAACATCACATTCAATGACAAAAGATTTGGTGAAGTCAGGTAGTGCTAAGACTGGAGTGGAACACATGGCATTTTTTAGAGCTTTAAAGGCCTGTTGTGCTTCCTCATTCCAGAAGAATGAATTTTTCTTTAGGAGTTGGGTGAGGGGCTTCGCTATGCAACCATAGTTGCAGACAAATTTACGATAATAGCCCGTGAGACCCAAAAATCCTCTCAAGCTCTTCAAGGTCTTAGGTTGAGGCCATTCCTGCATTGCCTGGATCTTTTTGGGGTCCACCTTGACACCTTCACGCCCCACAATGTGGCCCAAATACTCTACCTTTTCCATGCCAAACGAACACTTGGACATCTTGACAAATAATTTATGCTTGCGGAGCAGTTGTAAGAGTAGATCTACATGCTGAAGATGTGCGGCCCAAGTGCAACTATAGATGAGGATGTCATCGAAGAAGACAAGGACAAATTTCCTGAGATATGGTTTGAGAATTTGGTTCATAAGGCTCTGAAAAGTAGAGGGGGCATTACAAAGACCAAATGGCATGACCAGGAATTCATAATGGCCTTCATGACTTCCAAAAGCAGTCTTAGGGATGTCGACTTCCTTCATGCGAATTTGGTGGTAGCCTGAGCGAAGATCCAACTTAGTGAAGAATTGAGCCCCATTGAGTTCATCCAACAAATCATCAACCACCGGGATGGGAAATTTATGTTTGACTGTCAACTTATTGAGGGCCCTAAAGTTGGGACACATCCGCCACTCCCCATCTTTCTTGAGCACCATGACCACTGGGGATGAATAAGGACTAATGCTGGGATGAATGGCACCTGCTTCCAAAAGTTCCTTGATGATTTTTAATATTTCATTCTTTTGGGTGAACAAATATCTGTATGGGTGCACATTTGGGGGTTGGGCCCCTAGAACCAAGGTGATGCTATGATCATGTTCCCCTCGCGAGGGTGGAAGCTCATGACACTCGTCAAAGACCGGCAGATGGTTATTTAAAATCTGTTGCATCTCAGGATGAATTGGCAGAGGCTTGGTTTCGACTGCCTGGATGGCATTAAATTGAGCTACAACTCCATGATTGCCCTTTTTTAACAATTTTTCCATCCTACGCGAGCTGATGATAGAGGGGGCTCTCGCCTGAAGTCCACGGAGGGTATGTGTGTAGTTTTTCTGCTTAAAACTCATATATAACTCCTGGAAATCCATTGTGATTGGCCCAAGAGTGTGGAGCCATTCAGCGCCGAGGACAATGTCGCAACCCCCCATGTGTATGGCAAACATGTGAGTTTTCAACTGATAATCCCCCATTTGAAGTTTGACATTTTCACAGAGGCCTTCACATTTCATTGTGCCTCCATCCGCAATTTGAACTTGGAAGTTAGAAACTGCTCGTACAAAACAATGCACTGCTTCTGCGACTTTTTGATGGATGAAATTATGTGTACTTCCACTATCAATCAAGACTACTACTGGGCGATGTTTAATAAAACCTCTGATTTTGAGATTTTGAGGGGAAGAAATCCCTACCAAAGCATGCAACGAAATAACTGGTTCATCAGAGACATTGTCCTTTTGGTTGTCTTCTTCTAGCGGCTCATGTTCCTCCAGTGGTGGACCTTCCTCTGTTGAGCTGTAGTCAGTGGCATCAATTTGAAAAAATTTGGGCTCCTTGCATTTATGACCTGGGGAGTATTTTTCATCACAGTAGTAACATAGGCCTTGCTTTCTTCTTTCGGCCATTTCCGTAGGTGACACCTTTTGGACCTTAAGTGTTTGAGTCGTGTTGTGAGCCTATGGGGGGCGACCTTTAGCGGAGAAATTTGGGCGACTGTATTGGGTTGCTAATGCACGTTCCACATTACGAGCGACATTGCCAGCCTCCGTCCATGTGGGAGGGTGGTGCAGTAGGACTTGGGCTTTGATAGCTTCTTTAAGACCGCTGATAAAACATTCCGTGTAGAACACATCTGAGAGACCCCAAGTGCGGAAGGCTAAGGCTTCAAAAGCTGTAATATATTCATCCACTGTACCAGTCTGTCGGAGCTTAGTAAGACGACCCAAAAAAGATGATTCCTGGTCAAAGCGGTCTTGAAGAGCTTTGGTGAATTTGGTCCAAGTCTTAAAAGGTCCAATGCAACGTTGATGCCATTCCCACCATTGCCACCTTTCATTGTCCAAGTACATGCTCCCCAACATAAGCTGAGTCTCATCATCGAAGATGCGATTCAGTTTGAAATGCTGCTCCATTTGTGCTATCCATGCCGACGGGTGAG
The DNA here is from genome assembly GCA_031772625.1 of Pinus tabuliformis. Taxonomy (NCBI): domain Eukaryota; kingdom Viridiplantae; phylum Streptophyta; class Pinopsida; order Pinales; family Pinaceae; genus Pinus; species Pinus tabuliformis. The sequence goes on from CM062811.1 coordinate 1,209,351,516, forward strand.
AGCCGTCAAATTTATGCATATCCAACTTGGGAGGTCGCTGACTGGGTGGTGGGTGGGTGTGCCAGACATGAGGAGAGTGGCTAGACTCACCCTCATTGTTTTTAGTGCCATTATACTCCTCCTCGTGGGCTGGCTCCTTGCCCTTCGGGACTATTTTCTCGACCATGTTACATAGTCCGGTAAGCTGAAGGTGGAGGTTGTGCATTGATACTTCAAATTTGTCCATCCTTTCATTGGCCATCTCTTGAGCTCTAGTTTCTACCATACACCAACCGGGTTTTTTTTAAAATTGGGACCGCCTAAAAAATTTTCACTAAGAAGTGAATGGTACCACCGTGCTCAGCTCATCGTCCTAATTCTGATGGGCTATATCACCAATAAGCACCCCGAAAGATCGCAGACTTTTTTTTTTTTTTTTTTCTTTTTTTTTTTCTGAAAACTCCTAACGGAGTTTTACTCCTTCCTTATCAATACTGCAGTGGCCAAATCCTCAAAATGTCAATGCGGCCAAAAGTCCTGCGAAATTTATACCCCGGTATAGGAACCCTTCACAACGACTCCGATCTGGGGGATCTGAGAGATCTGAATGGCGGATCTGATAGCGGAATAGAGTGCTTCTACAGATCTGATGGATCTAATAGATCGGAATGGCTGATCTGCGAACTCGAGACTACGGGACTGATGTCTGCTGCTACTGCACCCCTTTGCACAGGCAGATCTGGAAGAGATGCTGTGTGATCCCCCGATAGAAAAGGGAACTAAGGTCTTGAGGAGTGTCAGGTGCTACAGATCGCAATATACATAAGGGTCTGGTAGTAGTACTCGGCCCAATGTTTCAGGGCTCTAACTAAGGAGGATCGATCGTACCCTTAGCCGTACAACCTGACTACCCTATCGTACGGGCGAGTAATCTCCCTGAGTGCTATTCTCGGTGTACTATAGCCACAAGACGGCCAACGGTTTATCTATGGTGAGGTTTCAAGGGAGCCTAGGGGGCTTCCGATATACCCAGAGGGTATGTGGAAGACAATCCGTGCGCGGTTCTGTCTAATGCGCTACTACTCGAAGGGGTACCCACAGGGGTTACAAGGGAGTCCAACAGACGTGACCACCTCTTGTATTTCCTGCGTGCATGCCTCCCCAAATCCGCAGGTTTATGCGCTCAACGACAGATCCCGTGGTTTAAAGACGTTGGAACACGTCTCTAGCCAAAAAAAATTTTTGCTAAGAAATGGAGATCCCACCGGTCCTGGAAAGTGCTCTGATACCACTTGTTATGCTCTTAACCTGCAAAATGATACCCAAATACAGAATATGCGAAAAAAAGATACCTAGAAAACAGAATAGCAATGATTTTATTATTCAGAGAGTAATGTTCACTTGCCTCTTCGAGGGGGCAACCTCCAATAGAGCAGAGCTCGACTAAAAAATAAGACACGATGCTCCTCGTAGGGAGTCTCTATCCTTTATATATGACTCATACATGCAATACCACGGGCCAATACCGTGGGTTTTATTAATACCATCTATCTAATACTACAGCCCATTTGCAACTAACTGTGGTTCCGTCATTAATTGCGGATTAACCACTTACAATTATTAATATGGGCTTTATTGACTCTTGACTATGACGTGATCCCATTACATAAATAAGGGGGTTAGGGTGGGACCCTAACACCTATGACGGATCGCTTCTTTTTGACATCAGCTCATTATCCAAGAAGTCGATCTAGGGACACCACTTTCAGCACTTTGAAGCTTGCATGCCTCAATGGCAAGTTTCTCACTTCCGACGACAAGTTTACATCAATGGCCTTTGACCGAAAGATTTTGCGTGGTGTTCGATGCCAAGTCCCTTATTCACACCACGTGAATTGTACTGTAGTACCTTGAGGATCATTATCATTACCGGTGATTCCTCTCGCACCTGTTAACAGCTTACATCATTGTCTGGTAATCAGGCGATGTCTTTCCATGTTCGACTTGTACTTTGAGTGAAGATCGAACGAGATTGAAGACCCCGGATCTAGTTTCATCCATCCGGGCTGCGATATATGTTCAAGAAAATAAAGACATCAAATGTACATCATTGCTGCACAGATAATCATCCAATCTATGGGATGATGGCTCTACCAGAATCATCAGTCTACACTTAGATGATTGTCTGTCCTATGTACATGAAAATGAATTTATAAAGCTGAGCATGGGAATGCCCACCTCAGCTAGATCATGAAAATATTATGAAGATAATGTATTGTATCGTATCTTATTACAGGTCTCCTTCCAGCGTGAAATAACTTCGGATCCTCATGATAAAGCATTTCACCCGACATCAAAAAAGATTAACGACCTCATGCTTTAGGGGGCAACTGTTATAGACATTTTTGGGCACTGCAACCCCAAGCATAAAATGTCCATAAACCAAGGGCTCCTAAGTCCCTAAAAGTGTTGATCCAACTGTTGGAAATAACACTGAGAGGGGGGGGGGGGGTGAATCAGTATTATCACATTAATAAAACTTTTTCATTTCCATAATTAGATTCATATATGCTACTTCCACAACTTCTTATGATTAAGTTAATTGATCTTCAATGAGTGCATTAGAACATTATCAACCATATTATCAGTTAACAGATGCAGTAACATGGAATATATCATCACACATAAGGCACACACATGAACACCATGATATAAGGTGGAAACCCAATGCGGCAGAAAACCACCTGTTGCAAGTCATCTCAATCTTCTTCTTAATAAGAAAATCCTTTTACAATGTTTGTACTGGTGCAGTCTTATACCAGTACGGGAGCTACAACCCCCTTTTCTCTTGTACTAGCCGATCCATTTACTAGTACACAGGCTGCTACCTGCTACAATGCTCCAAAGATTTCCTTTATCTCTTGTACTAGCTTAGATACTAGTATGTAGGTGCTGATCTACAATATTCTCACCTCCAGGTACCACGTTTCATCAATTTTCATACTAGATACGCTGAAGCACAACACATAATCTGAAAGGCCACATTTCATCCAATTTTGATACTGGACCCAACAACAACATAAACAAGCTTCTGAATGACCCAAGCACTAGATCCATATACAAGTGAGTCATCAACCAGATCTAGTCCAACAGATCACATGAAGATAAGTCATTATGAACCCGATCCATTCATCTATCAAAACTGAAACATACTCTATCACTTCTCATAATACTGTCATAATATCAGAAACCAGACATCACTTCAAAACCCAGAACACAGCAATGATAAATATGAACAGCTAAATAGATTTCAAGAGAGGTACGCAGCTTCACCCATGTAATGCCTGCGTATAGTATGCACTGTTCCAACTGAGCACCTGTGTACCCACGCACTGTGCCTCAAAGACTTCCTGCGTACCTACGCTCTGTGTCCAATGAACTGCCTATGCACCTCCACAGCTGTAGCACTTCTGGTCCTGCGTATCTGCGCACCTACAACGCTTCTGTGCCTGCGTATCTCCGCACTTTTCTTTCACTGTACCTACGTACCTTCGGGTATAGATAATTTCAAGACTTCAAGAATAACCCAGACTGTCAGATCTACAGATCTGATCATGCGCCGAAGAGATCTCAATCCATCAGTAGATTCGCCTTATTTAGATCTAGACATTACTCCCAAGAGATCATAATATTTCAGATCTAGCTCTCATAAGATGTTCAACCCAAAAGCATGCTCAAGCCAAATGATCTCCTTTGCTTTATATAGGCAAGCTCTTCCTCAAATCATGGATCAATACCACGGGCCAAAACCATAATAACACAATACCGTCGGCTAAATACCAAGGGTTAAACATAAGAAACCCCACGTGTGCTTTTCTCTGCCTTGAAGTAAGTGAACTGGGGGTACGCACCTCCTGAAGGGGATAACTGCGGGTATGTACACACTTTATGTAACACCGGCTTGCGTGTACGCACCTTCTGTAAGGTGTACCAGCGTAACCCTTATTTTCTTCAATATTTGATAGCTGATCATCAATCTCTGCTGCTGACTTGAAGTACTGTGATCTATCACCTGAATGGGTTGCCATCAAGGACAACACTTTAGCCATAATGCCAACAATCTCCACCTTTGGACTTGATGGCAAAGCTTACTTGTGAACTTTCATCTGATCCCTTTGTGCTGTCCGGTAAACCATGCACTCTGTCACATCTGATATTTCTTCTGTAGACTCATCTGAATGTATACAAGTGAGATGATCTTCTATGAGAGGGTTGCCATCAAGTACAACACATGCATCATAATGCCAACAATCTCCCCCTTTGGACTTGATGGCAACAACACCAAATCACTCTCCCCCTTTGACATCAAGGGCAAAGGGTTATGCTTCCCCTAAGAACATGCTCTCCTTGACTATAAACCAGATCTGCTGAAGTCTCTGAATGAACTCCCCCTTTGTATATGCCATGGTGCTCCAATCTGATAACGCTCTTTCTAAGAACAAGCTGAGATGTCTGCTCTGCTATATAGTGTTGTTCATGCTCAAGCTCCCCCTGACTGCAAAAAGATGTTCTACAAGAAGAACATGACTCTATATATCATAAATGACCTTCCTATCACCAAAAGACTCAATACATACATTCATCACAATGGTGAAAAAGCTTACATATGATAACATCATTCATCCCAGGCATAGTGGGGAAACATAGGCCGTTACATGACCTAAAGAGATAACTACAAAAGAGACACATTATTACATAAAGACCAATCACCTAAGATAAATATCAGCAACAACACTGTATGATCTGCTTCATAGTATCTGTCAACAGCAAGGTACGTCTGCATCAACTCATTCATAACCATCCAGATCTACATGAACCAAGAGTCATCAAATGGAAGCATCTGCATTAATCAACATATGTACGAAACAACCTATCATCATATAGGTAAGATCTCGTCATCATCAAGTCTCCAACAATGCAACTTTGAATAATCATCTATGTATCCAGCTAACAATCCTCATCCATATATGTGCCAAGAACAATAAAGACTCCATGCAAGCACCATTAGAGAATTAACCATAAATCTGATCCAAGAACCATGTGAACAACTCATAACCATAGCAAGATGAATCATAAGCATTGTCATCAAGGACCATAATGCCAACAATGCATTAAGAACATATGCTCCCCCTAAACTGGTGCCATCTGTCAGATCTGATCATGCATATCAATAAGAAGAGTCAGCCAATAAATGCCTTAAGACAGGTACACAGTTTTTCTTTATCTGTCCTGCGTAGCCACGCACTTCACTTTCTACTCCCCTGCATATACCCATAGAGAGCCTTCTTTTGCAACGCGTACCCACACACTGCTTCTCCTTCTGCTCTGCGTACCCACGCAGCTTTCCTATTTCTCCTCTGCATACCCACGCACTTGCACCGTTAATCACCTGCGTACTTCTGATTAGGGCCGAATTGGCAGTTCACCAGTGTGCCACAGTTAGTTAGATGCCCAGATCTAATCTTGTGCTCGAGAGATCATACTTCATAGATCAACTTTACTTTCCCTACTGCCTTTCTTCAAAAAATCATATACGCAATTGTGCAGTATCCAACTCACGTATATATGCGACTTCCCTTTATGGAGTTTGCATATGAGATTCAGGACACTGAAGTTTTGTACTTTCAGCTCCCTCTGATTCTAGTATGTCTGTACATTGTGCTATGCCACCTTTTTCTCACTGTACTTCCTTTTTCCTCCATATCTTCAAGCGTGATGATGACATTTTCTTCTTTTGATACGGTGCCCACACTTTGTTCCTGCATTCCTTAGCTATATGTCCAAGCTTGTTACATGCATAACATCTTACATGTTTCATATTCCTCCTGTAACAATCAGCAGCTTTGTGACCAAACATATTGCAAGCAAAGCAATATCCATAAAAGTACCTTGATTGAGATGACTTGTCTGCATAATGGTCTTGAACTCTTCTTCTTCTACATCTAGCTGCAACATGTCCAAGATTATGACATACAAAACATTCAACATTATTCATAGGAAGAGTAAAGGATTTTCTTTGAGGAATCTCTTTCCTTGGTTGATGATGAGATTGATCTTTCATTTCTTCATTGATCACTTTAGATTTCTCTTTAGAATTCCTTGCCTCACCTTGTGAACTAGATTCACCTTCAACAGATTCATGGAAACCAAGACCAGTCTTTATAGCAGGAGACCTTTGACTACTAAGAATATCATCCAAGACTTTAGAGCTATCTTGAAATCGTAAAAGCTTATCCTTTTCTTCTATTTTACCTTTCAAGATATTTACCTGAACCTGAAGCTATTCTTCCTTTTCAAGAGATTGCTTTCTCAAATCTTCTTCAACTTTTCTTCCTTCTTCCATTTGTTCCCTTAGTTTGAGAATCTCCTTTTCTTGTTCTTCATTCAGATCCTGCTGCATTTGACGAACTCGGAAGGCACATTCCAGCTGGGATTTTAAGTTGATGACTTCGTTGTCTTGTTTTTCAATTGCTTGATGTAGATCTTCATTCTGCTTCTTTGATTCTTCAAGATCTCTCTTTAGTGAGAGGATTGTAGCTTCAAGCTTTTCATAGTAACTGGATCTATCTTTGAGTTTCTTGATGGTTGTGTCCTTTTTATTGACTTCATTTCTTAGAGATGTTACTTCATCCTGCAACTTTTGACATTGGTTTTCCTTGTCCTTGAATAACTTTCGTTGAGTCTTAGCAACTTCTTTGAGGGCACCATCCTTTATGTCTAAAAGTTCTTCTTGAGTTCTAATTTTGTTTTTCAGATCTTTAAATTCTGCCTCTATTTGATATTTTTCTTGTTCACCCATAAGAGCAAATTCAGTAGTTTCGCTATCACTTACATCTCTTTCACAAGGAAATATAGTTGGAACATCAGAGGATAACACATTCATACCTGATAATGCTTCTGAATCTGATTCTGAATCTGAAGAGCTTCTTATGCCTCATCCCCAATCGATTCTCCCACTGTCATAATTCTTCTGAGATGCCTTCCTTTTCTTAGGTGCTTTCTTCTTAAGCTTCTTTCCCATTGATCCACGGATCTCCTTCAAGCGATCAAGCTTCTATCAAAGGACCTGCTCTGATACCAATTGTTGGAAATAATACTGAGAGGGGGGGGGGGTGAATCAGTATTATCACATTAATAAAACTTTTTCATTTCCATAATCAAATTCATATATGCTACTTCCACAACTTCTTATGATTAAGTTAATTGATCTTCAATGAGTGCATTAGAACATTATCAACCATATTATCAGTTAACAGATGCAGTAACATGGAATAGATCATCACACATAAGGCACACACATGAACACCATGATATAAGGTGGAAACCCAATGCGGGAGAAAACCACCTGCTGCAAGTCATCTCAATCTTCTTCTTAATAAGAAAATCCTTTTACAATGTTTGTACTGGTGCAGTCTTATACCAGTATGGGAGCTACAACCCCCTTTTCTCTTGTACTAGCCGATCCATTTACTAGTACGCAGGCTGCTACCTGCTATAATGCTCCAAAGATTTCCTTTAGCTCTTGTACTAGCTTAGATACTAGTATGTAGGTGGTGATCTACAATCTTCTCACCTGTAGGTACCACGTTTCATCAATTTTCATACTGGATACACTGAAGCACAACACATAATCTGAAAGGCCACATTTCATCCAATTTTCATACTGGACCCAACAACAACATAAACAAGCTTCTGAATGACCCAAGCACTAGATCCATATACAAGTGAGTCATCAACCAGATCTAGTCCAATAGATCACATGAAGATAAGTCATTATGAACCCGATCCATTCATCTATCAAAAATAAAACATACTCTATCACTTCTCAGAATACTATCATAATATCAGAAACCAGACATCACTTCAAAACCCAGAACACAGCAATGATAAATATGAACAACTAAATAGATTTCAAGAGAAGTACGCAGCTTCACCCATGTAATGCCTGCGTACAGTACGCACTGTTCCAACTGAGCACCTGCATACCCACGCACTGTGCCTCAAAGACTTCCTGCGTACCTACGCTCTGTGTCCAATGAACTGCCTGCGCACCTCCGCAGCTGCAGCGCTCCTGGTCCTGCGTATCTGCGCACCTGCAACACTTCTGTGCCTGCGTATCTCCGCACTTTTCTTTCACTGTACCTGCGCACCTTAGGGTATAGATAATTTCAAGAATTCAAGAATAACCCAGACTGTCAGATCTACAGATCTGATCATGCGCCGAAGAGATCTCAATCCATCAGTAGATTCGCCTTATTTAGATCTAGACATTACTCCCAAGAGATCATAATATTTCAGATCTAGCTCTCATAAGATGTTCAACCCAAAAGCATGCTCAAGCCAAATGATCTCCTTTTCTTTATATAGGCAAGCTCTTCCTCAAATCATGGATCAATACCATGGGCCAAAACCATAATAACACAATATCGTCGGCTAAATACCATGGGTTAAACATAAGAAACCCCACGTGTGCTTTTCTCTTCCTTGAAGTAAGTGAACTGGGGGTACGCACCTCCTGAAGGGGATAACTGTGGGTATGTACGCACTTTATGTAACACCGGCCTGCGTGTACGCACCTTCTGTAAGGTGTACCAGCGTACCCCTTATTTTCTTCAATATTTGATAGCTAATCATCAATCTCTGCTGCTAACTTGAAGTACTATGATCTATCACCTGAATGGGTTGCCATCAAGGACAACACTTTAGCCATAATGCCAACACCAACCCCTAAAGGAACAAGGTCAACTGATTACAGCTTCTCCCAGAAGTTCTCCATGAAAAGCCACTCAGAACTGGTCAAAATAGGATCATTTCACCTGCTCCATAGGCAAAGTGCGTTGCATCTCACCTAAGTACACTTAGTGGGTGCATTGCAGTTCAAAAATCCCTTCTATGGGGTGCAATGGGCAAGAAGAGACAAATGGCAGTGTCAATCCGCGAGGTGGAGAAGCATGGAATCTTCCAGAAACTTCTCCTGTGACACTTTCCTCTCTGAATTCGACCAAGGATGAGTAAGAGATCATCAATCTCCAAGTGGAAGCAAGAACTATCAGAGAGAAGAAACTAATCAAATCACAAGCTAACTCATCTACCTTGCAGACATCTATATATGGATCCCTCATCCCAGAGATCCAGGAGGCTGGAATTTTGCATCTTGTAAGGAATTGTTGTTGGTTTCTTGAGGCAACATCATAGTGTTGGGTGATCTAAGATTTGCATGAGGTGAAGAAGGGCTTACCTACTGAGAGGATGATGCTGGGTCAGAACAACTGGTTGTAACTCTCTTGGCTCTTTCTTGATTATCAATAAAGCTATTCAAGTTTTCCTCCATACTCTTGTGTAATTTATGTTTTATGCATTTGTATGGTGAATTTACATATGATCCTAGATTGTTTATGATAGTAGATCCATGTTCTTGTATAGTATTATGCTGCTTTGCTTCTACAGGTACTCTGTGAAGCTGGGTATACCAGAAAACAAGTAGCAAAGGACTATCAGAAGAGAGAGGAATCGAGCAAGGAGCCAAGCACAAGACAGAGGTTGGTCTCCTTTATTCTTCTCTCATCTATCTTTCATAAAGGAAAATGAAAGTAGTTTTACTTTGTTTGTTTCTAAGGTAGCTACCACACCTTAGTGGGATTAGCAGTTCTGCATAGACACTTTTGCCTGTAACACTAAGGGAAGTAGGTTCATAATCCCTATTTCCAAGGGAAGCACGTGTATAATCCTTATGTCGAAGGATAACAAGTCCATAATCCTCTTGTTTAGGGCCAATAGGTTCAAAACCCGTATGTTCATGGAAAACAGGTGCAATATCCATGTGTCCAAGGTCAACAGGCTCAACAGCCTCTTAACTCATATGTTGCTTATCAGTAACCTATGACCGAATAGTTTCAAGGTGTTCAAGGTCAAAATCCTCCCTATGGCTAAGGTAACCTACAATGGGGGTAGAATCAAATGCCATATGGCCAAAATCCCCCACTATGGGGCCAAAATCCTTACTAGCAGGGATGGGCTCCTCCAATTGGAACTGCTTATTGACCTCTAATGCCTTTTAATACTCAATTTCCATTCTTGGTGACACTAGAGTTTGTAGATGTGTCTCTCCTTACGAATTATCGAATTCTTAATTCGCCATACTGGCCTCTAGTTTCATCCAAGATCTCGTACGATTGTCCTAAGTTCGATGGGAAAGCAAAAGAAGACCCTCAAGCCCATGTGATGACATATCACCTTTGGTGTTGTTCGAATTATTACGTTGATGATTATATTAGTCTCTGTCTTTTCCAATGAACCCTCATAGGTGCTGCAGCCAAGTGGTACATCAAGATTCCTCGAAGTACTTACCATGACTTCAACTCTTTAGCCATGGATTTCCTCACGCATTTCCCTTTGCCGGTTCACTATGAAACTGGCACCTATTTTCTCACATCGCTTGAGCAAGATAATGTGACAGACATCTCTGATCACATTCATAAATGGAGATGTAGACGTCACCTAATCAAATTCGAGATTGCTGATCATTATCTCACCGAATGGCTTACCAAGTCATTTGTTGCTCTAATTACTCGCGATATAGCTATGGGTGTGTTGTACCTTAAGAAACCAATTTCCTAGACGTGGAGAAATTGTGCTTAAGGTATTAATGTTTGTAATTACAGTCACTTATTTTTCACTTTATTTTTTTGTTGTATTCTCAAATGAAGGACTTGCAAAACTTGGTCTTTAACCCTTAATACATATGTGATCAAAAAATCTTATAATGCCATTTGTTGCTAGATATAAATGATGAATGAAGAAAGCTTGAAGGAGAACTTTAAGATAATATGCTGCTTAACACAGAACCTACTATCTATCACTTAGAAGGATTATGAAAATGAGAACTGAATCATAGACAATATGTTGCTTGACACAGAAACTATTATTTGCGACCTTTAGAGAAGTTAAAGATAATATATTGCCTTACACATAAACTATTATCTATAACTTAGAAAGGAAGATGAAAAATTCATTTCTAGGAACACTCTTTTAAGGGATTTTAACTTTATCTACATAAGCAAATAAATACCTACAACTTCATTAATATACTTGAAAGAAGAAAACATAAGACGACACATGACAAAGAAGTTACAAAATTATACCCAACAATTCATGAAAACTTCTGATTCTTTCATTAATCAACAACTATACCAAGAATACAATGGCTTGTTCTCTAGGTTCTCCAAAATTCCAACCACTTTACAATTCCCTTTTCAAGCTTTTATCTCTTCCCTCTCTGATTAACTATCGAATCATTTTTGGAAGCTTATTTCTTGAAGCAGCTAATAAATTGCTTTATAACAGTTATAAAACTATTTCCTATTTGAAATTATTCAACTTTATTACATATAAATATTGAAACTCGGAACATATGTAAAACTGGGCCAAAATCTTTGGAAGGGATCCACATATATGTCGGGAGTGTTGTCATTGATAGAAACATAAAGAAACCCAACCAATCACCTTTTCTTTGGACTCGGCTTTAACACTGATTTTCCCTTTATACAACGAAATTAACGCAAACCTTTGGTTTACTACGGAAGTGAAAAAGAATTAAATCTATTGCATAAAACCATTGGTTCTGCCTTTTGAGCGCTCCATTTAATTCCCATCACTAATCACAATCAAGGCTTTGAATTGTTATATCAGTATAAACCTTTACAATCCACACTAAGTCTGACGCAACAAAATAATTAAACATAATACATATGTAACATCGGGTCCAGAAACTCCATCGCTCATCGCAATCAGCAAAGGAACAAACTTATATGCATAAAATGCTTTGTTGACCCATGGGAGTTATAAATCATGACATAATTAATATCGAGTCCAGCCTATTGCAAAGCGCAATTGGCATAACCAGATACATGTATGTGAGGCGCTATGCAGCAGACCCACCGAGAGTATTAAACATAATGCAAATATTTTCGGGCCCACCATTGCAAATCGCAATCAGTGATTTCAATTGTTGTATTGACCCAATCCTTAACAAACTATGATATGACAGACATGCCAGAGTTATAAAACATGGCATAAATAATATCGGGTCTAGCCCATCGCACATCACAATTGGCGGAACCATATACATGTATATAATTGCGGACCCACCCTAATTATAAAATGCCACATAGAGCATTTCGGGTCTGTCATCGCAAATCACAATTGGTGGAACCCAACGTATATGCATAAGGCACTCTATGATACATCGGACCCGCCGGGACTTTTAAACATAATGTAATAACTTTCGGGTCTGGCCCATTGCAAATCGCAATCGGCGGAAGCTAAGGTGATACTCCATGTAACTGTATTAATATGATTTGCGATTATGATTCAATCATATGCTAACGTATATATATATATATATATATATATATATATATATATATATATATATATATATATATATATATATATATATATATATATATATATATATATATATATATATATATATATATATATATATATATATATATATATATATATATATATATATATCGGGTCTGGCCCTCATTGCATGACTATTTACATTGCGATTTGACTTGATCGCATGGGCCAATTCTTTAACAATCATTTCCTTTGTGATTTCTATGTACAATAAACAAAATACTTCATTCCTTCTAGACTTCGTGAATGTAAATAAAATAAGGGAGCTTCATTGAGGTTGAACCCCTGCAGTGATTTTAGACTGCGCATTGTGATAAAACTGATAAATAAGCTTAAAACACAATATAAGCTACAACATCTGGCTCCAACTAGGGATAGTGCTTTTGCCACAGAAGCACTAAGAACCGCAGATCAATGCCTTATCCATTGGGCATGGAGTCCAAAACTGTGAAAACCCTGAAATTTAATAAACTGAAAACTGACATTCTTGAAGTTTGAGACCATTTCCAACTGGGACAGTCATCCTTATTTATCCAATGAAATTGAACTAAAGGACTGCAACTGAAAACCAAATGCTCAACACCTGATCTTATTTATGTACAGGTTCCCACCTATGTGCATGACTGATCTCCATCAGGTGAAGTCAATCTTCCACTGGTACTAGGTTAGCATTTGAGTGCCTGATCTAGAACCATTCTCCCAGTTAATCTTGGAAATTCAGTTCACCCTAAACAAAAAATAAATTATGCATAAGTGCATCTCACAACAAAAGTTAGGAATATATCCACAAGGTAGGATGTGTAGACTTCTAAAGTATAAGAAAAAATATGGTCTTGATCAACTCCAAAAAAGAAGTTCTCTATGTATGAAGGTTCTTGCTCAAATAGACCTTATGTTGGGATAATATGCTCAATAGAACAATCAACAACATATTTAAGAAAATGATCTATGTCACTTTCATGTTTCCACTTTTCATCTCTAAGATTTGATTGAAAATAATTTGTAATAATAACCTCAGGAAGAAAAATAAATTCTTTCACATCACTATATGACATATAATCAACTTCAAATAGATTGTTTACCTCTAATCCATGGGCATCATTGTGTTCCTCAATGCAATGATATACAATCTCTTTATCAACTTTCTTTTTACATGAGACATCCTCTTTTGCTATGATAAATGGCTCAATATATTGCTATCCAATATATCCCACTTGTTGGTTTCATCATGTATGTTCAACACCCAACTGATGAACTTGAGGAGCTTCATCCTGCTCCCCATTTAAACCATTTTCATTATAGATAGGAGGACCATCAAAGTTATCAAAACAAGATCTTTGAGGATTTATTTTCAACTTAATTATTTCTTCCTCTTCTTGACTGCTGAGCATAAATTCTTGATGCATGTTTGAACTTTCCTCTATCTGAATACTCTCTTGATTTTCTTGGAACTAGCTCAACCAATTCTCTGCTTGGGGAATTATTGAAGAATTCTCCACATCATTTTGATAAAATGATAGTTCTTTGCTTTCAGAGACCTGCTCATAATTAGTCTGGCTATAACCTCTCTGAATGCTTGATATATTATCAACAAGATCATTAGTTTCTTCAATAGGATTATCATGAGCTTTTAAAGTTTCTTTAGAATCATAATATTCACAACAACCTTCAAAAAGAAACTTGTGTGGATAATAAATTCTACAAGAAGAATTGAATACTGAATGGAAATATTTCAAAGATGAAATGCTTGAAAGAGGTAGAGACTTGAACCAAAGCCTAGCTTCTAGGTCCAAAGAAAACAAAAACAACTTCATCTTCACATCTTCATGAATGATGCCCTACTGCTCCATGCATTCATGAAACTCTTGGAGGTGCTGAGCCGGATCTTCATATTCCTTTCTACTGAATTTTGGAAGATACTCATTCCACGCATAAAATGAAGGCATATCATGAGGATAGCTAGTAATCCTAGTAAAATCAAATGGATCAAATTTATGGAATAAGAATGCAGGGAGAGCCATTAAAACCCAGAAAAGAAAACTTCAAAGTGCAATAGAGTTGCCAATTAATGTTGTAAGTGAAAATCATAGGTGTGAATGTATGACCAACTGCTGAAACTTGTTACTCTCAAGGATTAGCTTCAAAATTAATAAACCTATGGAAAAGTGTTTTTATTCAATTATTTTGTAGGTTGTGGTCTCTTTTATTATGGAGTCGCCTTTTATTGCTTTCATTCAAAACAACCAAGTATTTCCTCCTCACTGAACAACTAGAGGAAAATAGTGAAAAACCCAAGGAAAAGTGTTCTTGTCTTCTCTCCCCGACAACGGCGCGAATTAATTGTTAGGATATTCTGACACACAGGAAATAGTTAAGTACAACTTGGTCTAGTATAAAGTTAGGTAAAGTGTGTTTCTTTACCTTGTACATTTTGTAACTTACAATCCGACAATCACGATATGTAGTGATCCGACGGTTCATTCTCTCCTCGGTATTACCGACACTTGATCCTTGGCTTAACACCTGATTGGTCCATGATTTCTATTTAAAGCGCATGGAGGGTCATTTGTAGGGTAATCCGTCTATGAGAGAAGCATATGTAAATTTTCATTCTTTTATTAATAAATTGCCTGAAGTGGTCGCGTTGGCTCAGGCCGTGGACTGTTTCCCTCTTTGAGGGTTTTAACCACGTCCAAATACTGGTGTATTGATATGTGATCTGTTTGTGAGCGGTGTCCTTTGGTGTTCTGTCTGAGGAACTTACCCTGTAAATTCCTACATGGTATCAGAGCTATTTGAGGGCTGCGTCCATTGGTGATCCAAATCTGAAGCCGATAGAACTGCATCCGACTGCCGTTTCCTATATCTATTGTTTTTGACTGCTTTCGGGCCAAGAGGACTGCTCTGTTGTGTTGGGAGCATCTGTTCCAGTGAGGAACCCCTTTTGTTTCACACGAAAAGGTTTCCGGTAGCCCTAGCTGCGTCATTTTTAAGATCTGGAGGTATATAGTGTTTATTTGCAGTTTACAGTTATTTTCTCTCTGTTTATTTCGGTTTCGGATTATTTAGCTTTTTTTATTACTGGATCTATACCTTTCATTTCTGCGTATGCTCTTTGCCCTGCGACTCTGTGCAATCTGGGCAAATCAAAAACAGAAAGGAAGGATTTTTCTCATGCGTATGCTCTTTTTCGCTGCGCCTTAGTGTGATATCGGAAAATCAGAAACATTGAAAAAAATATTTAGTTTCCGGCTAAAGCTAACTTTGAGCCGCAAGGTTCGTTTTTGAAAATATTTAGTTTCCGGCTAAAGCTAACTTCGAGCCATAAGGTTCATTTTTTTTGTATTTCCGTGTTGGGTTTTGTGTTTTTTGTTTTGTAGGGAAAAAGAGCTTTCTCAAAGCAAGCACGCAACCCAAAGCATCAACCCCCGCCCCCCCCCGCTCTCTCTCTCTCTCTCTCTCTCTCTCTCTCTCTCTCTCTCTCTCTCTCTCGCTCTCAAACTTTTTGTATAGCTCACTTGGTGCAAAGATAATTTATGAGAGTAGAGGTCTTGGGTTCATGTCTCCATTATTGGGGGTGGATTTTTTCATTTCCGCAAATTTCCTGCACTTCGTCGGTGACTTCATCAATTTTTTTTTCAAAAATCGATAACTTCTTCATCCGGAAGCCATTTTTAGAACCGATTTTTTTGAAACGGCCTAATTTTTTGATATCTTTCCATTGGTACACTTAGTTTCAGCATCTACAGCTTGAACTTCTGTTAAAAATGGAAATTCCATGCCAGGTCATTCTTGATAGCACTAACTACCTCCAATGGTGGTCCTACATTGTGGATTTACTTAGAAGTAAAGGTCTTTACAGAATAGCCACAGGCCAAGAGACCAAACCAAAAGATGAAGATAAGGCAGCTAAATGGGAAAATAGGCAAGACCAAGCACGTGGGTTGATAGGGATGTCTATTTCTCCTGATCTTAGATTCCATATTGCAGAACTTGATACTCCTGATGAAGCACTGCAACAAATTACTAAAGTCTTTGGAATTAAAAATGAACTTAAATCCCATCAACTTGAAAATGAATTGCTTACATTGGACCCCAATAATTTTTCTTGCATTGAAGATTTTTTGTCCAAGTTCAAGACCCTTAGACTTCTCTTGGAAGGTGTTAAGGTTAAGAAAGAAGATAGTAGCCTTATCTACTCCATTCTTACTAAGTTGGGACCAGCCTATTCTATGTTTGTTTCCACCTTCCATTCTACAAGAGAAGACTTCATTTCTCAAGGACAAACCTACAAGTCCCCTTCCTTTGATTCCTTTTGTGATTCTTTAATAAGAGAACAAGAAAAACTCTTACACCTTGGTCTTCTTCATCTTGGAAACTCTTCTAAGAAAGCATTAGCCGCCCAGCAGCAACCAAATCTAAAGAATCCTAAGAAGTTGTATCCTAAAAAGAATGGTCCTAAACCAAACAAGGGTCCTAAGCAATTTCAGCCTCAAAATGAAAAATCATTTCAACAAAATGATAAGACAAATAAAAACAAAGGGAAGAAGACTGATAGACATTGCAACTTTTGTAATCGAGATGGCCACTTAGAATCCAAATGATTTAAGAAGATGGAAGCCTTGGAAGCAGCAATGAAGAAGCATAGCATCCATTTGGAGCAATCTTCAACTTCAACTTCATCTTCAGGAATGGCACTTTCTGCATGTGGTTTTCAAGCATCTCGGTCTGGCTATGCACTAAATGTATCTTCTTCTTCTCATTCTCATGAGTGGCTCATTGATTCTGGAGCTTCTTATCACATGGCCAAAAACAAAGCCATGTTTTCTTCTTTAAATGATTGTTACACCAAAAATATATATGTTGGTGATGATAGATCTCTTAGTGTTGTAGGGACTGGAACTGTTCATCTAGACAATGGTCAGTTTAATGATGTATTATGTGTTCCAACCTTATCCTGCAACCTTCTATCTGTATATCAGATAACCCATTCATGTGAAGGTAAAATCATTGAATTTTCACCTCACGATGTTGTAATTAAGGACCTAAGAGATCCTAGACAGATTTTAGCTACTGGCATTGCTGATGATTCTACAAGGTTGTATAAGTTTTACAACTTTGGGTCATCAAATCTTCCCTCCGTATTTGTTGCTCATAATGATGAAGTGAGCAAACTTTGGCATGAGCGATTTGGTCACTTAAACTATCGCTCTCTTCAGAATCTATGTAAAGAAAATATGGTGACAGGTCTTCCAATGGTATCTTGTAGAGATGGTGTTTGTTCCGGATGTGTACTCAGAAAAAATCATCGGGATAGTTTTGAAAAATGTGCCTCTTGGCACGCCTCAGCCCCTTTACAGCTTGTGCATAGTGATTTATGTGGTCCACTTCCAGTTGCTTCATTCTCTGGCTACAAGTATTTCTTGACTTTCATTGATGATTTCTCCAGACACACTTGGGTATACTTCTTAAAACTCAAGAGTGAGGTATTTAACATGTTCTTGGCCTTTAAGGCCTTGTTGAAAAACAATCTGGACATCAAATTCTTAAGCGAAGATCTGATAATGGCGGAGAATATGTTAAAAACACATTCATCAACTTTTGCACTGAGAATGGAATTCAAATGCAACATACTGTTCCATATACTCCACAACAAAATGGTGTAGCTGAAAGGAAGAATTGCACCTTAAAGGAAATGGCTAATTGTATGCTTCAATCTAAAGGACTTAGTCTTACTTATTGGGCAGAAGCAATTAAGTGTGCAAATTACATAATAAATCGCACTCCTAGTAAGGTTTTAAAGAATATCACTCCAGAAGAAGCATGGAGCTCAAACAAACCAGATGTAAGTCACTTTCATGTTTTTGGAAATGAAGCATGGGTCCATATTCCAGATGAGAAACATAAAGCTTTAGAACCAAAGAGTGAAAAATGTATTTTTGTTGGATATTCTGAAGATGTCAAAGGATATAGACTTATTCCACTTAAGTCCAAAAATGTTATCATTAGAAGATATGTAAAGTTTGATGAAAATATATCGGCCTGGGAGCCTAGTTCGGCAGATGTGCCACCTCTCCCTATCTCTTCTACTTTTGAAAATATTTCTTCTTCGGATGATGAAAGCGAGGATGAAAATCATCCTCCACCTTCTCACGATCCTCCTTCAACTCCTCAACTTCCAAAATGGGTCCGTGCTACTCGGGATGCAGCAGGTGATCTTGTCGGTGATCCTACAGATCAGCGACATACACGTTCTCAGTTTGAGAGAGCCTCTTCTTTACTGGCTCAAGCTTCAGTGAATTATGATCCTGACACCTTTGCAGAAGCTTCAGGCCATCTAGATTGGGAAGCAACTATGAATGAAGAATATCATTGATTATTGGCAAATGATACATGGGATCTTGTTCCTCTACCAAAGGGATGAAAACTTTTTAGATGCAAATGGGTTTACAGAACCAAGTATGGACCAGATGGGAAATTTGATAAACATAAAGCTCGTCTTGTTGCCAAGGGTTTTTCACAAGTTGAAGGCATTGACTATACTGAAGCCTTCTCCCCTGTTGCCAAGATGAACTCTATCCGCCTTGTTCTTTCCCTTGCTGCTTCTTTCAAATGGGAAGTCCATCAGATGGATGTTAAATCCACCTTCTTGCATGGGGACTTGCATGAAGAAATCTATATGGAACAACCTATTGGCTTTATACAAACAGACTCCAGCCTTGTATGTCGGCTTAAGAAATACCTTTATGGTCTCAAGCAAGCTCCTCGAGCTTGGTATGCCAAAATGGATAACTTTCTTTTAGAAAATGGCTTTTCTAGGTGTCATTCTGACAATACTGTATACACCAAGAAAGTGGGAAAGTCTCTTATCATTCTTGTTCTTTATGTTGATGATCTTATCCTGACTGGTAGTGATCCCAACCTTATAAACCATGTGAAGTCTAGCCTTAAAAGGAAGTTTGAAATGACAGACTTAGGACACTTACATTATTTTCTCGGTCTTCAAGTCTTGCAATCCAAGGAAGGTATTTCCATTTCTCAGTCCAAGTATGCCTGTGATATTCTATGCCATTTTCACATGGAAGAATGTAAGCCAGCCCCTTCTCCCTTTCAGTCTGGAGTCAAACTTTCAGTCACTTGTACTTCTCCTGAAGTTGATGCTACCTTATACCATCAACTTGTAGGAAAACTTTTGTATCTAACCCATACTTGTCCTGACCTTTCCTTTGTCGTTGGCCTTGTTGCTCAGTTTATGCAAAACCCACGTGAAAGTCATTGGAAAGCAGCTAAAAGAATACTTCGTTATGTTCAAGGTACAATTCAGTTTGGGATTCATTACAGTGACGAAGCATCTCCTCTATTGGTTGGTTTCACTGATTCCGATTGGGCTGGTTACCCTGATGATCGGAAGTCTACTGCAGGTTATGTGTTCACTCTTGGTTTAGGACCTATTACATGGGCTTGCAAGAAACAAGGTGCAATTTCTCTTTCTTCAGCAGAAGCAGAGTATCGTGGTGCCATAGAAGCTAGTAAGGAAGCCTTGTGGCTTCGTCAGATCCTGTCAGAGTTTGGCTTTTAGCAGCAGCATCTGACTACACTTTGGTGTGATAATCAAAGTGCCCTTCAACTATGCAAAGATCCAGTCCAACATCATCGCAGCAAACACATTGAACTGCACATGCACTTCATTAGGAAGCTCATTCACGACCATGTTCTTGAAGTGCAATATTGTTCAACAGATGATCAAGTTGCAGACATATTTACAAAGGCTCTCACAGAGGCAAAGTTCACTAAACTTCGATTTATGGTTGGAGTTTAGGAAGTTGTCACTAAGGGGGGATAGGCTCTAGTGCCTCCTTCCTTCTCCTATTATGTCATATTTGTAAATCCTTCAATCCTATCCCAAGTTGTTCTTAAGGGGGGATGTTAGGATATTCCGACACATAGGAAATAGTTAAGTACAACTTGGTCTAATATAGAGTTAGGTATAGAGTTAGGTAAAGTGTGTTTCTTTACCTTGTACATTTTGTAACTTACAATTCGATGGTCACGATATGTAGTGATCCGACGGTTCATTCTCTCCTCGGTATTACTGACACTTGATCTGTGGCTTAACACCCGATTGGTCCACGATTTCTATTTAAAGTGCATGGAGGGTCATTTGTAGGGTAATCCGTCTATGAGAGAAGCATATGTAAATTTTCATTCTTTTATTAATAAATTGCTTGAAGTGGCCACGTTGGCTCAGGCCGTGGACTGTTTCCCTCTTTGAGGGTTTTAACCACGTCAAAATACTGGTGTATTGATCTGTGATCTGTTTGTGAGCGGTGTCCTTTGGTGTTCTGTCTGAGGAACTTACCCTGTAAATTCCTACATTAATGTTGTACCTTAAGAAACCAATTTCTTGGCTGTGGAGAAGACGTCCTTAAGACATTCATGTTTGTAATTACTGTCACTTATTTGTCACTTTATTTTTTTGTTGTATTCTCAAATGAAGGACCTGGAAAAATTGGTACTTAACCCTTAATACATATGTGACAGGAAAATCTTAGAGTGCCATTTATTTCTAGATATAAATGATGAATGAAGAAAGCTTGAAGGAGAAGTTTAAGATAATATGCTTCTTAACACAAAACCTACTATCTGTCACTTAGAAGAACTAGGAAAATGAGAACTGAATCATAGACAATATGCTACTTGACATAGAAACTATTATCTATAAATTAGAAAGGAGGATGAAAACTTCAAGTATAGGAGCGCTCTTTTAACGGATTTAAACCTTATCTACATAAGCAAATAAATACATGCAGCTTCATTACTATACTTGTAAGAAGAAAACATAAGATGACACATGACAGATAAGTTACCAAATTATACCCAACAATTCATGGAAACTTTTGATTCATTCATTAATCAACAATTATACCAGGAATACAATGGCTTAGTCTCCAAGTTCTCCAAAATTCCAACCACTTTACAATTCCCTTTTCGGGCTTTTATCTCTTCTCTCTCTGATTAACTATCAAATCAGTTTTGGAAATTGATTTCTCAAAGAAGCTAATAAACCACTTTATAACAGTTATAAAACTATTTCCTATTTGAAATTATTCAACTTTATTACATATAAAATATTGAAACTCGGAACATATGTAAAACTACGCCAAAAGCTTTGGAAGGGGTCCACATCTATGTTGGGAGTGTTCTCATTGGTGGAAACACAAAGAAACCCAACCAATAACCTTTTCTTTGGACTCGGCTTTAACACTGATTTTCCCTTTATACAATGAAATTAACGCAAACCTTTGGTTTACTGCGGAACTGAAAAAGAATTAAATCTATTGCATAAACCCATCGCTTCCGCCTTTTCAACGCTCCATTGAATTCCCATCACTAATCGCAATTGGTGCTTTCAATAGTTATATTAGTATAAACCTTTACAATCCACGTTGAGACGGACATGCCAAAAGAATTAAACATAATACATATGTAACATCGGGTCCGTAAACTCCATCGCTCATTGCGATCAGCAAAGGAACCAACCTATATGCATAAAAAACTTTGCGGACCTGCTAGAGTTATAAATCATGACATATTCAATATTGGGTCTAGCCTATCGCAAATCACAATTGGCATAACCATATACATGTACGTGAGACATTATGCGGTGGACCCACCGAGAGTATTAAACAAAATGCATATATTTTCGGGTCCGCCATCGCAAATCACAATCAGCACTTTCAAGTATTGATCCAATCCTTAACAAACCACGATATGATCGACGCGCCGAAGTTATAAAACATGGCATAAATAATATCGGGTGTAGCCCATCGCGAATCACAATCAGCGGAAGCTGAGGTGATACTCCATATAACTGTATTAATATGATTTGCGATTGTGATTCGATCATATGCTAACATGTGTGTGTGTGTGCGTGTGTATATATATATATATATATATATATATATATCGAGTGTGGCCCTCATTGCATGACTATTTACATTGCAATTTGACTTGATTGCATGGGCCGATTCTTTAACAATTATTTCCTTTGTGATTTCGATATACAATAAACAAAATACTTCATTCCTTTTAGACATTGCGAATGTAAAGAAAATAAGGGAGCTTCATTGAGGTTGAACCCCTACAGTGATTTTAGACTGCACATTGTGATAAAACTGATAAATAAGCTTAAAACACAATATAAGCTACAACAGGGTGGATACGTTACTAAAGAACAAGCCATTGCTCGTGCCCAGTACTTAGATCTTGTTTATTCTCAATCTGGCACTTTGTATGAGTTATTACCTAATGCTCCATGGCCATCATCTGATCCCATGGCATCGAAGTCACAGGCTACACCTCTTGTTGATGGAGTAATTGTTTCAGTGTCCCAGACCCTTGCCAAATCTTCCTCCAAACAGAGGTCGGTCTCAAATACTCCTTCCAATAGTTCCTCCCAAAATCCACCTAGCCCTGGTAAAAACTCAGGGGTCCACACTATCCAGTCTACCACAGTGGACAAATCCTCGAAAGGTAAGAACAAAGGAAAAGGAAAGGGTAAAGTCAATGCCCCAAAATAAGGTCCTCCTAAGTTGTCAGCTGGTGATTCTTCACAACGGAAGCCTAAGTATCCTTGCCTCATTTGAGAGGAGGATCACTATACCAAGAATTATCCATGATGGTCAAAAGTTCGTCGTTTGTTGAAAGGGACACAACTATCCTGAAAGAGTCATTTCTATCTCAGCAGACTCAAATTTTAGACCAACCTCAATAATCTTCTTCCTCAGGATCTCAAGTGTTCATGATGAGTATGCCTATTAATGTCACTACTAGATCAAAAGATTACCAAACTCGTGCCTTGACAGCTGGGAAAGAGAAAGAAACCACCCCTTCTTCTTCTACCCCGAGTTCTATCCCTCTTTATATCGAGCACCCTAAACCTGATTCTGCTATTTGACCACCCTCTTGAGGTGTGCTAAGAAATGCTCGTACAATCCCAATGCTCGAGCCGCTCAACACTATAATATTGTTGAGGATCTGGCTTAGGCACCATCAGCTATGTCGGATCTCTAAGTACTCGATAGCTATCCATCTCAGTCAGAATCCTTGTCCACTATTGGGGGTATTGATCCTACCGATTCCACTTTGATATGTTTTGATCTAGAGAACCATGTTCCATGCTTGCCTCATCAGATTTCCTTTCTCATTCAGGTAATCATCAATGAGAAAACCATTCATAGGACTGTCATCAATGAAGGTGCTTCTACCTACATTATGCTAATCACTTGCTAGAAGGAAACTGGTTCACCTACATTGAATCAATCCCCTAACACTTTGGAAACTTTCGACGGGTGTGATTCACGACCTTTCGGTGTCTTATCTAACCTTTCCATTACTTTGGAGGGCAAGACAGTACAATTTGAGGTAGATATTGTTGACGCTAATCTCAATTATATTATTCTACTCGGATGGAGCTTGACCCATGCCATGCATGTTGTAGCCTCGTCCCTATTCTGTGTGGTTCATTTTCCCCATCAAGGGAAGATCACCACTATCAACTAGTTGTCCTTCTTTGCCTCTTCCTCCTCGGATGGCAATGTTTCGTATGTCGAGCACACTGGTGCTCCTTATAAGAGTGTGGGGGCAGGTCTTTTTATAGATTCTACCTTGATGGGAATTTTTCCGCTCCCACCTCCTCATGTAGCCTCTGTCAACATGACCTTGATCAAATCTGATCATTGGGTCATACCTTCACTAGATCTTGTTGATACCTAGGGCGAGGTTATGTCACTTAGTCCTGCCAAAATCAATTACGTGGAAATTGTTCCGGCCTCAAGTTCCATATCCTCTAATTCTCCTGTTTCGAGGACTTGTCTCGATACGTATTCTCAATCCCCATGGCTTGGTTCTTCAAAATATTTAGATCCCTTAGCTGAGACTTCTCTTGCTGACGAAAGTATCATGGAAGTAATGTCTCTTGAGGAATCACCTTGGAATGATACTCATCATCATTCCTTGTTCCTACCTCACCTGAGAGTCATGTCTACCAGTCTTGAGGATTTCTCTTCTTTGTTTCCTTCCCTCTTGCTCTCAGCACTGATCCTGACTCATGAAGTATGGTCGGAAGGAAATTTGGGTAATATTACCCAAATGATGCCAATTGATATTTCTATCAAGCCTGGTATCATTGAACATGTCCATATCGGGGTAACTTGTTCTCCAGATGAGATCAAGACCTATACTCATCTATTTCAAGAATTCCATGATGTGTTCACGTGGTCATATGAAGAAATGACTAGCATTGATCATAGCATCGTTGTGCATGAAATACCAACTTATCCTCACGCAAAGCCCATTCGCCAATGGCTTTGCCCAGTGCACCCTAGGAAAGTAGCCGCTATCAAGGGTGAAGTTGAAAAGCTTCTCAAAGCTAGATTCATTTATCCAATCCCTCTTATAGATTTGGTGTCAAATATTGTCCTCGTGATAAAGAAACAAGGCACGATACGCATTTGCATTGATTACCATGATATCAATCGTTCTTGTCCTAAGGATAACTAATCTATGCCCTTCATTGATTAGATTACTAATGAATGTGTTGGGAGTAAAATTTTTTCCTTTATGGATAGTTTTTCCGGTTACAACTAGATTAACATTGCGCTGGCCGATCAAAAAAAGACAACCTTTATATGTCTGTGTTGTACTTTCATGTACAAAAATCTCCCTTTCAGCCTAAAAAAATGTTGGGACTACATTTTAGTGGGTGATGTCTTATGCGTTTCATGATAGTTGCAACATCATTTAGCCTTACTTGGATGACCTTCCCACTCATTCTCATAAGCCCCAAGATCACCCTGACCATATTGGGAAACAATTTCTTTGTTGTGGACACTACAACATTTGGTTAAACCTGCATAAATGTATTTTCCACATAGAATATGGATGACTCCTTAGCTTTATCGTTTCCAAGGACGATATCCACCTTGATCCACTTAAAGTCTAGGCCATTGTAAATTTACGCCCTCCATCTTCATTGCACCAAATCCCAAGCCTACAGGGAAAGGAAAATTTCCTCTGTTGTTTCATACCCAATTATGTTGGGTCACCTTCAAGATTTACCTAGTTTCTCAAACATAGAATGCCTTTTGTTTGGGATGAGGTTGCCCAAAATTCTTTGATGACCTCAAGGTTGTCCTTGTAAATGCTCCTTTGTTGCATCCCCTGGATTATTATCATGATTACTTCCTTTACCTAGTTGCAGCCCCTAACAGCATTGTTATGGTACTGGTACAAGATGATGATGAAGGCAATGAACATGTTATCTACTACCTTAGTCGTGATATCCTCGACACCAAAACGCGTTATGCCCATGTCTAGAAGTTGGCTTTGGTTGCCGTACAGGTTGTTCAACACTTTTGGCACTACATTCTCTTATGCACTACTACTGTGATTTCTAAATGAAACCCTATGACCTACATCCTAACTCGTTAGTTGCTAGGGGGAAAGTATTCTAAATGGATTTTCATCCTGAAAGAATTCAATTTGGTGCTTACCACTACCAAATCTAAGAAGTCACTAGTTTTTGCTGACTTTTCCCCACTGGTGCAGATGAACAATTTCTAGACGAGACTCTTTTCCTGATTAGCACCCTTGACCCATGGTATGGTGATATCATCGTGTATCTCCAGACATCCATGTTCTGGTCCGCATTGACTAAGGATGATCACCAATAGATTCGGCATCACTCCCAACCCTACTGTATTATTGGCAATACTTTATACTGTGTCAGTGTCGATTCAGTTCTTCACTGATGTCTTACTCTCGAGGACGCTAAGAGAGTTCTCAATGACTGCCATTCTAGGGCATGTGGTGGTCATATGTCTGGCTATGCTACCGCACAAAAAATCCTTTGCGCTAGTTATTTATGGCCATATATTTTCAAGGACTGCATCCTTGCCATTCGCAAGTTCCATGAATGCCAAATTTACCAACTCAAGATGTGTGCCCCACCCTCTCACCTACACCTAGTCATTGCTGTTGGCCCTTTTGCCAAATGAGGCATTGACTATATGACATGTAACCATCATTTGGCCGGGGGGCATTGTTATATTATCGTTGTTGTGGATTATTTCACCAAATGGGCCGAAGCGATGCCTACATAATCTACAAACAGTAAAACGACGGCTCAATTTCTTTTCAATCACATTATTTCCATGTTTGGTGTACCTCAAGCCATTGTCACAGGCCATAGCTTTCATTTTCAAGATTACATGATGGCTGAGTTGACCTCTACGTTGGGTTTGCGTGATGATGGCTCAACCCTGTATTACCCTCAGGCCAACGGTCAAGTTGAAGCTGTGAACAAAGTTTTGGTTACAATGATTCAACGTAATATTGGGATGCACAAGTCAAATTGGCATCTCATGCTCTTTTCAACTCTGTGGACATACCGAACCTTGAATAAGGACATAACTGGTTTCACACCTTTCTAGCTTGTCTACGGTCTGGAAGCAATGTTACCGATTGAATGAAAAATTCCTTCACTCAAGCTATCCGTCAAACTTCTCCTGGAAACGTCACCTCAAGAAGAGCACATCTTATATTTAGAACAACTGGATGAAACTCATCATCTCACTACTTTGGTCATTGAAGCACAAAAGAATTCAGTCAAGTCCCATTTTGATCGGTCGGTCTCCCCCCGTGCATTCTTCGAGGGTGATTTGGTTTTACTATACGATCAAGCTAATGATAAACTGGGGGTAGGAAAGTTTGAACCCATGTGGCATGGTCCCTACATTGTAAAACATGTTTTTCAAAAGGGGCCTATGAGCTAATTTATTATGAAGGAAATCCTTGGACAAGCCTCGAAACGGGCTTTATGTCAAAAAGTATTATGCTTAGGTAATCTTACATGGTTACTTATGTACATTAGTGTGTCATTCATTTTTTTGTAGTATGGTTTAGTGTGTTAGTTTTCAAGTAGCTTTCCTATTTACTATGTTTTCCCTGCTTTGCAGATGTCTATGACTCCTCACAGCAGTTTCACAGATGGTTCTTGCCGTAGTACCCAGAATCTATCCTCCGCGACATGGGTTATCTAAGACCCCCATGGTGATTTGATTGATCTTCAAGGTATTTTTTTAGGTAGCACAACTAATAACATTGTTAAATACAACACAGTCATCGAATTGTTGTCAGAAGCCATTGCTCTTGACATTCGGGAATTGCTTGTCAACCTGGATTCACACCTTGTTTTCCTTCAACTCAACGGGCAATATTCCGTCAGAAACCCTCAGATATTGAGAATATATCAATGTATTTGTCTACTAGAAATAAATTTTGATTACATTACATATCATCATATTCCTAGATGCATGAATACATTGAAAGATGCATTAGCTATTTATTTGTTGGATATACATTTACGAAACATGTCAAAAGCCAAAACAAATCATTTTTACCACAGTAAGTAAGAAAATATAGCGTATATATATATGGTGATAGTGTTTGATACATCAAAACCCCAAAAAATAATATTTGTGTTCAAATAACATCAATGGCTCGTAGGCCTCATATATCTGTGGCACGCAACCCTAAAAAATGTAAAATGATGGACCTAGGAACTAATCAGCATGGTGATCATGATAGCATGAAACTGCTTGTGCAACACGAGTCCAAAATTGGCGGATCTGGTTTGATACTCCCACCGTGTGTCTCTGGTACTGTCGAGGGATGTCTCCCACTTGAGCATACTCTGGGATACCATGCGTCAACCCCTCAAGGTTCCTCGCGAGCTCCTCCTTGTTGTCACTCCCCTCATGGTAAGGAGTGACATCAAATTGGCGGGTGACACACCTGGCTATTAGGGACATCTCGATAGGATGCTCTGGTCCAACATCTGCATTGATAAAACAAAATTTTATAAACACATATATATCAAAAACAACTAAAAGATAACAAAATAAAAAATTGATTTTTTACCTTCGTCGTCAAAATCCTCCCCATCTGGTAGTAGCATGTCCAGATCTCTGCAAGAGTCAGTACCGCTGTATGGCCAATCCTCCATGACGATTAGTTGTCACCATAGCCATGAAAAGAAGGTGGACCTATAAGACATATGTTGGCCCCCAGTGATCCTAGGCATCAAACGACTCCAACAGGCCATCTGTGGGTCTCCTGGCATCGACAGATCTACCTCAGTCAGCTGGTACTGGAACAACGACACCCGTTCCAAGAAAAAGGCCACAAGTACGGATCTGAAGAAAAATTGCTTCAGATTCCCCACCTTAAGTTTTGTCAGCTGGAATTTTATGGTGATCTTCATGGCTTCTGCCCAATTGAAGATCGTCGGGGCTGTGCAATTAATAACATATAGAAATGTCAAATTATTAGTCTCGTGCACTGCTTGGGACCACACCACTGCGTTGATAGTCAATAGTAGCACTCTCAATGTCAGATCTCGCACAGTGGCAATCTCAATCTTGCCGCTCTTGGATTTGAGGGCTTCAAGGAAATATTTAGTAAGTAGCATGGATATGCCTTCCCCAATCGGTCGTGACCCACATAGGTTGACTGGTTCCCCTCTTCGGGATAGTCCTGTGATGAAATATATGTATGAAGTTTCTAACTCTAGCTCTTGGTCACCAATGATGAATATTTCCCGATTTATGTCCCAAAAACTAATCAGGTATTGGAGTAGCTCCGGTTGAGCTTGCATCCCTAGTGTAAGAAATAACTTGAGGAGCCCACATTTCCTCAAAGTGTTTAGGCAATTTGGATGATTCAGTGCTTGGGTTTCCACATCTTCGTGCTCACGTTCTTTCCAGTCTACCATTTTCGACGATTCTTTCCTGCAAAAACCATGTATTCAAGTCAATAATCATTTTTTGCCAATAAAATTTGGATTCAAATGGTGGTTTTGGGAGGAAAAGGGCTTTTTGTTGTTCACGGTGCTAACACACCTCTTTTAAAAATAGTTGTGCCGACAGCGTGATTGAGCATTTTAATTACCCTCGGGTGGCGCGATTTCGTGCACGGAACACGTGCCAACCAGGGGCGATTTTTTTTTCCAAAACCTCCCTCAAAAATCCACAAAATGGATGAAAATAGGAATAAATAGAATGGAAATGGAACTTAAGGCATTCACTCTTACCTGCAACTTGCAGTTCGGTGAATGGCCTCCTGGATCTCCCGCAATCTGCTTTGGAAAAAATAGGGCAAAAGTGGGTGAAAAAATTGTCACAGCAAGGTAAAATGGTAAATGGTAAAAAATATTTACTTTTCCCTCGTTTTATTCATTCTTTCATGAAATTTTAGGGTTTTTTAAGTATTTGACCTATTTTGCCTCAAGAACTGGATAATGCACTTTACCCTTTTTATGCAGCGACAGGTGATGGATGTTCGACGATGATGCTGACTCACATTTCAGCTCTTTTCTCGACTCATAAAACTCAAATGAAAATATTTCCGACTATTTTTCCCTTTTGACTCGTAAAAGAGAATAAAATGGGGGGGTTCAATTTCAAGCTCTTTTCCAACCCTTTAAACATGAAAAGATAGTGGAGCCCTTATCGTTTCAAACTTGTTAATGGAAGTGAAACATCGTGCACCCAATATACATTTACCCCTTTTTTGGGCTAGGATGCACTATTTACGAAAAAGGTACTCCTTGACTGAAATGGTTAAGTAGTTCTCTCAAGTATCGTTTTCTAGCTTTTCGGACTCGAGAGACACAAATGTATGAAAATGGACCATGTGGAGTTTTCTTTTCCATGTCTTTTTCAAACTCTCTAAACATGAAAAAGATACTGAGTTACACCTATAAAAACTCATTAAAACATACAAACGACATTGGATTCATCACCATGATGAACATGAGCTTATCCTTCCTAGGGCTCGTTAAACTTACTAGGTCAGATTCGCCCGAAGCATGAACTTATAGTGCAAGCATATGCTATCCCTTTCAAGCTTACGATTAAAAAATAATTGAGGTACCTGCCAGAAATGGTGGTGGGAAATTTGGAAATATAATCACTTTTGTCGGCAACTCACTCTTGAACATGAAACTTTCCGCTTCGTGTCGGTATGGGATATCCTCCTTTTTTCATTGACCTTCCTGGATTGGGCTGTTCATTTTTTCCTTCCATTTAATCTCTACCACAACATCATGACCATCAATCCTATGGATCCAAAAGCTGCCAAACTTCTAGTCATGTCGTTGATATGTTCAAGAGTTGTCCTTCTACAGTTACACTTATCCTTGATTCTTTGTATCATCCAAAATCATTTTGCATCCCTTTGTCTCATGTCAATTATGTGGGATACATTATGGTCCTCCTTCAACATGATCACTTCTTGTCGACTTCAACTCATTATCAGGGAAGTTGACCGAGAGACTCCCTTCTAGTACCTTAGAGCTTGCATGCCCTAATGGCAAGTTCTTCGCACTCGATGACAAGTTCACATCATTGGCTTTCGATCGAGTGATTTCACAGGCATTCGACTACAGTTCCTCTATTCACATTACATTGTGCTGATAGTACCTTGATGGACATTGTCATTATTGGTGGTTTCTCTCACGCTTGTGAATAGTTTACATCATCGGCTGGTAATCAACTGATTTTCTAGCATGTTCAATGTCAACACATCTATTCACATCTTAGAATTTGTACTTTGATCGGGTCGTGTTGGAGCACAAGACCCTAGGCTCAGATTACAAACGTCGAGGTTGCGAGTCAGTGTGACATGATTATGTTGATATACATGTCTCTCTTAGATGGATGGATGCGACCATACGATGAGTTATCATATGTGATCCTTCTCATTATTAGATGGTTGTGACCATATCTTTGTTTCGATATGATCCTCTTTATCGGATGGTTGTGCACATGCCTAGATCCATTTACATGATCATTCTCCAGATTGATGCATCCATGCCATGATTCATGTATCATTTGATAGAGTTTTCAGTTATGTATATGTATTTGTACTTTCTTGTAGGTTTTCTCACGACAGACTCTGGTTCCCCACACTGATTCATAAAGCATTTCATCCCTCACTCTAGTTCGACCTTCACACTTTAGGGGGCATTTGTTACGCAACATTTTGTCACTTTCCCTATACTCCCTGTGCCTTGATCTTGTAGGACCTCTACAGTCAACCCTACATTCTTTTCCTTCATGAACAAACTCCCATTGTGTCCCTCTTCATGAGCAGAACAATTCCCTTTTGGACCATTTCCCAAAAATCTTCTGTTTTTCCTAGTTTACAAGACTGGCGCTAATGACCCTTATCCTCCTCACACTGATATGTAAGGATTAACACTTTCCCTAGTTCCGATCGGAGTGACTGAGCTTTGTTTCAGTTGCGCCAAACGTCTTTTGGAAAGTTTTTTAAATAAGGAGCCGAAGTTTTCAGCTCTAGAAGCTTCATAACGGAAGTCTGCTAAATGGTTGAGCTGGATGGAGTCGAAGATGTTAGTTTGGTCTCCTTCCCCTATAATGATGGAACTACCTCAAGAGATAAGACCTTATCCCATGAGAAGAGGAACCATCTCCCATCCATTCATGCTATGTAAACCTCCCATTTTCCCAAGCACAAGCTAGTGTTAATGTTGGTGTGTTAGTGCTAATTAAGTTTGGAGTAAAAAACAATCTATTAATCGTTGTAGCTATCTAGTTTTGTGTCCTAAAGGGAAGAGCCTTAAAACTATCATTGTTGAGGCCATCATGGAGTGCTAACGGAATTGTGTGGGAACCTGGTTTTGTTGGAGGAGAACAACAATGTCAAGACAATGGTTGTATTCTCTTCTTGATTCAATATATATACAACTATTGATTGATTTCCTACATAATGTGTCATATCACATGTTTATGGCTTAATGTTTCTTGACTTATTAAGTAGGTTGAATTACAATTTGTCTATTATCACGATTGTTATTTTCTATTTTTTACTTGTTTCAGGTGTTCAAAGAAGGAAATGGGAAATAGCTAGAGCGAGCAAGCAATGTCATCATCAAATGGGATAAGCGTACAAAGAGGTAGGCCCTCTTAATTAGTTCTAACCTAAGTGAATCTTCCATATAATGTCTTGTTAGTGGCTAGACCCGCTATTGGCCTAGAGGAATTTTTTGTGTCCGCACTCATAATTTTACTTCACTACAATGTCTATGCCATGAAAGTTGTCGTATCAACACTCTTTCGCGTGATGTCATTCCCTCACAATGGAAACATTGTGACGATTGATCAACTTTCATGCGTTGATATTTCTTCAACTACCATTCATCCAACACCCATGAATGTTCGTTATATGGAAGTGGTACCTACCTTGCCACGGGTTAATTATGTGGCAACCTATCCCATGTTTTCAGTTACCGATGCAAGCGAGCCTCTCACTATCTTCTCAACTTATTTGACTTAGATCCGGTAACTGACGTGGTCAAAACTTCAATGGGGCATTTTAATATGATTTTCTTATCCCGATTGATCCCCTTGACATGTGTTCCTTCCAGAGAATTATTCTTCAATCTGATGAAGACCTTTTGGAAGCCATGATCAAGGGGTGTCCCTTGTCATGTGTTTATTCCATATGGAAGCCATGAAAAGCTCTTTATGAGGATGATTCTTTCCATATGTCAACCTCATTAAAAAATGAAAAGGGGTGTTATGAGGATGGTTCTTTTACTGTCTCAACCTCATTAAAAAATGAAATGGGATCGATGAGGATGGTTCTTTTACTACATCAACCTCGTTAAAAAATGAAACAGATCCTCATTGAGGATAGTTCTTTTCTTGTGTCAACCTTGTTAAAAAATGAAATAGGTCATCTAAGGATAGTTATTTTATTTTGTCAACCTTGTTAAAAAAATGAAACAAATACTTAGGGGGATAATTCTTTTATGTGTCAACCTCATTAAAAAATGAATCAAATTGTCCCCTAATTGAGTCAAGTTTTTCATCTGATCTCATAAATAAATTTTGGGGGGCATGTGCCCTTCTAGTCATTATGATGGGGGCATGAAAACCACTTTCAAGCACAATTTTCTCTACTTCAAGCTTGTGTTAAAAATGAAACCACCCTCAAGAACAATTTTTTTTTGTTTCAAGATCGTGTAAAAATGAAACTTATCTTGAGTCTCTTTTGGTTATTATTTTCAAGAATTGTTAAACTCATGCAAATCCGAAGCTCCTTTTGCTATTTTTTCATGCTCGTAAAATGTACCATGAAAATGTTGAGTTCTTTCCATCTTGTCCTGCTCATCAATTAAATTGAAAGTTGGTAAGATGATTATATTTTTATCACTTTTTCGAACTCATTAAAACATACGAAAAAGAGAAACCATGGAGTCCTATTTTAAGCACTTTTTGAGACTCTTAAAACACAAAAATGTCATTAAGTACTTGATTGTTTGAGCTCATAAAATTAAATGAAAAACTATCCACTCAGTATAAGTTTACCACTTTTACAGACTAAGCTAGGAATCTTTACGAAAAAGGTATGCATTGACCAGACATGGTCAATAGAGTTATCTCTTATATTATTTTATCCTTTTTCGAACCTGAGAGACTAAAATAACGAAAAATAACCTGGTGGAGTCTACTTACATTTTTCTTCTGATTCTCTAAAAATGAAACACGTTGAGCTTTATATTTTCTGCGCTCGTTAAAATTTTACAGTAAAAGAACTAAATGAGTTTCCTTTTTGTGTCTTTTTCAAACTCTTAAAAGAAAATGACATCGAGTTACTCCTTTATTGTACTCATAAAAATTAAAAGGTATAGGACTCAATAAGCATGGCATGAATGGACCATTCCTTCTTAGGGTTATCCTCCCCAAGGTTACAGTCCAAGCATATGTTATCCTCCTCAAGCTTATAGAAAATAAAGAGGTGCTTGCCAGTAATGGTGGGGGGGAATTGGGAAAGGTGTCCATTTTGAATTATCGGCTTTAAAAAGGTAGAATGTCGCTCTTGAACATGGCACTCCATCACATTCATGTCCAGGTTGGGAAATCCATTTTCCTTATAGTTAATCAAACCTGGTTGAAATTCATCATGGTTTTGGGTATTATCGTTAATTCAAATACTCCCAAGTCATTGTCGTGCCATTGTGTGTCCAAGGGAAGTTCAATCTCAGTTGAAATCCCTTGCAAATTATTTTCCTTCATTCACATCAGTAGGATATCCTTAACAACTTATAAAACACATTTTCATAAATATATGTATTATAACAACTTAATGAGTTCAATTGTTAAACACAAGTTAAAGCAACATGCATTACAAGTGTTCAAGATTAGTCTTAAAAAAATTATAACATATGTGTGAAAATGTGACGGCCTATTAGCAGGCTTCTGAATTAAGTGAACTTCCAAGACACATCATTACACCATACATCACTAAGCCCATGGGAGGGGTGTTGGAGCCACACTTACTCCTCAAAGAAACTATTACAGACTCTCAAGGCTATGTGGGAGGAGCTAAGGTGAAAAAGTCCTTTGCATGTACAAATGAGGGGGTATTTATAGCCCTTGTGGCTATTCGAATTCCCTCATGACTGTTTGACTCCAATGACCTTTCAACTTTACATGACTTTTCATATGACAAGTGGGTCTCTTGGACTTCCACATTACATTACATTGATTGACAATATGGCCTACAGTGGAGGTGTGGACGACATGACTCATGACAAAACCTGAAATGACAGTGCTGGGACATTCGTGCTGTTGCTGGTGTGCATGTCGAGCTGTAGTGTTGCTGAGTGATGGATGTCCTCATGGCATGTCACAAATTCACCTCTGCCTGGAAAAGTGCACAGAGTCTTTGATGGTCATTGGTCTCGCTTGATGTTGTATTCACACGTTGCTCCTTGCTTGTATGTTGGCATGATTGACAGGTTCGTCCGTTCGCGAAAAGTGCATGTTCATAGGTCCGACCGGGTGTGAACATATCCTCGCATGTTCGCTTGTCCATACATCCATGAACACATCTTTGCATGATTTTCCGTTCGTGATCACATCTCTTTGCATGCATCATTTGTTCATCCATTGGAGAACATGTCCTTCTGCATGTACTCCAATTGTTCATCCCATCCGTCGTCACGCCATGTTTTTTTGTTTATGTGTAAGATCATTTCGGATGCGGGTGACTGAGAGAGAAGACAAGGTTGTGAGATTTGAGGTGGGATGGAGGCTCCAAACACTGGTAGTGAAAACTGCGTAGAAGTCACTGGGAGATGGTGACGGACAATCTGGATCAAAAATGGCTCTCCATAAGGTCGAGCGTAGCTAGAGGAAAAAACTACACAATTTTTCGGAGGAGTAGTCCAGGCTATGGGAAGGCTAGCAAAACAAAATTTGAACAAATTTTGGGAGCAAGCAGTGGGAGCATGGTAGCCAAAGTTGCATAATTCCTGGAGGGAACTAGCAGCTGGATGCTAGGACCATGGCAGCAAGAATTTTACAATTCCTTAAGGGAACTGACAGTTGGCTGCTGGGACCTTGGCAAAAAAAACTGCGCAATTCCTGGAGGGAGCTAGCAGTGAGCTGCTAGGAGCATGACAGCAAAAACTACGCAATTCCTGGAGGGAACTGGCAGTGGGCTGCTAGGAGCTGTTGGAGTGAAACACTGCGCTGATCCTAGGAGGATAGCCTGTTGATCACCTCTATGTAGTTTCTAAGTTGAGTAGACTGCTGGTCAGTAGAGGGCTTGCTCTTGAAATTTGCACAATTTTCCAAGTGAGAAGCTGACTGGCTAACTGGTGGGGTGGCTGGAAAAGATGCACAATTTTCTGAGGGAGATGGGGATGGGCACTGGTGTCTGTCCGACTTGTCTGAACAATTTTCTCAATCAATAGAGTGGTAAAATTATGTAGCCTCTACACAATTTTTGAGGGGAGTTAGTCTCGGGGTGACTATAAGGTCAAATTCTCTCGTTGACCAACAAGAAGGTTGATTGATCAACCCACAAGTATCGCAACTTGAAATGAATTGCTCGGTGCTTCTGCATTGTTCTGGGTGATAGTCGATCGAGTCAATGGCAAGGTGAAGGTCCGTTACTTGGTTCCTTGGTCCTTCTCCTCAACTCTTTGGAAGCGATTTCAGCGTGTTACCTTTTCGTGTAGCCATTGAGAGGTAGGTTTGGATAATTTTAGCGGACATTGGCTGCTTTCTAGATCAGGCCTTGGGAGGTCCGTCTATGCAATTTCTACATGCAAGGTTAACAAGACAACTTGGAAAACACTACGCAGTTTTGAGCCTCAAATCACTACTGTGGGATAGGGGTCCCGAGAGGACACCTCTACGCAATTTCTGAGTGTAGTGCTGTTGTACTGCTTTGTGCATTTTTGGAGAGCAATGTTGGTTGGGGCCTCTGCGCCCCTTGGGGTTTCAGCATGTAAGGGAGGTTGATGTCTCTATGCATTGCGAGGTTCCAGCAGGCAAGGAGGTTGGTGTCTCTATGCACTAGGGGGTTTTAGTAGGCAAGGGGTGAAGCTTGATGGTTGCAAAAAGCAAAGAGCATAGTTTCAGGAAGCTGGATGAGGCTAGGTTTCTTGGGAAAATGGCTAAGTGTGAGCTCAATGAAACATATGCAAACATTGATAGGACTCGACTGTGATCATACATGAACATGTAGACCATCCAAATTACGTAATACATACTTCTCTTCATTCAACAACCTTCATGACATGCGTGCATGAGGTGACTGTGAAACATGTCTATGTGATGACAACCACTCATATGCACACAATTCCCTTGAAGTAAGACAACATTCCCTTTTCATGACAGACAAAAGCCGCTATGCCCGAAAATGACATATTCTATAAAAATATGAGAACAAGGACAACTGTTTAGGATCGAGGGGAAATTGAAATCATCATCTTAACAACAAATGACCAAGGATCATCGATCATAGGATCCAAAGTAGCCTCTGAAATTTGCATGTGAGCCAAAATTTACGAGGGTGGTTGTAGCCACTACAACACTTGAGGACACACTGGTAGAACTCCAACTTCTCTGTTTTGGTTCAATGACAACACATGGACTTGGTCTTTTAGGGAGTATTCAATCACTATGCGGGTTACTTCGGCTTCCCCACTTACCCCATGGATAGACATGGTTCACCTTTTGCCAACTCAGTCAAAACATAACAAAATTTTAGCTTGATCACAGTGTTTCGAAATCAGGAAGGGTAGTTTGGCTCGTGAGTTGAAGATTTTCAGAGTATAATTTTTCATCTCTATTATTGCTCTGCTACCAGCAAGCCTTGAAAATACCCCGGTGGAGTCACGCAGGAACACTCGAATTTCTTTGCTGCCAGCGAGCCTGGTCAGTACCATGTTGGAGTTGCATGCTTCACTTCTCTATGAAGGAAGCCTTTCTCTTCTTTTGCCTTTGTATTTTTTTTTAAGAGGACTGTGCATTGGCAGTTATTGTTTTTTGGGGTGGAAGAGGGATCCCAACTTATTGAGAGCATAAGACGTTGTTCCTTCAGAGAAGTATGTAACACCTCTGACATAGGTTCACTTGTTTATATTTTCCCTTTCTCCATTTCTAATAGTTGGATGAGATTGAACACACAGAGCAGAAGGCTGAGTATAGCCATGGGGTTTCCCAGTGTGGACACAAGTTCATGGTTGGACCAAACATCCCCTTGTAGATGGCTTATATTTTCCGTCAAGTCTTTATCAGCCAAAGGTTATAACTAAGCACAGATCAGATGAACACAAGATTGGCCAAGTGCTGCAATGTCGCATGTATCTTAGATTTCAGCCACATAGTCATTCAATAGACAGAACTCAGTATATGGTAGCACTTATTTCCAGAAAAAAAATAGAAAGGTATCAATCAAACAAAACAAAAAGAAACAAAAATAGTAAGCAAAGCCAACACAAAAAAAGAAAGCAAAGCAAGCAAACAAACATGCAAACCAGAAAGAAAAGACAAGCGAGAAAGAAAACACTACTCCTACTCCTATGTTAAACGGTTGAGGTTACGTGAATTGAAATTTCTAGTGAAGCCACCATAGCCATACCCAACCTACAATCACGAAGATATAAGCAATTAAAACGGATAAAAAACAATGTGCAATAGAAAATGGAAAAACTTGACAAACTTGCACATGAGAGAGAAGGCCTTGCCTGTGGGTGGAAGAATGTGTCAGAACGACCCAACACACATGCTTACCTCTTCCGTGACTACCATTTTTCAACAAACCTTGGAGGCCTCTTAAGAGTGTGCATTGTTCTACACCAAGTTTCTTAGCCAGTGCGAGGAAGGACTGAAGCTTGTTACCTGCAACACGACTCACAAAGTAAGATTGTTCTAGCCATTCAATGATTGGATCATAAAATTTATGATGGCTGTTTTGAAAGATTCGTGATATTTGAGAAGATGGATTCATGATTCGAGAGAGGGGATCATAATGGGAATCAAATTTGGATAGATAGATCTCGTCATTCTCATCGGTCATGTCAAGATAGTGAGGGCCTGCCATAGCCCTCAGTGCAGGCCGAAGTTCCTCACTTGCATGATAGAATTCTAAGAATAAAGATGTTACATGGTGAAGATCATAGTGTGCGAAGTGACTGTCATTAGATGTAATATTGGGAAAATGATAAACTACATCATAGCCAGCCAAGGTCGAAGACAAATTAGACTAGTTGGTCGGGATGCTAGATTCCTAGTTTGACATGAACAAAGAAAATTTTTGAACAATTGTGTGAATGCTCTGAATGAAGGAAACTAAGTTCGATGTCTACTATACATGATAGAACACCCACCTACAACTGGTGAAAAAGTGCACAAGTATCATGGTCATCACAGAAATGTAGAAAGGATGCCAACACTATGAATGTGTGAAACTAGTTGGGGTGTGGTGAAATGAGAGTAACTTGATTCACGCGATAGGTTGTGAGCTCGTCATTGTTGTAGAATTTTTTTGGTTTTGGTAAGTTAGTATCAATTAGTCAAAAAATGAAAATATATTTCAAAAAATGTTAAGTTAGGATATGGACAAAAAGAATATTGAATTAAAAAATGTTAGGGATATTTTATGAATAAGTCCATATAAAATAAAAAGTTAGAATAAATGCCCTAAAGAATGGAGGCAAAAATAAAATGTTAGGTTAGAAAGAAAAGAAAAAAACAATAAACTCTCAAAGTGTTGCAAATCCAAATGCCACTACTCTTAGTCAATTTTATTTTTGCAAATAAAGGTTGTGTGCATATTGTTTAAATGCCACACCTAGTTCATCTTATCCAATTGAACAGTTTAATCATGACTAGATTTGATTTAAATTTTTGTTAATAGGTAGCAAATAAAATTGGCTCAATAGTTTAATCTGAGCCAATGGAAGAAATAAGGGATAGAGGTAGATTAGTCATTGAAAGAAAATATTGAGTTGCTAGCCTAAATGCACTCAAATGAATAAAAGAAAATATTAGAAATGTAAAGGGTAGGTAGACATATCAGAAATAATTGGAGCATGAAAGGATTTTATCCTAAGTTGTAACATTGGATAACCTATGCATTGGAATATGTGTTTTAATTAACTACAAATTTTAAAACACTAATGTTACTTTGTAAATATCCCACATTCATCCATCCGTTCATTCACCATAACCCGTAATTGTCACATCCGCCTTAAAGCTAAAACCCAACCATCACTTCCGCCTTACGTGTTAAATCCCTCTCACCTTATCTTTCATCCCACATGGTCTCTTGACATCCAATGGGCCACATCCATTCTCAGCCCTTATCTCCCATCTAGACATTATTGATGGGAGGGGAGAGGGGGGGTCTAAAATGGGTAGTTTCAGAAACTGCCATCCTAAACCACCTTTCCTTCATTTTAGTGTTTCAGGACTTAAAATCTCGACACCACTTACTACCTCAAGTTACTTCCGAACGTGGTTTATAATTGACAGTTTATAGCCGCTCCATGTCACTTCTACCATCCAATCAACTACTTCCTATCCATTATCCATTCAATTTCAGTCCTATGATATTTATGGCCCAAACACCCGTTAATTAATCCATTGGATAATTAATGAAAATTTTACCATTCATTGAAAAACCCCGCTCCATTTCTTCCCATTATAAACCCTGTTTATCCATGAAAACAATTACACAGTACATTTTTGTAACCAAATTGATCACTAATAGTTTTCCTCCTTACAGCTCGACCACGATTCGATAACTAATTAGTTATTTGTCTTGATCAGAAGAAAGTTGACATCTAAGTCCACTAGCCTCTTTTTCAGTTATACTATTTTTACTGTGATCACTCGGTTTCGGACCCATTTCCATCACTTTCAATCTACATTTTATTTGACAAAATGCCTCCTAAGGGAAAAGAAATTCAAGAGTCCCAAATCCTCTTATTCATCCACAGGTTGACTTCCATCACACCCCCTGGTCGACAGAGATTGTAAAATCATTGAGACTTCTTCTCAATTTGATTTATATGAAATTTACTGCTGGATGGAAGATCAACAAATTGATCAGACAAATGAAATATGACTCTGGGACTCCCAACTTCCTCACTACATTTTCCCTCAGATACACAGAGCACCTGAATTTGTGAGGAAATGCCATGAATCTTATGATCCCAGCCAGAGAGCAATCATTTCACCCATAGGAGAAATCCTCTATTTAATCAATTCTGACTCCGTTGAAAAAATGTTGCAGGCCCCTACTACTACACCAAGCCATCCTTTTTCCCATGAAAACCTGATAGAAGCCTATCAAAAACTAGACTTTACTAAAAGATCCTAGACTCTTGAACTTTTTCTAGCTATTGATAGTCCTCTGCCTAAAAAAATGCTCCTTATGACTCATCCAGGTTCACTGATATAACCAAGCAAATCACCGCTATTTTGTCATATATGCTTAGTTATAACTCTAATCAATATGTAAATGAAGCCATCCCTGGTTTCTTGTCCATCTTTTCTGCTGACTCTAAACCCATTGTTATTTATGATTTCAGCCAGTTCCTAGCTGAAGCCATACATGACCAATTTGTCAAGTTTAATACTGAATAAGTATTCAAGTATGCTTGAGTACTTGTATACCTTTTCATATATTTTCAGGGAGACAAATTTCCATTTACCTTACAAAAGCTACATGAGGAAGGAAACCAGCAATCAATGATATTTTGGACTTCAATAGGAATGAAGGAGAAGGAAGAGTTTACATATAAACAATTCATAGAACTGTTTATTCATCTAGCTATCAGTCTTATGAGAAGCACTCCAGTACCAAGAATCAGTGAGGAGATTGTCAAAGTATTACAGTTGGTTGATCAAGCTACAACAGGGGATTGGTATTGTTACCAAAACTATACAAAAATCAGAGTTTATGGTTGTGAGCTTCCACCCTACAAACTTCCCAAGTACCTCACTATCAGAATATTTGCACTGGAATACATTAGGCAAAGGTTAAATGCAGATGAAGTGCACTTTGTGGCTGCAAAGAAGAA
Organism: Pinus tabuliformis; assembly: GCA_031772625.1. Classification (NCBI taxonomy): domain Eukaryota; kingdom Viridiplantae; phylum Streptophyta; class Pinopsida; order Pinales; family Pinaceae; genus Pinus; species Pinus tabuliformis. The sequence goes on from CM062811.1 coordinate 1,209,393,454, forward strand.
ATCACAATTCAAGCTAAAAGCCCAAGTTGGTCCATTCATCTGTAACACCAAGGCAACATGAGAGGAAGTAGACAAAATATTAAAGGAGATGAATTTTCCTCTTAGTTTCACTTGGTCTTATGACCCGATGGGAGTCATTTCTAAACTCAGGGTGGAGAACAAGTTTACTGCATACCATCACATGGCCAGGCCTAAAATAGAGAAATATAAAAATCAGTTGGAATGGACAGAGAAAACCCTTCAAGAGGCTGAAGAGCAGGCAATTTCTACATCAAATGTACAAAATATACTTGCACAAAAAAAGATAGCTAAAAGAGGTAGGGAAGAACAGTCATCCCCTACAACTGAAGCATCTAGCTAGGGCTTTAGGATTGTGAATAGGAAAGAGAGACCTAGGATCTCTGTGATTGTTGGTGCAACAAATGAACATCATAAGACAACATTGGATGGACTTGGAGAGACTATGCTTTATACACAATCTGGTGGACATTCTACACAATCACCAACTCATTCCACTACTTCTCAGGAACAACAGGTAATTTAGACCAGTGGAAGCATTCAGAAGGATAAGGAGGAAGACATTTTTCATGTCTTCAGTGAGATTAAAAGGAGGAATGAAGAATTGAAGTTGAACACCTATAGCCAATTCTGGAAGCATTCTTCCATCTCTCAAGCCAAAATTATTTCATTCCTTGACTCTAAGAAGGGAAAGATGTAGATAGCTTTCTTGAAAGCCCAAATTCCATAGCCTAGGACTATTGCACACTATCAGAAGCAGACTTCTTTTGAGTTAAATGTAAAGGATGTGCATCCAATTGATCAAATTGAGATGCACAAACAAACTGGGCAGATGATTTCTTCCACCTTGACTAACACTGCCATGAGTTTATCAAAAATGCATGTTACCTTGGCCAACACACAGTCACAACTTAAGTTGGAGAAATTCTCCTCATTGGAAAATGACACCAAGATCCAATCTTTGGAAAATATAGTGCTAAAGATGGGATATGATCCCTCCAACATAAATGTTACAGAAGAAATCATTAAAAAGAAAGATTCCTAAGTTGCAGCATTAAGGAAACAACTCAAATTTCTATCTTTTGAGGACCCAATGGCTAAGGATATTGAAGAAACTGAAACTTATAAGTCTAACATTATGAAGCTCATCATGGAACAGAATCTGCAGATAAAAGAAATGGGGGAGAATATGGAGAAACTAGTCAAGGAGAAAGACGAAGTTGTCAAAAGAGTTCAAACTCCAATGGATATAGTACCCTTTGCATTAATCCCTATAAATAGGGTTTCGACTTCAGCCACAACATCAACCATAGGTACAGTAGAAGGAGATAAACAACATGTTGAAGCTATTTAGAACTTGTCTATTTAGACAGAAGAAATCAAGAAGTTGCAGAATGAACTCAAGGAATTACAACATATGAAAACAGTTGCAGACACTTCACATGCAGCTGAGTTGTAGAGAGAAAAATATGAGATTGAAACATTGTAGAGGGACCTTAAAGAATCTTACATTGGAAACAAATTGGGTTTGGCAAGAGAAATTCTGGTGGAAGAAATTACTAAAGCAATTAAGCATATTTAGCCCTATACCAAGATAGTGTTTGATCAAAAGGACCTCTTAGAGATAGCTCAGGAAGTTGTGGAAACTATTTCTAAACAACTTGAGGATATTCCAGAAATGGCTTCTGATATAAACAAGTTCCTCAACTCTAAAGACAACTATGAGCTTGAAGAGTTAGGGATAAATGATAGGACAACAACTATTCTGGAAGCAAACAAGATCATCACCAAGAAGAACCTCTTCCTTTGGTTAGAAGAAAAGTGAAGCAGTGTGAATACAATAGTTCAACGTTTTTTCAGTAGAATTGAACCCTTGGCCAGCAAGGGTTTTCCCTCTATGCTTGTAATTAATGACAAATTGATGTATATTGAGGATTATATTTGAAAGATTACAGAGGTAGGAACCAATGTAGCTTCAGTGTCGAACATAAGAGGTGCAGCAACACCAAGAGTGGTGCTAATTGCACTCAGGGACACCTTCTTCATTTTAGATGAGATTAGGCATATATTTCTAGTAAAACCCACTCTCACAAAGTATACATAGATGGATGAAATTTGCAGATGGGTAACCAAAATATCTATCCTAGATAAGAAGCGTTGGGAAGTATTAACTGATTTACTGGACTAGAGGGTGATCAAACAACATTCAACCTTTACAGGAACAGTCATCACAAGTTCAACAATTTTCAATTATTTCAGTAACAATCATGAAAAAAATCAGCACCAAAATAGTGCCAAATTAGCTAGCAGTTTATTTTCCTGATTTTGTAATTATCTATTTTTGTAAAATAGTTTAAGATATTTTATCAGTTCTCAAAATTGTATAAATAAATCTCTTTAATGAGTTATTAAGGGCTACACCCTTGAAGAAGCATTTCTAAGAATTGAATGTACTTGAATTTTCTGAATCATTAATACAAAGAAAAGGATTCTAAATTCTGATTCATACAGTTTTGTTTTTCCTGTAAGTTTTTCCAGTTATATTCACAGTGTTTTTCTTCATATTCTTATGATTTACAGAGATAACTAGGTAGGAGTAATTGAGTTTCAATCTATTCCTATAAGCTTCTGAAATGATCATCTATAAAGAGAATGAATTATATTAACTATCTATTTAATTAATTCCCTCTAAATCAATAAATCATCAGCATCTTTTGTAAGCTTAAGCATATTTTGTTAAACCTTCTGAACATAGTTTAAAGGTTTTCTTACTTATGATTATTTAATCTTCAATTTGAAGACTGTGATAATCATATCATCATTCTATTTCTGCTCACCACTATGCAAGCTATATCACTGTGTGAATTTCAATAACAACCCTCTGTTTTGATACTAATATTATTCAAAGGGTTAGGCCTCACTGTTTTAAATAAGTTTCCTACATTGGTCTTCCAAATTAACACAAAACCCCTAAGATAATTATCATAGATGACCTGGCATGATAGCTGACCATTATCATGTCAGAGATACAACATCAATTTGGCATCATTTTCGAGGATTCAAATTTCATTAAGTTTTCATGGGTCAACGATATTATTCATATTCCTTTAAGGTGATTAAAGGTTTAGATAGGTCAAAATCTTTCACCTGGAGACTCCATTGTATCAAACTAGCACCTTCTAAGCACACTAGATCCCATCTTGAATCTGACATAATTAGTCCTCTCTCAGATCCAGAAAAACTTGTGAGAAAGGCGAGTTCTAGAAGAAGACACAAACCATCTTCTTCTACTTCTAGCTTACAGTCTCAAGATATATTACAACTTGATCCCTATAGTAATCTTCCATCCAATCCAGAATGTGCTCACCTATCACCTATGGTTGCTAAGCTTCTAAATAGGGGAGTTGATTTCAAATCTGCTTTCCTTAATCATTCACTTGAATCTCATCCAGAACTCCCACTTCCACCGGGATCACCTAAATCTGAGTCTAACCTGGGTGTTCATCTACCTGAATACAAACCTACAAAATTTATATCTCCCACCACTTATTCATTTCATTCCACTTCTGAACCACCAGAATCTTCTACTTCTAAACAACCTGAAGAGTCCTTTGCTATATATTCAAATCCACTCTTTGAAACTGAAGAGGATATTCATTATCTGGTCCACAAGTTGGTGATTAAAACTCCTTTAAAATAATTCAAGAAGTCTCCACCTTCATTATCTCCACCTTATTTATCTCCTCCTTCTTCATCCCCACATACTAATTCTCCCCCTCTTTCACCATCTCCCTCTTCCTTTTCATCATCTCCAGAAACATCTCATTCATCATCCTCTACTATGGCATTCCAACCCATTGTACAGGCAAGATATGTAGCTTTAGTTTTACCTACAGTCCTTGATGCTTTCCCAAATGGATATTTAAAGAATCTTCCTAGATATAATGGAGAAATAGGTCAATTAGCTCAAGATCACATTCAAGACTTTCTAGACTTTGCAGGTAACACAAACATAGAAAAAGAAAATGTTTACATGAGGTTGTTTGTTCAGTCTCTTGAGAGAAATGTGGGGACTTGGTTTAGGTAGTTACCTGCAAATTCCATTAGAAATTGGGAATAATTAACAAATATATTCAAAAGTCAATGTGCAGTGAAAAAAGATGATCTTTACTTTTTAACTAAATTTGAAGAACTTAAAAGAAACTTTGGTGAACTTGCCTCTGATTTTATCAAAAGATTCAACAAACTTTATCATAAGATGCCCCCTGATTGCAAACCACCTGTAGCAGTAGCTAAATCTAGGTTTTAAAAAGATTTTGATGATGATTTTGTTGTGATGTTAAGATAAAGGACTTCAAGGTCTCTTGAATTCATGTGAACTAATCCTATAGAGGTGGAAGAAAATAGGTCTACCTCAACCACTTTAAAATCTAAAGAGGAAAAAGCCCAAAGAAAACTTAAGTCAAGTCAAGAGGCCTCAACCTCCTCTAAGACTAAAACTGAAGACTCTAAAATAGATGAAATAACTTCACTTCTTAGAAATATATCCAATAGAATTTCCGAGATTGAAACTCAACCTAGAACAATTCAACAAACGGTCACTCAACCCCAAAGTCAAAATCAAGGTCAATACAAAAGATATCCACCATTACAAATTCTTTAAAGGCCTAGTAATGATCAACAGGTTCCAACTCCTTTATTGATAGATGATCAACAACCTGATGACAACAATATGACTATAACCGAAGATATTAATAATATGGATACCTCTTTTGGTCAAACTACTATAATTCCCCTCTTAGAAAAAAAGCAGGTTCAACAAGATCAAAACTCCTCACAGCCTTCGAAATACCATGCCTTTTCTGAATTCCTGATTGTAGAACTAAACAAAAGATATGATCTTAGGCCCACACCTGGTCCTGGAAGACACCCTAAGGAACCTCTGACAATTGAACCTCATACCAAAGCTGCTGAAACTCAAACAACTATTATTCAACCGTTAAATGAGTCAACTGATACTACTCAAATTGAAAAAATTGTTTTAACTACATTTAATGTTGAAAAGGAGTTAGAGAGAGTTGAAATCCCAATACCACTTTCAAAACTTTCCAAAAAACCTGGATATAAAAATCAAGTCTCCAAATGGATACAAAACACCTTGGTTGATGTTGAAAGTGATATCATTAGTCTTCAAGATGAAAAACCAACAATTTTTTTTGGTTCTAGCTCAGACATGGTAGATGAAATAGTAACCCCTTTCTATGTGGCTTTAAAAACAAATGATTCGACGTTATACAATTGTATGCTTGATTCTAGGGAATCACATAATCTTATGCCAAAAACTATCATGAATCATTTAAATCTTGACATAACTAGATCCTATCATGATTTGTACACCTTTGATTCCAAAAGGGTGCCTTGTCTAGGATTGATTAAGGATTTAGTAGTCACTCTCACCCAAACCCTAGTAAAGAGTGTAGTGTTGGATATAGTTGTCACAAACATCCCTCCCAAATTTGGAATGCTCCTTTCAAGCTCTTGTTGTGCTAAATTAGGGGGAAATCTTCAGATGGACATGTCTTATGCCACTATTCAAGTTTATTGGGGAGAGCAACTAAGGCTGTATAGAGAGGTTAGATTTGTGCACATTGTTTTCAAAACAGATCAACCAAGAAACCATCCCATATATGCAATTGAACAAGATTTTGGTTGTTTCCAACTTTCTTCAAACCAAATACATGAAACTCAAGAAAAAATTGAAGATGTAATTAAAAGACCTATACCAAATTAGACTGATGTCTCGAAGCTATTCTTTTATGGTTCTTGTAAAAGATATGGAGTAAGAGCTGGGGTAGTATTAATATCAATAGAAAAAGAAAATATTACACAATCATGAAAACTTGATTTTGAAGTTACAAATAATGTGGTTGAATATGAAGCTTTCCTTTTATGACTACAATTAGCCAATAGCTTAAAGGCTCAAAATTTAAGTGTTTTCACTGACTCAGAGCTCATTGTTAAAAAAATGAGAAATATTTTCCACAAAAAACATCCAATGAATAGATCTTACCGAATTGAGGTTTGGGATTCAGTTGAAAATTTCTTCAACGCTTTTAATTTGACTTATATCCCAATGGATTAGAATATTCATGTAGATTCCCTGGCTGTTTCTGCTAGTTCATTAAAAATCCTTGATCAAAATAATTTTCTCTATTAAATATAAATATAATATAGGCCATCCATCCCAGATAACCTAAAAGACTGGTAGATTTTTGAAGATCATGAGTAGTTAAAATATTTCCTACAGGATATAGATGAATTTTTAGTTCTACAAATTGATGAAAATACAACATAAACAATTAAGAATTAAAATGAAAATGATAATTCAGATTTCAACTCAAAAATTTCCAATCATGACATCATTTAGTTGTCTAACAATTTCATTCCCAAAGGACTTATTCCTTTAGAACAATTGTTTGATCAAAATGATCTTCACGGAAACCCACAATCAGTTTCTCCACAAGATGACATAGAGGAAGTAAATATTGGAACAAATGATGATATTAGGAGCATTAAAATCTATGCATCCTTAAATCCCAAAATTAAAGCTAAATACCTCAAGTTATTTGAAAAATATAAGGATGTTTTTGCATGGGACTATGCTGATCTAAAAGCTTATGATACATCATTAATTAAGCATAAGATTCCTTTAAAACCAGAAGCAAAACCTTGTCAACAGAAACTTAGGAGGATTAATCTAGCACTTCTACCAACTGTAGAAAAGGAAAATAAGAAAATGCTAGATGCACAAATTATCCTCCCTCTTAGATATTCTAATTGGGTTGCTAATTTAGTTCCTACTATAAAGAAGAATGGAGAAATTAGACTTTTTGTGGACTTTAGAAATTTGAACAAAGCATCATTAAAGGATAATTACCCTTTACCCAAAATGGATCAGTTAATTCAAATGGTTTCAAGATCAAAAAAGGTTTCTATGCTTGATGGTCTTTCAGGTTCCAATCAGATAAATGTTGATCCAACAAACAGAGAGAATACATCTTTTACTACACCCTAGGGTACATTTATGTATTCTAGAATGCCTTTTGGCTTATCCAATGTTGGAGCAATGTTACAAAGAGCTATGGATATAGCTTTTATGGGTCAGGTAAGCAAATTTGAAGTCATTTATTTTGATGACATAACTATTTTTTCTAATTCTGATTAGAAACATCTAAAGCATTTGATGAAGGTTTTTGACAGGTGTAGGAAATTTGGAATATCCCTCAATCCTAAAAAGTCTCTTTTTGCTATCAAAGAAGGAAAGTTGCTAGGCGATATAATCTCAAAATAAGGAGTGGTGATTGATCCAAAACATGTTTCTACAATAAAAACATTGTCATTACCTAGAAACAAGAAGGAGATCCAAGCTTTTCTAGGCAAGATTAAGTTTTTAAGGAGGTTCATTCCAAATTATGCTGAAATTGTGAAAGACATAATTAATATGCTCTGAAAGGATCATGAAGTTAAATGGATTATCTCTTCTAGGTATGCATTTGACCAAATCAAGAGGGCTATCTCTAAAGCTCCAACCTTGGCCGACCCTGATTATACCAAAACATTAAGTATCTTTTCCTTTACCTCTAAAACAACCCTTGTTGTTATTTTATTGAAAATCAAGGAAGATTCCCATTGCCAACACATATCCTTTTTCAGTAAGGTTGTGAGATATGCTGAGATTAATTATGACATAATTAAAAAGTAAGCCTATTCCCTAATATAAGCCCTAAAATAATTCCGGATGTATGTCCTACATTCACCTATTACTACTTATGTTCCCAACAGTGCTGTCAAATTTGTTTTAACCTAACTTGACACTGATGGGAAGATAGGTAGATGGATCACTCAAATACCGGAGTTTGAACTAACTATCAAAACTATAAAGCTAGTCAAGGGTCAAGGATTAGTTAATATTCTAGCTGAATCAAACTGTAAAGTGCTTGGCATCAACTCTGTTTTGGAAATACAAGGGGAGAATCTACAAGAACCTTCTCAAAGTTCAGATAAGAAGAATCCACAAGAACCTTCTGTTCTGGCGGAAGGGGAGAATCCACAAGAACCTTCCCAAAATTTGAATGAAGAGAATTCACAAGAACCTCCTAACCATCCTAAAGAAAAGAATCCACAAGAACCTTTACTTTCATATTAGGGCATATCTCTACACATTGATGAGAAACTTATTTCTTCAAATTGGTATCAAGATATTGTAAATTTCTTGATTCATTTTGAATGCCCAACATCATTTTCCAAAATTCAATGTAAAGCTCTCAAATTGAAGGCAGTCAAATATTGTATCATAAATGCAAATATTTACTAGAAGGACCCACTAAATATCCTGTTATTATGTTTGACAGAATCAGAAACTGAAGGAATTATTGATCAATTTCACACAAGATTTTGTGGAGGACATTATGCTTGGAGAGAAACAACATATAAGATATTGAGGGCAAGATTCTATTGGCCCACATTGTTCTTACAAGTAGGAGCAAAGGTCAGAAGTTGTGTCCCTTGTCATATGTTTGTTGGTAAGAAAAAACTAGTAGCTCTTCCACTAATCCCAACAATAGCCTCAACACGTTTTCTCTAATGGGGACTAGATTTTATTGGAGAAATTCATCCTACTTCAAGCAATCGGCATAGATGGATTCTCACTGCAACAAACTACTTTACCAAATGGGTGGAAGAAATTCCAGTAAGAAATTCTACTGATTTAGTAGTAATTAAATTCGTTGAAGAAAATATCTTATCTAGGTTTGGTTGCCCAACACAAATTGTTACTAATAATGCAACAACATTTTCTAGTGTTAAAATGATTTAAATTTACCAGAAATATTAGATTCTATTACATCATTCAACTCCTTATTATCCTCAAGGTAATGGTCTTGCAGAATCTTTAATAAAATTCTAGTAAAGCTGATCAAAAAGACTTTAGCAGATCATAAAAAGAGCTGGGATTATCATATAATTTATGTAGTCTGGGCAAACAGGATTACTCCAAAGAGGTATACCCGAAAGTCTCCTTTTCAGCTACCTTATGGGAAGGATGTAATCTTCCCTACCAACTTGGCCTTCCCTGTTTTAGAATTCCTGCGGGATTCAACTAATGAACCTAATGATTTTTGAAGGATAATAAATCAGATTATTGAAATAAATGAAAACAGAGATGAAGTTCAATATAAATTGAAAAAATATCACAATAAGATGAAGAACCTATTTGACAGAAGAGCCAGGGAAAGGAACTTCAAGGACGGTGATCTAGTTTTATGATGGGATTCTAGGAGAAAAGATAAAGGAAAACATGGCAAGCTTGATAACCTGTGGTTTGGACCTTTAGCTATTGCTGAAGTAAAGGGAAACAACACTTTTGTGCTTCAAAATCTTAAGGGACTGTATTCCACTTACCCTATTAATGGAAGGTTTCTCAAAGATTACATTCAATACTGAGAAGTTGAAGTAGATTTCATTACTATCATTGTAAAAACTCTGTTTATTTTACTTTTCAAGTTGTCAGTGTGATTTTTTACAACAAAGACTCCATAGCCCGAGGAGAAGGCACAGGGATTTGTAGGTTTTCTGCATTCTATGGGAGAAAGCAGTCCCCAGTTGGAGCCGATGTTGTAGCATTTTTTTGGTTTTGGTAAGTTAGTAGCAATTAGTCAAAAAATGAAAATATATTTCATAAAATGTAAAGTTAGGATATGGACAAAAAGAATATTGAATCAAAAAATGTTAGGGATATTTTATGAATAATTGCATATCAAATATAATGTTAGAATAAATTCCCTAAGGAATGGAGGAAAAAATAAAATGTTAGGTTAGAAAGAAAAGTGAAAAAACAATAAACTCTGAAAGTGTTACAAATCCAAATGCTTCTAGTCTTAATCAATTTTACTTTTGCAAATAAAGGTTGTGTGCAAATTGTTTAAATGCCACATCTAGTTCATCTTATGCAATTGTATAGTTTAATCATGATTGGATTTGACTTAAATTTTTGTTAATAGGTAACAAATAAAATTGGTTGAACAATTTAATCTGAGCCAATGGAGGAAATAAGGGTTAGAGGTAGATTAGTCATTAAAAGGATATTGAGTTGCTAGCCTAAATTCACTCAGATGAATAAAAGAAAATATTAGAAATGTAAAGGGTAGGTAGACATATGAGAGATAATTGGAGCATGAAAGGATTTTATCCTAAGTTGTAACATTGGATAAGCTATGCATTCGTAGATATGTTTTAATTAACCATGAATTTTAAAACACCAATGTTACTTTCTAAATATCCCACTTTCATCCACCCATTCATTCACCATAACCGGCAATTGTCACATCCACCTTAAAGCTAAAACCCCACCATCACTTTTGCCTTACGTGTTAAATCCATCTCACCTTATCTCTCATCTCGTACGCTCTCCTGACATCTAACGACCGACATCCATTCTCAGCCCTTATCTCCCATCTGGACTTTATCGGCGGTGGCGAGTTTGAAATGCTCAGTTTCGGAAACCACCATCCTAAACCACCTTTCCTTCCTTTTAGTGCTTCGGGACTTAAAATCCTGATGCCACTTACAGCCTCAAGTTACTCCCAAACGCGGTTTATAAGTGACCATTTACCGCCACTACACATCCCTCTCCACGTCCTCTCCATGTCACTTCTACCATCCAATCAACTGTTGCCTATCTGTTATCCTTTCAATTTCACTCCCGTGATATTTATGGCCCAAACATCCATTAATTAATGCATTGGATAATTAATGAAAATTTTACTATTCATTGAACAACCCCATTCCGTTGTTTCCCATTATAAACCCTGTTTATCCATGAAAATGGTTACACAGTACATTTCTGTAACCAAATTGATCACTAACAGTTTGCCTCCTTACAACTCGACCATAGTCTGACAATTAAGCAGTTATTTGTCCTGATCAGAAGAAAGTCGACATCCAGGTCCACTAGCCTCTTTTTCAGTTATACTGTTTTTACTGTGATCACTCTGTTTCAGACCCATTTCCATCACTTTCAGTCTGCATTTTATTTGAAAAAATGCCTCCTAAGGGAAAGAAATTGTAGAAGTCCCAAATCCTCTTATTCATCCACAGGTTGACTTCCATCACACCCCCCTAGTTGACAGAGATTGTAAAATCATTGACACTTCTTCGTAATTTGATTTATATTAAACTGCTGGATGGAAGATCAAAAAATTGATTAGACAGATGAAATAGGACTATGGGACTCCCAAATTCCTCACTATATTTTCCCTCAGATACACAGAGCACCTGAATTTGTGAGAAAATGCCATGAATCTTATGATCCCAGCCAGAAAGCAATCATTTCACCCACAGGAGAAATCGTCTGTTTAATCAATTATGACTCCATTGAAAAATGTTGCAGGCCCCTGCTACTACACCAAGCCATTTTTTTTCCCATCAAAACCTGATAGAAGCCTATCAAAAACTAGACTTTACTAAAATATCCCAGACACTTGAACTTTTTCTAGCTATTGATAGTCCTCTGCCTAAAAGAAACCCTCCTTATGACTCATCCATGTTCCCTGATAGAACCAAGAAAATCACCACTATTTTTTCCTATCTGCTTGGTTATAACTCTAATCAATATGTAAATGAAGCCATCCTTGGTTTCTTGTCCATATTTTCTGCTGATTCTAAACCCACTATTCTTTATAATTTCAACCAGTTCCTAGTTGAAGCCATACATGACCAATTTGTCATGTTTAATACTGAAGAATTATTCAAGTATGCTTCATTACTTGTATAACTTTTCATATATTTCCAGGGAGACAAATTTCCATTTACCTTACAGAAGCTAGATGAGGAAGGAAACCAAAAATTAGTGACATTTTGGACTTCAATAGGAATGAAGGAGAAGGAAGAGTTTACATATAAACAGTTCATAGAATTGTTTATTCATCCAATGATCAGTCTTATGAGCAGCACTCGAGTACCAAGAATCAATGAGGAGATTGTTAAAGTATTACAGTTGGTTGATCAAGCTACAATAGGTATTGTTACCAAAAGTATACAGAAATCAAAGTTTACGGTTGTGAGATTCCACCGTACAAACTTCCCAGGTAACTCCCTATCAGAATATTTGCACTAGAATACATTAGGAAGAGATTAAATGCAAATGAAGTTCATTATGTGGTTGCAAAGAAGAAATCACAATTCAAGCTGAAAGCCCAAGTTGGTCCATTCATTTGTAACACCAGGGAAGCAGGAGAGGAAGCAGACAAGTTATTAAAGGAGATGAAGTTTGGTCTCAGTTTCACTTGGTCTTATGACCTAATGGGAGTGATTTCTAAACTCAGGGTGGAGAACAAGTTTACTACATATCATCACATAGCCAGGCCTAAAATAGAGCAATATAAAAATTAGTTGGAATGGACAGAGAACACCCTCCAAGAGGCTGAAGAGCCAGCAGTTTCTACATCAAATGTACCAACTCCACTTGCACAAGAAAAGACAGTTAAAAGAGGAAGGGAATAACAAAAATCCCCTACAAATGAAGCATCCAGCCAAGGCTTTAGGATTGTGCATAGGAAAAAGAGACCTAGGATCTCTGTGATTGTTGGTGCAACAAATGAACCTCAAAAGACAGCATTGGATGGACTTGGAGAGACTATGCTTTATACACAATCTGGTGGATAGTCTACACAGTCACCAACTCATTCCAATACTTCTTAGGAACAATAGGTAATTCAGACCAGTGAAAGCATTCAAAAGGATAAGGAGGAAGACATTTTTCATGTCTTCAATGATATTAAAAGGAGAAATGAAGAATTGAAGTTGAACACCTATACCCAATTCTGGAAGCATTCTTCCAGCTCTCGAGAAAGACTTCCTTCAGTCTTTGACTTTGAGAAGGGAAAGATGCAAATGGATTTCTTGCAAGCATAAATTCCACAGCCTAGGACTACTGCACACTATCAGAAGTAGACTTATTTTCAGTTCAATGTGAAGGATGTGCATCCAATTGATCAAATTGAGATGCACTAACAAACTGGGCAGATGATTTCTTCCAACTTGACTAACACTACCGTGAGTTTATCAAATATGCAGGTTACCTTGGCCAACACAGAGTCACAACTTAAGTTGGAGAAATTATCCTCATTGGAAAAGGACACCAAGATCCAATCTTTGGAAAATATGGTGCTAAAGATGGGATATGATCCCTCCAACATAAATGCTGTAGAAGAACTCATTAAAAAGAAGAACTCATTAAAAAGAAAAATCCTGAAGTTTCAGAAATAAGGAAAGAACTCAAATTTCCAGCTTCTAAGGACCCAATGGCTAAAGAGATTAAAGAAACTGAAACTCAGAAGCCTAACATGATGAAGCTCATCATGGAACAGAATCTTCAGATAAAATAAATGGACGAGCAGATGGAGAAACTAGTCAAGGAGAAAGAGGAAGTTGTCAAAAGAGTCCAAACTCCAATGGATATAGTACCCCTTGCAACAATCCCCGTAACCATGGTTTCTACTTCAAACACAACATCAACTACAAGTACAGTAGAAGGAGTTGAACAACTTGCTGAAGCTGTTCAGAACTTGTCTATTCAGACAGGAGAAATCAAGAAGTTGTAGAATGAACTCAAGGAATTACAGCATATGAAAACAGTTGCAGACACTTCACATGTAGCTAAGTTGCAGAGAGAAAAAGTTTAGATTGAAACATTGCAGAGGGAGCTTAAAGAATCTTACATTAGAAACAAATTGCATTTGGAAAGAGAAATTCTATGGGAAGAAATTACTGAAGCAACTAAGGATATCTGACCCTATATTAGGATAATGTTTGATCAAAAGGACCTATTAGAGAAAGATCAGGAAGTTGTGGAAACTATTTCTAAAAAAATTGAGGTTATGCCAGAAATTGCTTCTGATATAATCAAGTTCCTCAACTCTAAAGACAGCTATTAGCTTGAAGAGTTAGGGATAAATATCAGGACAACAACTATTCTGGAAGTAAAGAAGATCATCACCAAGAAGAAGCTCATACTTTAGTTAGAAGAAAAGTGCAGCAATATGAATACAATAGTTCAACATTTTTTTCAGTAGAATTGAACCCTTGACTAGCAAGGGTTTTCCCTCTATGCTTCTAATTAACAAAAAATCGATGCCTATTGAGGATTATATTTGAAATCTTACAAAGGTATGCGCCAATGCAGCTTCACTGTCAAACATAAGAGGTGCAGCAATACCAAGGGTGGTGCTAAATGCACTCAGGGACACCTCCTTCATTTTAGATGATATTAGGCATATATTTCTAATAAAACCCACTTTCATGAAGTATACAGAGATGGATGAAATTTATGGAAGGGTAACCAAAATATCTCTCCCAGCTAAGAAGTGTTGGGAAGTATTAACTAATTTACTGGACTAGAGGGTGATCAGATAACATTCATAATTTACATGAACAGTCATCACAAATTCAAGAGTTTTCAATTTGTTTAGCAACAGTCTTCAAACATCTTAGCAACAAAATAGTGCCATATCAGCTAGCAGTTTATATTCCTGATTTTGTAATTATCTATTTTTGTAAAATAGTTTAAGATATTTTATCAGTTCTCAAAATTGTATAAATAACTCTCTTTCACGAGTTATTAAGGGTTGCACCCTTGAACACGCATTTCTAAGAATTGAATGTACTTGACTTTTCCGAATCATTAATACAAACCAAAGGATTCTAAATTTTGATTTATATAGTTTCGTTTTTCCTGTAAGTTTTTCCAGATATTTTCACAGTGTTTTTCTTCATATTCTTATGATTTACGGAAATAATTCGGTAGGAGTAATTGAGTTTCAATCTATTCCTATAAGCTTATGAAATTATCATCTATAAAGAGAATGAATTATATTAACTATCTGTTTAATTAATTCCCTCTAAATCAATAAATCATCAGTATCTTTTGTAAGCTTAAGCATATTCTGTTAAACCCTCTGAACATAGTTTAAATGTTTTCTTACTTATGGTTATTTAATATTCAATTTGAAAACTGTGATAATCATATTGTTGTAGCATCCATTGTCATTTGAAGTTTCTTAATAATATTACAAAAGAAAAAAAAAACAAAATCAAATATTATGTCTGAATTTCGGAAAAATCGAACAGATCTAAACGTCAGAGTATTATTTTGTTTAAAAAAATAAAAACGACAATGTAAATGGGCCCTACCCATTTACTAAAGTTCATGCAGGTTCAAGAGGCACGATAAAGTGATAACTCGATAAGCACGTTAAGGTGTGCTGCGGGGAAGCAACGAGCACGAAAATTAATTTAGGCTCAACCCCCGCAGTTGACCGTGATGTTGGCATGGTTGACTGCTATCTACAGCCTGAGATTACTGCGGGGGTTCAACTCTGATAAAGCTCTCGTACATTCCTTACCCCCGCAGTGGGCCACCTAAATCGTTCTGCTCCATGTTGCTCACTCCAGATCTTCCACCACCTTCATTCGTTAATCACCCACATCACTCACCGTACCCCACCACCTCATCCACCACTCCATTAATACAAAACATTTATTTCACAACATTTATTGCAGGTTATTTCCCCCGTTTGGTTTTTCTATATAATCAAAGTGTAAAAGAGAACGTTGTATTAATCATTCGCTTGTAAAATAGAGCAACTTCCTTGCTAATTCAATATTTCGAGTCAACAATTGTCTTCAACAACTGTATTTCGAGTCAACAACTGTCACCCACCAGATGCCATGGCCAAGCAAGTAAGTTCTTCCTCAATCATTCATACCCCATTAATGGATGTCGAACATGGTATTTCTGGTACCCTCTGTACAATTAAGCATCTAACATTATATCAAGAAGTCATTATGAACTAGAAAAAGTCCCCTATATCCATGGCAATGATTAGGTTAGGTGTTTTAGTAGCCTTCATCCCTAAGACTCACTTGTTTCCCAAATTCATCCAATGGCTAGCCTCAACCATGTACCCTAAGAGGTGCTTCATAATGAATCACTCTGGAGAAAATGTTTTCCAAGTAACCACTCAATTAATTCACCAAGCACTGAATTACCCTGTGTTTGGAACATACACCACCTTTACTGAGCAATCTCTGGTCTCCCATTATGATAGCTTGTCACCCCAAGAATTGTTTCATGTCACCTCATTCCTATCTCCTAAGTCAGGATAATTCTCTCTAGATGGTAATCTGTTCTCTCTAGATATTTTCGCAGTCAATATAAGATGAGTCTAGCAAGTAATTTCAAAGATTTTAGAGAAAGAATATTCCAGAGAGATTGATAAAGTGGTGCTGGGATTCTTCTCCTTAATGATGAAGCTAGAGGTAGTGCTAGATATTCCATCTTTTTTGGTAAATGTCTTCAATACTCAGTTCATGACTCTACCTCTTACTGGATCTTTTAAGTTTCCTTCAGTCATTAGTTATCATTTTTTATACCACAATGTTGAGTACCTATCATGGTTGGAATTTAATGTTGTTGATCCAAACAAGAGAAAACAATCAGTGGTATTTTGGACAGACCTAGTTAGAGGTGATGTAGGGGATAGCGGATTGTTTGAGTTCATCTCTTTATTCCTTCTGGTGGTTTACAAGATCTTGAATGGAACCTCACCTTCAGCTTTTCTTCCCAAAGCTCTGGAATTCCTTTAGTTGAGTAAATATGTTAGGTGTGGTGATTGGTATGTTTTTGAAAATCATGCAGAGATTAGGCTTTACGGAGCCTCAATTAAGCCATACATATTACCCAAATTTGTGCCAATGAGGCTCTTTGCCCTGGAACTTATCAGACAGGGTTTGAATGTGGATCAAGTCCATTTTGTTCCCATGAAAAAAGGTTATTTTTTAAGTTATCCAGAGTAGTAGGTCCTTTCATTGTGAACACTAGACAAGCTGCTCAAGAGTTTGAGAGGCTATTAAATGACATGTGTCTCTTACAGGTGGTTGAGTGGGCCTATGACCCTCACCAGGTTATTTCGAAGAGGAGGATGGAGAATGGGTATTCAGTGTTTGTACATGAGAGTAGAAAAGAAATAGAGAAGATGGAAAATGAAGGTTTACAGGTCACCCAGGGGACAGAGATTGAAACTCCTGACATTTCAGAAAAGGGTGCCAAGAGGGCTAGAGAAAATGTTATTGAATTGGATGAAAAATAAGTAGAAGTAGCCAAAATAACTAAACTTTCAGATGCAGTGGCTGCAGTTCAACCTGGCCTAATAATTCAATTAGGAGAAACAGAGGGTGCACTGGCCTCTCCATCTTCTAGAGAGCCTATCCATGGTCAGGTTACTTTAATTCAAAATATGTTTGCGCAAATAGTTGAAAGAAATAAAAAGGTGCAAGTAAATATTAAGCCTCAAGCTGAGTCTCTAATTATTCCTGAACAAACAAGATTGTTATCTGCTATGGACTTGGAGAGAAGTCAACTTAAAATTTCTTTCTATCATCCTATTGAAATGTCTGTTGGATTTGCGAGCAGTTTTAGTACTGTTAATTTGATTGTTGATACTCACAAGCTTCCCATGCTTGACAAGATCAAATTGCATATGCAAACTAGGCAATTGATTGTTAATGACTTACACAAAACTAATGCAGTTGTTTTTAAAGCAGAGAAAATGTTCAACAAGGTAATTTAGCAGCTGAAATTGGAGAAAGCCAATTCTAGGGCCCTAAATGCCCAGATAGAATAATTGAAGAAAATTATTGTCAAAATAGGTATCAACCTGCAATACAAGAACTGTTGAAATCTTCTAAAGCAGAGATTGGAGTTTTGAAGAAAAAGTTAAATCTGCCTACAGGGGAACATCTCGTTGCTGCAGGGACAGCTGAAGTAGAAAATGAAAAAGAGAAGCTATTACATGACGTATTGTAGAAAACTGAAGAAGTTTCTTTACCTAAAGAATCTTTGGATAAACTGCAACAACAAGTGAGTTCTGATGTTTGTACAATAGTCATGCCAGAAAATGTAGAAGATCTAGCAACACAGGTATTGCAGTTGGCAAAAGAATTGAAAATGGCCGAACATGATACCAAGAAAGTACAAAGGGAATTGGAAACGGCTTGAAAATTGTTAAATTTGACTGAAGATGAAGCAAGTATAGAAAAGGAGAATGAAAAGAAGTACTGGGAAGATCTATTAAGGATTGAAGAAGAGGTGAAAAGACTGAAAGAAAAACTGAAGGGTAATATGTCCTTAATTCAAGCGAGGGAGATTTTATGGGATGAAATCATTGAGATTATCAGGAACATCTGGGAGTTCCTTGTCATTATGTTTGGTGAAAAAGAACTAGTTAGAGATATGGAAGGTGAAGTTATGAAGGGCAAGGAGAAGGACCTGGACATATCAAAATTTGCCAAATGAATGATATATTTTATCAATTCCAAGTCTGCTTCAGAGCTTAAAGAGCATGACCTTCTAGACAGGACACTATGTGCAATTGATTTCAACAAAATGATTGTTAGAAATATCTATAGGAATACTGCTGAAAAGAAGTTAAAGGAGATAAAGGAAGTTGTCTCTAAGTTTAGCATACTCTTTGATAAAAGAGTGAGGGTTGGGCTTCCCTCTTGTTGGGATCCACAGGGAAATCTGCTACCATGGAAACCATATGAAACTTTGTTGGTTGAAACAAAGAGCAATATTGTTAACACTCATGAAAATACAACAGTGTTAAAGGGATCCACTATAGTAAACTATCTTCATAATTATTTTAAACTTTTGTGGATGGTGCAAACTTTGTTTACAGATAAGCCTACTTATATTAGGATTACAACATGCAGGATAACACTTGATAAACTACAAGAAGCACCTAAATCAAATGTGCCACTGTGGAGAAAGTACAAGGAATAGATGATAGAACAGGAAAAGGGTACACTCGTAGATCAGCCTGCCCAAGTCTCAGATTCAAACAATGGTCAACAATCACCAATCATAGTTTAATTTTTGTTATCTTATTTTCTAGGAAAGAGGTGTCTTTTAACCTCTAATGTTACATTCTAAAATGAATTTTACTTTTAGATAGTTAGATAAGAAGTTTGACAATTACCAACTGTCTCATGAATGTATAAAAAGATGAAAAACTATGAAAAAAAAGGGTTGGAATTTTCCAGAGCAAAAGGCTATACTATTTTGTACTAGATAAACTGATGATTAATGAAAGAATCAAGAGTTTCCATACATGTAGGGTATGATTTTTTTATTTCTCCACTGTGTGTCATTTTGTTCATTCATCTCTTTAAATATGGTAATGAAGCTGCAAGTCTTTATTTACTTATGTAAATGAAGTTAAATTCCTTAAATGGCGCTCCCATATTTAAAACCTCTTTCTACATGTTTCCTCTAAATTACAGAGAATAGTTCCTGTTAAACACAACATATTGTCTTTAATTTCTTTACATATTCTTCACATCACATTCATATTTAGCATCACATGGCATTCTGAGACTTTTTCAGCCATCTAAATAATGGGGATTTAAGGTCAAGTCTTTCAGATTCTTCAAATAGATATTCAACAGAAATATACGTGAAAAACTTAATAAATCATTAATTTCTTAGACACAATTCCTCCACAGCCAGGAAATTGGTTTCCTAAGGGACAACACATATCATCAT
Source organism: Pinus tabuliformis (assembly GCA_031772625.1). Lineage (NCBI taxonomy): Eukaryota > Viridiplantae > Streptophyta > Pinopsida > Pinales > Pinaceae > Pinus > Pinus tabuliformis. The sequence continues at coordinate 1,209,413,132 of CM062811.1, forward strand.
TCTATTTATGCTCACCACTATGCAAGCTATATCACTGTGTGAATTTCAATAGCAGCCCTCTATTTTGATATTAATACTATTTAAAGGGTTAGGCCTCAATCTTTTAAATCTGTTTCCTACATTGGTCTTCCAAATTAAAACAAAACACCTAAAACAATTATCTTATATGCCTTGGCATGATTGTTGACCATTATCATCCGAGAGATACAACAGTGATCACACAAGGAGATTGTTGGTGTGATGAGTGGGCAAATTTGACGTGCGAAATTTGCAAAAAGACCAAGGAACTGATTACAAGAGAGAACATCCAATAAGTATGATTCCAGATAAAGATAGTCTTTGAGATTATCAACTTTAATGTCGCATTATTGCATGAGGGATGGACACTTCCAACCCAAATTGGATGTAAGAGAGGTGCATGAAGGCATACATGCTATAACGGGCTCGTGGATTCAATCATTAGTGAAAATATGAAAATTTGAAATATCACACCCAGAATAGTAAATATTCTTTACATAAGGATCCACATTGAGTGCAACCAGGTAGGTAGATGGATTGTGCATGAGAAATGAGAACTAATTTATTTTGGTGGGCTTACCAGAGTCATGAGGTCCTAACATACCCATTAATGGACATTGAAGTGGCTCGACTCCCTGGCACATCCCGGAACTTTCCAGAATTGAAAAATTGCATTTTGAGATGTGAACCAGATCATGCATGGATTAAGGATGGTTGTTGTTACTAATTTCAAAACTTCTCTTAGGATGAAAACCATCTATGTCACAGGCTTCATCAAAATTTTTAGCAAGCTAACCTGATGATGTATCTTCATGCAACACACAAGATGATGATGAGTGGGAAGAGTCCTATGTGTTGAGACTAGTTTCATCATGGACAACATCATTTCCTTGTGTCAATCAAGGAGATAACTCATAAGATGAAGAAGAAAGAGAACATGGAATATATCCTATGCATGTTGATGCAATGTAAATGATAGGACACATGGGCAAGTGAGGTGTAGGGGAAGCTTCGATATGGATGTCTTCTTTGACTGGTGCACATTCCATATCTGAGTTAGAGTGTACATGAGATGGCAATAGATCATATGATGTGCTTGGGCATTCATCACAACATACAAAAGCATGGGAGTGATGACATCCCAAGACTGGAGGTTGATCGAAAGAATTGATTGTGCATGATGTTTAACAAAGATTTGTGGATTGAGAATCAATCAAGAATGGAAGCTCAATGTTTTGAGAGGAATTGATTATCTCTTCACTATCCTGCTCCTCTGTTTTTAAGAGGAGACTACCTTACACATGATTGTAACTTGAGCCTATTAGGCTCGCTAGAAAAATTCCCAAAATTGGATCCATATATGCTCTTAAAGTCTCCAAATTTGCTTAAAATAATCCCAAGGGATCCAAAAATTCTCTTGAAATCTTCAACATTTGCTCAAAATCATCCAAAGGTCAAAAACAGCGCAAGAGGAAAGCCCTTGGAAGGGCAAAAATACACTATCGGGAGGCAAAAAACACTTGAAAACCATGAAAAACCAAAATCGCAGGCCTTAAACAGTGAAAGAATAGTAGCTGTTAGATCTGGCTAATCAACAGCCCAGATCTAAGCGGATAATTGCAACCAACGTTGCAAAGAGGATGACTTAAGGACAGGCGCAAGACACCATCGATCAGCGATCTCCGATGATTGATTAGCAGGTCGCATTGGCGGATCGCTATTGGGGATTACTATGAGCGCTAACCATGGACCTTTGGCTCGGGTGATATGCGATTGCAATTAGATCGCATCGCTGTATCGTAGTGGAACAACACTAAGGGGTGGGGCCTATGCACAGGTATATGTGCGATGCGATAACCAGACCCGATAGTTATATATGTGACATTTGATAATATTTCAGGTCTGCGGGTGGGCCGGTTTCAATGCAATTTTGTGTATTATCATTATATAACGAAATACAAAGGAACATAGGGCAGCACCGATAGCGATGAGTCCCGGACCCGAAAGGGTCTGGGAAGTGAAATATAAAAATATTTGAGGTCCACCAAGGCCATTTTTTCATAATTTCCAATGTTTCGACATATTTCCAATATAAAGGGAAAATGACAAAACTAGTAGGATTTCGGGAGAGCCAAAGGTGATAAGTGGTTTAGGCCAAACTCCGCCCGATGCCATACAGTGGCCACCACGTGTCCAAGATGAGGAGAGAGAAAACCACCCTCATCGGGCAGTTAACTCCAGTACAAAAGAGGCACTCGAAATGGATCACCACCGTTGGATCTAGAACTCTCAGATCAACGGTGGAGATGTGATATCACCCCAAAGGCGGACCCGATAGATATATATCCCATTTTTGAGGACTTTGAAGTCTGAAAAGGACACAGAGGGGCGGGATTTCTCAATATTTCTGTGTTTTCTATTTAAAATAGAAATAGTACGGTAGCGTTGTTTTGTATTTACAGAAAGCATGCATTGCTAACATTTGAAAGGGTACAATGCAACACAGCAAGTGCAGCTGTCCAAAACAAACAAAAATATCAAAGGCCACAACACTGCTCATCAAACCAAACATCATGGGGCATCTCTGGCATAAGAGAGCTCTGAGACAGTGCATCGAACTACCTAAAGGTGGTTATTCCTCTGTCAAAAGGAGAAAACCTCTGAGCCATGCTTGCCTATTGAGGGAATCAATCAGTTAACAAGATAGATTAGACAGATTAAGACTTCGGGCCTTTGAGAGCTCAGGAGCATTGTAAAATGCCTATAAAAGGCTGAAAACTAGAGGTAACAAGGGGTTCAGCTTCTGGAGATTATTACTACTCTGTTCCTTCAAGCTTCTCATCTCCATTCTAGAAATATAAGCTTCTTTTGCTGTTACATGTTCAATTCCATTTTCTCTACTATTCTATGCTTGCACATGAATATGTTATTCATGTTTTCTACTGTGTCTAATGCTAGATAACTGTCATCTTATCTCTGCATTGATAAACTAGATTTGCAAGTTTCATTTGCTTCCTATAGTTGGCCATTCATATATGTTTATGTATGCATATGCGGGTACAGTTAGTATTCTCTATCTTTCCATTGAATCTATAAACTATTGAGCATTATTAGTCTAAAGACTTGTATTGTTGAGGGTGTTCATGCGTTTCTTGAGTGAGAATAGAATTGAAATGGTTATTTGGCTTCATCCAAACCATCATTCATTCCAATAGTTTAGAGAAAAATATTGAAGATTATATTACCAGGCATCTCTGAGCTGCAACTTAGGAGAGTTTCTTGGAGTGATAACAAAGCCAACAACTCTTGAATCAAGAGAGTCCGCAACCATCTTGTGAAGCAAACCTCTCAAGCCAGTCATGGTTTGCAGATGATGGAGGATGGAAAAGATGTAGATTAGACTCAAGACTTGGGTTATGAATGGTGATGTCCTCTTGCGAAATGGAGGGATGAGTTTTTTCCATAGGATTTCTTAACCATTTTGGAATTTTTTCCATTGGGGTGGGAGACAACCAAGAAGATGGATTGGGAGCATGCTACACAGATTTCTCAGCTTTGCAACCGTTGTGACAGGGTACCCACTGTGCAGATTTCTTAGATTTACGATTGTTGCGAGTGGTCACCCTCTTTGAGACATGAGGTGTCTCGTGATCTGCAAGAGTTGAGGAAGAAGGGAAATCAGGAGGTTCACCATTTTGGGAGACATCAACCAAGAATTTCAGCTCTTGACTCATGAAGTCAAGGTCCATAAACCGCTCAGTAATTTCGTAACATAGGTGAAGGAAGTGGGTAGAAAAGTCCACAACTAATTCTCCAGGATTCATTCTTAAATGTGATATTCTTTCATAGAAATCTTGGTGGTCACACTCATCAAAGGCTTAATGGAGCTCCTTTAGGAGTGGAAGAAAGTAGGTGGAAGGGTATGATACCACCAATTAGTAGGACCTTCAAGGGTGAGGAAGAAGAGTACGAAAACAAGCTCATCACTATCGATTTCATGAGATTCACATAAATGAACAAAATTAGAAATGTACTCGGTTACGAATGTTCTGTCCTCACTGTCAAACTTTAACAAGAACAAGCAATCAAGAAGCTCATCGTGGATTAATATATGATTAACGGAGAAATGAGAGAAACACACCAGGAGCATGGATTGTGTATGATTCATTGGGTAAGAGATTCAGCCCAGATGTATGGGCTCATCTTGTCATTTGACCCTCCTTCTAGCCCCATAATGTTGACGGTCTTGGACTCGCCAACATTTGGGGACCTCCACGGTATGAAGTCCCAACTAGACCTCACACTATTTGGTGTAGGAGTCCCATCTGGAACAATGGCTCGGTTGCCATTATCTATAAGATATGCCTTAGCTCTTGCTTTTCAGCATGAGAGAGTGGTCTACTTTGTCTTTGAACGACGAGGTTCCCGTTCCTAGTTAGTTCTAGTGTTACTTGCGTCAAGGCTCTTTCACCACAGAGAGAGAGAGTGGGAGTGAGTCTCAAGTTGGAAGGGAGGAAATACTAACTCTGTCAGAGACACACACCACAACAAGGCATGCACAGCTTCTGGAGGAGTAGTCCACACGGATGTGGCAGTCACAACATACAAGGGAAGGTAGCATGAACAACACCCATCAGGATAGTCCACATGAGTGCAACAGCCGTTATAACAGGTTTACGTGAAAGGTTATGTTTGATGTTCGGGGAGGTAACCAACATAGATAGGACAATGTTAACAACTTATAAAACACATTTTCATAAATATATCTATTATAATATTTGAATGAGTTCAATTGTTAAACACGTGTTAAAGCAACATGCATTACAAGTGTTCAAGATTAGTCTTACAACAATTACAATACATGTGTGAAAATGTGTTGGTCTCTTAGCAGGCTTCTAAATTAAGAGAAAGTTCCAAGGCACATCGTTACACCATACATGGCTAACCCCGTGGATGGGGTGTTGGAGCCACTACTTACTCGTCAAAGAAAATATTACAGACTCTCAAGGCTATGTGGCAGGAGCTGAGGTGAAAAAGTTATTTGCATGTACAAATGAGGGGGTATTTATAGCCAAGGGTGAAACTAACCCTTGTGGTTGTTCGACTTCCCTCATGACTATTTGAATTCCATGACCTTTCAACTTTACATGGCTCTTCATATGACAAGTGGGTCTCTTGGACTTCCACGTTACATTACATTGATTAACAAACAATGGAGATGTGGACGACATGACTCATCACAAGACTTGACATGACAGTGTTGGTACATTTGTGCTACTGCTGGTGTGGATGTCGAGCAACAGCGTTACTCGGTGATGGATGTCCTCATGGTGTGTTACAGATTCACCTGCGCATGGCAAAGTGCACAGAGTCTTCAATGGTCGTTGGGTTTGCTTGATGTTGCATTCACATATTTTTCCTTGCTTGTATGTTGGCATGCTTGACAGGTTCATCCGTTCGTGAAAAGTGCATGTTCGGTTGTCCGTCTGTGTGTGAACATATCCTCCCATGTTCTCTCACCCATCCATTCGTGAACACATCTTTGCATGATCGCCAGTTCGTGAGCACATCTATTTTAATGCATCATTTGTTCGTCCGTTGATGAACATGTCCTTCTACATGTACTCTCTTTGTTCATCCCATCCATCATCATGCCATGTTTGTTTGTGTACCTGTATCTACAGTCACTCATGATGAGACGAAATCAAATCCATAAACCTCCTAGTCTACCATGATGCTTGATCGTTTCAAATGTAGGTGATCGGGAGAGAAGATAAGGCTGTGATCTTTGAGATGGGATGGTGGCTCCAGGCACTGCCGGTGAAAACTGCACAGAATTCACTGGGAGATGGTGATGAACAATTCAGATTGACTATGACTGTCCATGAGGTCTAGCTCAGTTGTGGACAAAACTATGCAATTTTTTGGAGGAGCAATCCAGGCTGTGGGAAGGCTGGGCAAAAAAAATCTATGCAATTTTTGGAAGGACCGGACAGCGAGATCCTGGCAGCCAAAACTATGCAATTCCTGGAGGGAGCTGGTATCTCACTGCTCGGACCTTGGTACCAAAAACTGCGCAATTCCTAGAGGGAACTAGAAGTTGGCTACTAGCACATTGGCAACAAAAACTGTGGAATTCCTTGAGGGAACTGGCAGTTAGCTGCTGGGATCTTGACAACCAAAACTCCACAATTCCTGGAGGGAAATGGCAGCGGGCTGTTGGTGGAAAAAATTGTGCTGATGCTGGGGGGCTAGCTTGCTACACACCTCTATGCAGTTTCTCAGCCGAGTGGACTATTGGGTAGTAGAGGGCTTGCTCATAAAATCTGCATAGTTTTCTAGGTGAGAAGATAGACGATTGATTGGTGGGTTGTTTAGAAAAACTACGCAATTTTCTGAGGGAGACAAGCACATGCACTGGTGTCTATCTGGCCTGTCTACGCAATTTTCTCAAATAGCAGAGTAGGCAAGGTCTGCAGCCTTTATGAATTTTTTGAGGGGATTCAGTCCCAGGGTAACTATTAGGTTAAATTCTTCCATTGACCAACAAGAAGGTTGATTGGTCAGCCTACGAGTAGCGCAGCTTGAAATGACTTGCTTGGTGCTTCTGCACTGTTCTAGGTGACAGTGAATCAAGTCGGTGGCAGGGTGAAGGCTCGAATGACTTGATGATGAGACGACTCAAACCATCCACACATACATGATCAACATGACTAACCGACGGTGCAAGATGACAAGCGTGACACTTGTGATTGATCGTTGGATGATCACGACGACACTTTCATGAAAATGCGTACAACTTCATGCGTGAGCGAAACAAATCCTTTCATAGCTAACACAACATGTACACGTGAGGCAAATACCTTGTGCATGACCAGAACATGGTCACAATCATGACATAGCAATCAAAATGTAGAATTCGACAGTTGGTCGAACAAGTGAAAAAGAAGCACGACGTGTAGAAGCAACACATAAAGTGACTTTTCATGTTTGCGCACATGCATGTTATTGAGGACAAGATGATATGATAATGACAAGAAGTCCTACAAACTTAGCTAAGAGGTGTACTTCGAAAGATGTTTCATACTTACCATACCTACCCTTAAGATAGTCATGCATCCGAAAGAGTTTACATGTGGTCCTGATCTTTTCCATTACTTGGTTCCTTGGTCCTTCTCCTCAACTCCTTGGAAGCGATTTCAGCATGTCACCTTTTCATGTAGCCACTGAGAGGTAGGTCTGTGCAATTTCAGCGAGCAATGGTTGCTTCCAAGATGAGGCCCTGGGAGGTCCGAATTTGCAATTTCTGCATGTGAGGCTGACAAGGCAACTTGGAAAACACTGTGTATTTTTTAGCCTCAAATCACTGTTGTGAGAGAGGGGTCTGGAGAGGACACCTCTACACAATTTCTGAGTTGAGTGCTATTGGATTTCTCTGCGCATTTCTACAGAGCAATGCTGGCTGGGATCTCTGCGCACAGTGGGGTTTAACCATGCAAGGGAGGTTTGTGTCTCTATGCACTACGGCGTTTCAGTAGGCAAGGGAGGTTGGCATATCTGCACACTATGGGGTTTCAATAGGCAAGAGAGGAAGCTTGATGGTTGCAAAACGAAAGTGCATAGTTCCAGGAAGTTGGATGAGGCTATGTGTTATACACAATTTTGTGCCTTGCAGCATCAGGCATGAATTGTCAATAATCCAAGGGATCCAAAGTCCCTAAACATGATGTTCCTACCCCTAGAGGAACAAGGTAAGCAAACCAACAGCTCTCAGATCAGTTCTCCACCTGAAAACACTCAAAAACAAGCAATCCTGAAATCAAAGCAGGTGCTCCACTAGGCTTCTGCGCTGAAACTCAACTCCTCCATGGTGTACCTGCGTTGCAAAGCAGGTAGAACAAAGGCCACCTGCACTGAGCGAGATGGGACAAGTGGCACACTGAGTCATTGCTCTGGAATCTTCCAAAAATGACACTTGGATCAGGGATTTCGCCTTGTGATGAGTCAGAGGCTCTGTTTCTCCAAGTGGAAGCAAAGTTCTCCAAGTGGACTCAAGAACTGAAGATCAACTGAAGAGAGAGAGGACACAAGGCAGCTACACATCAGTTGCAAGCTGACTCATCCTTTCTCAATTCATCTATATATTGAGCTCTCTCCTATGAGCTCAAGAGGCTGGAATTTTGTGCAAAGTAACGATATGCTGTTGGTTTCACTAGAGAACTATTGGGTGATTGCTTGAAGGAGGTGAAGAGGAGAAATTCTTTCTGCTGGGAGGTGTTGCTGGATTGGGGCCTTCAATGGTTGTAACCTTCTCAGAACTTTACTTCTTCCATTAATAAAAGCTATTGAGGTTCTTCTATATGCATATGTTTCAATGATGTATTGTGATGATTGTGTATTTGATTTATGCTAATCCTTGAATCAGTTATGGATGCATGCTTCTTGTAGTTTCCTTCTTTGTTATTTTGCAGGATCTCATTGTAGCTGGGCCAGCAAAAGAGCAAAGAGCTAGGAGCAAGCAGCAAAGAGAAGAGATTGGAGCAAAGATTAAGCGCAAGGCAGCGGTTAGTGCATTTCTTCATTCTCTCTTGCTTTCATAAAGAAGTAAACCTTAAGTAGTTTTCTTTACAGTTGTTGCTGAGGTACTATCACCCTTAGAGTGGGATAGGGTCATCCGAATCGGATACTTTTCCCTACAACAAACTGGCGACTCCACTGGGGATCGTATCTGTTTGATTGTTTGTAGTATTTTGCTATTCATTTCCTGAACAAAAGAGTACCAAATCGAAAAGCTTTTGACTATATCAAAAGCGAAGTAGAGGGCAGCTACTCTAGCTCATTTCTGAGCATGTTCATGATTTGAAGAGTTGATCTACAAGGATCCTTGTAAGCTCTTAGTGATAGCTTTTCATCTTCCTTGTCATCCCTTAGTGTGTGCTTGACTGATAGCTTCTGATTTGAGCAAAAACTGTGAATTTTTGAGAAAATTGTGACCCGGAAACTGAGAAAACGCAACTTTCGTTTTCCAAAGCAGGTAGTACACAGGCTACCTGCTTTGCAACGCAGGTCCCGAAGGGGCTACCTGCGCTGAGAGCCAATTTGGCTGTACAGCACCTGCGTTGGCCCAATTTTGCCTTGTGCATTTGGGGTTTCCTCCCTTTTTCTTGCCTGTTTTCACTATAGTTTTTGCAGCCAGTTACCAGTCTTGTACCTATTCTGAAACCAACCTTACTTGCATCATTCCGCCTCTGTTATATAACGAAATTGTACTTGTTCTTTTGTATTTCTTACATCATTTACAATTTCCCATAACGAAAGTGAACTAGTCTTGCTTTGGCCTCTTAGATCTGAACCTGTGTTAGGCATTTTGTTGGTCTAAAGAGTTAGCTTGTTTGCTGTCCATAGCTGATTAGTCTTTTTACTTTCATCATTATGGTTTGATTTCATGTATTTCTAGTGATTAAACAAGTAAAACTTAAGGTGTCTTTTGATTTTGGACAAGCTTGTTTGTTTTCGCTTTAAATCGAAATCAAAGTTATATAACAACTTTCTTTTTGTAATACATCAACATTAAGAAAGGGAAAAGAAATACTTGCATTGTGCATTTTGCATTTGAAAAAGTTTGCATGATGATTTAGGAGAAAGTGCATTAGTTTGTGCTGTATGAACTGTGTGAAAAGATATGCCTTTCTTCTCCCTCAGTAGTTAAGATTTTCATCAGTCAAAAAGATTTGAAAAAGCTTGCTTCTCATCTTAGGCTGCATTTAGGAATTTGTCATATACATCTCGTGGTGAACCTTGAAAGGCAAACTTTAAAAAGATCAACTTAAAATATACTGAATGAACCTAACAACGCATTGAAACATAACGCAAACACATAGAGGTCTAAGCTAGAGACGTGTTCCGGCGTCGTTAAACGTAGTGACTGTCGATCTCTACGAAGGTGGGTGATTCCTCCTGAGAGTCGGTGGCACTAATACGGACTTGTGCTCCCACGTACCGTCGAGTATATATTGGGAGACCCCTATAGGAACAAAGCCTTTATCCTTAGGAAGCAATGTCGGCCGCCCTACTGATTGCAATGCAGTGAACACAGCATTCACGAAGATTGACCACACGTACCGTAAAACGTATTCCGTGGTTTTGCGAAAGGTTTGGCACACCCTTTGCCTAGATCTCCAGAGCAGTTTCTTTTGGTCTTTTTCAAACTCTATAACTGAAAAAGTCCAATCGAGCATTTGTCACTTCGGGCTCGTTAATACATCGAAGGAGACTAGAGTCATCTTTAGCTTTTTCTCGACTCTTAAAACATGAAAAAGCAAAGTTATGTCTAAAAGCGTCTAATAAAATTCATTCAAATCAGAAACACAAATTTTCCCCTTTATATTTTAGTTGATCGAGTAATCCGCAATCGTGGAAGAAAGTCAATTGAATATCCGTCGTTCGCGGAGGCTTGCGAGTCAACCGTCTTTGTCTCCGGAATCGAAAACAGTCCAGGCAAAACGAGCTCGTCGAACCAGTTCAAAATCTCCTTTAAAAGTTAGAACAAGTGTTCCAACAACATCTGAGATTCTGGTTACTCCAAACATTTCCGGAAACCCTGCCTCTATAGAAGAAGTTCAACCGCCACAGAAGGACAGTAATACTGATCCTAGTATGGGGGCAAATACTTGTATAACTGAACCAGTTCCATCGGTAACCGGTCCAGAGAGTTTTGTTCCTCAAACATCTGTCGCTGTCGATACAACCCCTTCTTCGGCACCGGAAATCTTTTACGGACCTGACGGTCTTCCTCTTCCACCTGGTCTAATTGCGATAGAGGAAATTATAGAGGAACCGCAAGTATCCACTCCAACTCATTTTGGAGTAGGGATCACTCTATTTCCTGCTACAACAGAAGTTTGTCCATCACCAGTGGAAGTTCCTGTAGAATCACTAGGAAATCAATTGGATAGACTCAAAATGTCTGAACAACCGTCGACATCTAGGACTGTGTCGTATGACACGGCGACGGTAGAATTACCTGCTGCAAATCCAACAATGTTCGCCGGCATACCATCTGTCCCAACTAGCTCTCAATCGCTAGAAGGAGTCCACCAAGGGACTATCTCGGCAGTATGGTCTGTTCCTGTTTGTTCCGGAGTAATGTCTGGTAACTCTTATGGTGAGACTCATCAAATTGACCCTTTTGGGAATCAATTTAGGCCATCCAGTCCTCCAGGACAATCAATTGCCTTGAGTTCTGGATTACCACCGTATGGGGGGCAGTATGCCCTTTCATTACCCCCTCCGGGAGGGTACCCATACGGGAGTTCTCAACCTTATTCAAGTTATGGTGGAATTGCAACGAGTAGTTGGGTACCTATGCTATCCCAGCCACCAAGAGTTGTATATTCTATGCAACAGTGTGTACCTGTGACGAACATCCCAACTACACCGGCTATTGTAACCGTGTCGCAAGTTCAAACGATGCCTGTTGTATGTCAACCTCAGATTTCTCAGGTTCTCATGCAACAGCCCCTTGACCCTGCGACCCAACCACAATCGCCTACTGGTGGGGCGACACAAGTACAATCGGGTACAATTACCCCACATCTTGGTCCAATGGTTAGTGTAGCGCAACAACCCATGGTATCGCAACCATGGATAGTGCAATACCAACAGCCGCAATTCCAACAAGTGTACCAAGGTTCTGAACAGCAAATCTTTGCGAATACTGGACAACCATATATCCAAAATGGTCAAAATCAACCACTTTATAGTGGTCAAGTCCATCAACCGTATCAATCATACCAACATCAACTCCATTATGCTGGTATGCAAAGACCAACTGTTCAGGCAATTCCATCGTACCCTGGTTACGCTTCCCCTAACTTGAATCAACAGTTACCATTCGTGGCGACTTTAGAGTTGCCTGATTTACATCGGTTAACCAATGATCCAATTGCTTACGCCCCATGGTGGCCAGTGATCCCGCACAAACTTCCATCCGACATTCCTAAATTCAATGGAAATCCAGGTGAAGACCCGTCGAATCATGTGATGACATTTCATCTATGGTGTTCGTCGAACACTTTAAATGATGATTCGATAAGGCTTCGCCTATTTCAGAGGACATTGACAGGTCCAGCGGCGAAATGGTATATAGAATTGCCAAGAGCTTCGTTCGACAATTTTAGCTCCCTTGCCACGACATTCTTAACCCACTTTCAATTACCAATAAGGTATGAAACGGGAACAGAGATATTGACTAACTTCAAACAGACAACCGCAACTCATATATCAGATCATATACATGAGTGGCGACGTCGACGAAGAATGGTTAAAACATACGTTCCTGATCAGCTTTTAGCTGAGTGGTTTATAAAGTCGTTACTTCCGGCCATAACGGAAGATGTGGCGAAGGGAGGAGTCGTAACAGAAGAGCAGGTTATTGCTCGTGCGCAATATTTGGACTTAGTATATACTCAGTTTGGCACGCTCTATGACAAAATACCAGATGCCCCTAGACCAGAGTTTTCAATCCCTCCTCCTCCTAAATCAAATAGTGACTCTCATGCCGGCGATGGCGTGATTGGAACGGCAAACTCGAATCCGAAAAAGGCCAATCAAAAGAAGGCCCGTAAGGATTCGAATCAAAATGCGCATGGAGAAATTCTTGCTTCGGAAGTAAATGCCGTATCGACAGATAAAGGCAAAGAAACCAATCAACCAGGAAGCAAGAAGAAGCAAAACAAAGGGAAGAAGAATAAACAAGGTGAATCATCCCCTAAGAAAAATTCTTCGAACCCTCCTGGGAATAGGAAACCGAATCCATGTCAAATATGCGATGACAAGGATCATAACACTAAGAATTGCCCATTCAAAGCTGAGCTAAAGAGGTTCTTTAAGAGTCCGCATACTTCAGCTGTGTCAAGTGATCCATTTCCTAACCCAGGTCAAAATCTGGTTGATAGTGGAAACGCTTCCCCATCTCAAGTGCTTATGTTGTCGATTTCAAAACAGCAAAATGATGCTTTGATTTCGACAAGGAACAAAGATTACGGGAATCCACAGGTGTCGAACGATAAAGGTAAAGATCAACCTAGCAGTTCGACAACAACTTCGGCAGAAGTTGTACCCCCCACCACGCACGAATTAATGATAAAACCGCCAAAGGGAGTAGTACACAAGTTTACATTTAATCCTCGTGCCAGAGCGGCACAACATTATAACATAGTGGAAGATTTGGCACAATCGCCATCTGCTATGTCGACTCTTGAGGTACTACAACATTGCCCATCCCAAAGGCAGGCATTGTTATCAGCAATTGGTGAGGTGGATCCTAAAGATTCCAATCTGGTATCCTTTGATCACAAAGGGTATGATCCTCAGTTACCAGCTCAACTGGCTTTCCTCGTCCAAGTGAAAGCCCTCAACAAAACAGTTCATAGAACAATTATTGATGAGGGGGCATCGACATGTATTATGTCGATGAGTTGCTGGAAAACTTTAGGATCTCCAACCTTGTCACGATCATCGACAACATTAAAAGCATTTGACGGAAGGATATATACCCCTTACGGTATCCTTAGTAACCTTTAAGTCGAACTAGGGGGCAAAACAATAGAAATAGATGTTGAAGTCATTGATGGCAATCTTGACTATAACATCCTACTGGGAAGGCCATGGATTTATGCCATGCAAGCTGTTGTGTCGACTTATTTTAGGAAGATCGCATTTCCCTTTGAAGGAGGGATTACGGTCGTCGATCAACAAAACTTCCTCCCTAATGGTTCACAAGTTACAGGAAGCGTTCCCATGATCCATGGCAGCGACCGGTCAATTCAAGATATTGGAGTAGGTCTGTTGAAAGATCCCACTATGATGGGAACTTTCGCGCTACCACCTCCTAGTTGCATAGGAAATGTACCATTTGTAGCAACATGCAATATGGTATCCACCTTGAAGGACACAGAAGGCAAAGTCGCCATGGATCATGCAATGGTTTTGCCACCAAGCCCCATTGAAATATTGTAGCAATCAATGTTTCAGGCCTGGGAGGCGAACCCCAATCAGCGCTCATCGAGCGTTTGGGTAGATAGATCTAGAGAATATGGTACCCCATTAGATCCTTGGTCAAAAGTACATGGGACTGACGAAGGAATCTTACAATCAATGATGATTGAGGGGGCACCATGGAATGACCACCACCATCGTTCCCTTCTTCCGGAATACGAAGAAGATACTCAAAAAGATCTTTACCACCCTTCAGTCTTTGAATTCCTAACAAATACTGTAAACACGGTGGATTCCGAGCGAAACTTATCCAATATTGAAGAGACTATAGCCATAAATATCTCGACCAAAACAGATGTTGTAGAGAATATTCATGTTGGCAAAGGTTGTTCCCCTTCAGAACTGGAAATATATAACGCTCTTTTTTGCGAATTTAGAGATGTCTTTGCTTGGTCATATGATGAAATGCCAGGCATCGACTCGAGTATCGTTGAACATGAAATTAAAATGTATCCTGATGTCAAACCAGTAAGGCAACGGCTTCGACAGGTTCACCCTAAGAAAGCCGCTGCCATTAAGGCAGAAGTTGAGAAACTTCTCCATGCTGGATTCATCTACCCGGTTCCGCTAACTGATTGGGTATCGAATATTGTACCTGTTATGAAAAAACAAGGAACAATACGAGTGTGCGTCGATTATAGGGATGTAAATCAAGCTTGTCCAAAGGACAACTACCCTACGCCCTTCATCGACCAGATAATTGATGAATGCGCCGGATGTGAAATCTTTTCCTTTATGGATGGATTCTCCGGGTACAATCAAATTAATATCCGCCCACAGGACCAGTCAAAGACTGCTTTTATATGTCCGTGGGGCACATTCGCTTATCGAAAATTACCCTTTGGTTTAAAGAATGCAGGGGCGACATTTCAGAGGGCTATGAATTATGCCTTCCATGACATCAAGAGCATTGTTCAACCATATCTCGACGATCTTCCGGCTCATTCGCGAAAGCGGACTGATCATCCGCAGCATCTAAGAGCGATATTTCTACGTTGCCGACACTACAAGATAAGACTCAATCCACACAAATGTGTATTTTGCGTCGGTTCTGGTCGTTTACTTGGCTTTGTAGTCTCTAAGGATGGGATTCGCCTCGACCCATGCAAGGTTCAGGCAATCATTAATTTGCCTCCACCTTCAAATTTGCTTCAGATTCAGAAACTCCAAGGGAAAGCAAACTTTCTGAGGAGGTTCATTCCAAATTACGCAGAACTTGCTAAAGGTTATACACGTCTTTTGAAAAAAGATGTACCCTTCGACTGGGACCAGGTTGCGCAAGCTTCCTTTGATGCTTTGAAAGAGTCTCTAGTAAAAGCATCATTAATGTACGCCCCGGATTATCTTAGGGATTTTAACCTATATCTAGCTGCAGCGGATACAACCATTGCGATGGTTTTAGTTCAAGAAATTGATGGAGTTGAACATCCTGTATATTATTTAAGTAAAAACTTAAATGATACAGAAAGTAAATATTCTTACGTTGAAAAGCTAGCGCTTGCTGCTGTTCAAGCGGTACAGAGATTTCGACATTATATCCTCTTTAGGAAAACTACCATTCTGTCAGATTGCAACCCCATGACTTATATACTGTCGCGACAGTTACTGGGGGGCAAGTATTCCAAATGGATAGCAATCCTTCAAGAGTTTGATCTGGAATTTGTGAAATCCAAGTCAAAGAAAGCTCTGGTATTCGCAGAATTATTATGCGATCTCCCATCGTCGTCCAACGATGAAACTTCCAAGGAATCAATCATGGACGAGACTTTATTTTTGATATCTGCGAGCGATGAATGGTATGGAGATATAATTATCTATCTCCAAACCCAAAAGTTTCGGCCAGACACCTCACACTCCGAACAGAAACGTATACGATACCAGGCAAAAGACTACGTGATCGTCGGTGATACCCTTTACCGTCGTGGTATCGATACAGTTCTGAGGAGGTGTCTCACCCATGAAGAAGCCGAAAAAGCCCTGAATGAGTGTCATTCAGGCGCGTGTGGAGGGCATCAATCCGGTTTCGCTACAGCCCAAAGGATATTAAGAGCAGGATATTTTTGGCCAACCATGTTTAAAGATTGCATAATCGCAGTCCGAAGTTGTCATTCCTGCCAAATCTTTGATAGCAAAACCAGAAGACCACCCGCACCACTGCAACCAATAGTTGCAGTTGGGCCTTTCGCCAAATGGGGCATCGATTTCATGCAATGTAACCCCACCTCGACTGGGGGGCATGGGTATATTATAGTCGCAGTTGACTATTTTACCAAATGGGCCGAGGCGATGCCTACATTGGACAATACTGGTGAAACAGCTGCCCTATTCTTTTTCAATCATGTAGTCGCCAGGTTCGGCGTACCCCAGGCTATAGTTACAGATCATGGATCACATTTCCGCAATCACATGATGGTCGAATTAGCTGCCAAACTAGGGCTATCTCACGACAGCTCTACTCCATATTATCCACAAGCCAACGGACAAGTTGAAGCAATCAACAAGGTCCTGAAGCGTATGTTGCAAAGGATGATCGGAGTTCATAAAAGAAGATGGCACCTAATCCTGTATGCAGCCTTGTGGGCCTACCGAACTTCGGTAAGAAACACAACCGGATTCACACCTTTCCAATTGGTGTACGGTCTAGAAGCAGTCTTACCGATCCAGTGCGAAATTTCGTCGCTTAAACTCGCAATTGATCTCCTCCCCGGAACTTCGGAAGAAGAGGCTCGTTTCTTGGAATTAATCCACTTGGATGAAACCCGTCGTGATGCCGCTTTGGCTAACGAAGCCCATAAGAAACGAGTCAAGGCTCAGTTCGACAAAAATGTCAAACCCCGTGTCTTCTCAGAAGGTGATTTGGTCTTGCTTTATGACCAAGAATCCGATAAATTAGGAGCAGGTAAATTCAATTCCTTATGGATGGGACCCTATATTGTTAAAAGAGTGTTAGCAAAAGGAGCCTACGAGTTAATAGATTACGACGGAATTCCACTGGCGCAGCCCCGGAACGGGCTGTACCTCAAGCGTTACTATGCTTAAATAGTAACCTGCATGCTTTTGTTGTATTTTGTTTTCGCCAAAGTTCTTGTTTTGGTTGAGTGATTCCCCTTTTTCATTCGTTGCAGATGTCAAACCTTATGGAGACATGTGTTGGATATGCCGACGGAGCGAGTCGTAGTTCGCGGAACCTATCCTCCGCAGCCTGGGCCATTTTTGATCCAAGCGGCGAGTTAGTAAGTTTCAGAGGTGTATGTATTGGGCAATCAACGAATAACATCGCTGAGTATAGCGCGTTGATAGAACTACTCTCTGATGCCATCAGACGTGGCATATGCCGACTAATTGTCAGGCTAGACTCACAGCTCGTAATACGACAACTCAATGGTATATATTATGTTCGCAATCCAGCTATTTATCGCATGTTCCTAAGAGTAAAGATCTTGGAAAGACGATTTGATTCAATTCAATATCAACATATTTCAAGAAATCTAAACACATTAACCGACTCATTGGCAAACTATGTGTTAAATAGACATTTGCAACATTTATAAAAAGGACACATCATAAAAAGTGTACATATGAATCATCCAAATCAACCAGAATGAAAATCGAAAATCAAAATATATATAAGCTGTTCATAAAGTTCATACATAATGCTCTGTAACCGAGACAAAATTGGTCATATGACCTAAAAACTCCAAAAGTGCTAGGGGGCACCCTAGCCTAGTGATGCTCCTGATAGTAAGCCACAGTCTGTGCTATCATGTGCAGAAGACGGGTCCATCGTCTAGGTACACCGATAGTATGCTGCTGCATCGGTAAAGGTAACTCGTCAATCTGTACATCCGGAAGACCACGGGTAAGGTTCTCAACCTGCCCCTGCACAGCTGCAAGAGTCTCAGTATCGCTAAGATCATGGATAATAACTCTCTGAGCAGGTTCCTCTGCCGGAGCAGCAACAGGTGGTCTCAGACGAACTGCCGGACGAACAGGACCGACATCTGCAAGCACACATGAGTTCAATTAAAGTCTTGATAGAATAAAGCACAAGAACATTATAAATGAAAACAATGAACAGTAATATGGTTGAAGTTCTTACCAGTAGCATCCCACTGAGCACCGTCTGGCAGTACCATATCCGGATCACCCCGGAAATCCATACCAACATATGGGTACTCGGAAAAAGCCATCTCCTGGCGATCGAACCACCTGAAGAAAGCGGCATTGAAAGAAATCTGGGATTGACCTGCATGTCTGGACATGTGATCGACCCATCGCTGCATACGTGGCTCGGTAGGAGAAGGCACTCCGAGATCAACATACTGAGGTTGCATCAGAGGGATCTTCTCCAAGGCGAAGGCAGTCAGAATCGAACCAAAACCAAAGTTCTTCAGCTTCCCGTCCTTCACCTTGTTCAGTTGATTTTTCATCTGAGTAAGCACTGCATCACTCCAGTTGAAGATCTTCGGTTGGAGACACTCCAAGGCGTGCTGCATATGAGACCTGTTGGCAACATGTAAAGATGCGCTACCGGCCATCCTACCAAGAGTATACAGAATGGACCTGAGAGGCCTGCTAGTAACATCACGGATGACTACCTTGCCGTCTCTGCTCGGCTGGGATCCCTCCCTGCAATACTGGCAGACATAATCTCTCACGGAATCATTCCCCCGAACTGTACCAGATAAAGAAATGGGAGCACCCCGCCTTGACAAGCCAGTCAAGAAGTAAATGTCTGTCACGGTCAATGGAATAGGTTTGTTCCTGATCTGGAATACTTGGTTAACAGGATCCCAAGCATCAAGCATATACTGCAGTAGTGAAATCTGTGCTCTCATGCTTGAGATACGGAAAAACTTCAGCATACCACAGTCTCGTAGGGCGCCCACAGTAACAGGATCATGAAGGGCAATCATATCTTCTTCTTCATGTTCTCGTTCTCGCCATGTGAGGGCCATCTTGATCAAGAATCCCTGCAAAACAAACAAGAGAATGAGTCAGCTCCTGAAATTGATGAAAAACTGGCGAAAATTTCATCAAAATCTGTGAAAAATTGTTGTTTTTATGCCCCAACGCAAGTGCCCAGTGTACTACCTGCGTTGGGGGACAAGCTGCCTTCAAACAGCTTGAATCCCAACGCAGTTTTCGAATGGGGAACCTGCGCTGATCAGAGGGCGCCCTGGCAAAACCCCAGAGGCTCAATAGAACAGCAAAACAGGCATAAAACAGGAAAATGAAACCATGAAAATGAAGAGCTAAGGTTTAGCTCCTACCTGGTCCAAACGGCGCCGAAAATCGTCCGCATAATCTCCCAGAATCAGCTGGTGAAAATCAAGGGGAAAGAGGCTCCTCCAAAGCTCCAACAAGCAAAATACAAATGAAATGGTAAAGTGAGAGGTAAAAACCCTTTTTATTTGCTTTTTACGTAGTTCAAGGTAAATATTAATGTGTTAATCTCATTTTCAAGTAAATATTACTCATTTCTAACTAGTTTGTTGCAGCAATTTGAAAATGCAGTGCTATCAGTGAAAAAGAGAAGCTAGTTATGGTAAAAAATCAAAAGTAAACCATATAATCGAGCAGTTTTAGCACACAGTTCATGCTCGTTAAAAAATAAACGCAAGATCCGAGCAGTTTTAGCACATAGTTCATGCTCGTTAAAAAATAAACATAAGTTGTGAGCAATCTTCCCCTAGAGTTCAAGCTCACCCAGAAAAAATGAACCGGTAAATAACCTTGGTAAATGTAACCTTTGGCAGCCATATTAAAGCCCTTGGTCGTGTTCTTGCAGTCTCACCTCCATCCGTTCATTTGGCCAATCGTTCATCTCCATATGTTTGTTTACCCATTTTGAGGAACAGCTGCGAAGAGTGATTTCATTTAGCCATCCTTGTGACACTGCCGTGATTGGAAAATTCCAACCTGCACCTGGAATCTGCTGCTATCCCTGTTTATCACTCGTTCCTCAAAAGACGAGTCTCCTTTGAGCTCTTTTCTCCTGACTCGTAAAATATGAAAAGTTTGCCGAGTTTTGGCCTTCCAGCTCGTTAAACGACAGGAAGAGCTATCCCTCCTTTAGATTTTAATCTTTTTGGACCTGAGGGATTATTGCACAAAAAGATCGAGCGCTTGTTTTGTTCGGCTCGTTAAAGCAATCGAAAATTCATCCCTTCTGTATTGTTTTATACTTTTTCGGACTTAAGGGATTAGATGACGAAAAAGGAATTCTGGAGTTGACTTTACGTACCTTTTCAGACTCTTTAAAAATGAAAAGGACTGAGTTATCCTTGTCGTTAGACTCGTTAAATTCATTAAATAGCGACAAACTTGTCTTTAGACGAGAACGAGTTTCCCTATCGCTAGGCTCGTTAAAACATAGCGATGGGCTTGCCCGAAGGGCAGGTTATAGAACAAGCATATGTTATCCTCCTCAAGCTTGACAAAAATAAAGAGGTACTGGTCAGCAATGACTGGGGAAAAATTGGGAGAACCTCACAGCTTTAATGGTAGCAAGTCGCTCTTGAACATGACACTTTGTCCTCCGTATCACATCGGGTTGGGTTGTTTCATTCACCGGTCACATCACCATGGTCCTCGCCACACCATCCACATTTGGGGTAATGCTACCGATCCATCACATCAGTGTCGTTATATGTTCAAGAGATGTTGTTCTGCAAAGAGTCAACCGTGTCCCATCCACTACCATACATTGTCCTTCATCCATTTCATGACCGCCACCCTGAATAATACATCACAGTTTGTTTTCACCTCATCACAATCATTAGCTCCGTTCCGTGTCACTGATGTGGGATTCATTAAGGCCCTCCTTTGACGGATCGCTCCTTATCGACATCAGCTCATTATCCAAGGAGTTGATCTAGGAACAACCCCTTCAGTACTTTGAAGCTTGCATGCCTCAATGGCAAGTTTCTCACTTCCGGCGACAGGTATACATCAATGACCTTCGACCAGAAGATTTTGCATGGTGGTCGACACCAAGTCCTTTATTCCCACCATATGAATTGTACTGCTGTACCTTGAGGGTCATCATCCTTATCGGTGATTCCTCTCGCGCTTGTTAACGGTTTACTTCATTGACCGGTAATCAAGCGATGTCTTTCCATGTTCGACTTCAAGAAATTCTCACATGGATCGACTTGTACATCGAGTGAAGATCGGAAGAGATTGAAGACCTCGGATCTAGTTTCATCCATCCGGGCTGCGATATATATTCAGGATATAAAGACATTTGATGTGTACATCATTGCAGCAGATGATCATCCTTCTCAAAGGATGATAATTTCAGCAGAGAATTATCAGTCTACCATCAGACGATCGTCTGTTCTATGTACCAAAATGAATTTATAAAGCTGAGCATGGGAATGCCCGCCTCAGCTAGATCATGAAAAAGTATGAAAAATAATGTATTGTATTGTATCTTATTACAGGACACTTCTCAGCAGATTGAATGAACTTCGGATCCTCCTAATAAAGCATTTCACCCGATAAACGACCTCATACTTTAGGGGGCATCTGTTATAGACAATTTTGTGCCTTGCAGCATCAGGCATGAATTGTCAATAATCGAAGGGATCCAAAGTCCCTAAACATGATGTTCCTACCCCTAGAGGAACAAGGTCAGCAAACCAACAGCTCTCAGATCAGTTCTCCAGCTGAAAACACTCAAAAACAAGCAATCCTGAAATCAAAGCAGGTGCTCCACTAGGCTTCTGCGCTGAAACTCAACTCCTCCATGGTGTACCTGCGTTGCAAAGCAGGTAGAACAAAGGCCACCTGCGCTGAGCGAGATGGGACAAGTGGCACACTGAGTCATTGCTCTGGAATCTTCCAAAAATGACACTTGGATCAGGGATTTCGCCTTGTGATGAGTCAGAGGCTCTGTTTCTCCAAGTGGAAGCAAAGTTCTCCAAGTGGACTCAAGAACTGAAGATCAACTGAAGAGAGAGAGGACACAAGGCAGCTACACATCAGTTGCAAGCTGACTCATCCTTTCTCAATTCATCTATATATTGAGCTCTCTCCTATGAGCTCAAGAGGCTGGAATTTTGTGCAAAGTAATGATATGCTGTTGGTTTCACTAGAGAACTATTGGGTGATTGCTTGAAGGAGGTGAAGAGGAGAAATTCTTTCTGCTGGGAGGTGTTGCTGGATTGGGGCCTTCAATGGTTGTAACCTTCTCAGAACTTTACTTCTTCCATTAATAAAACCTATTGAGGTTCTTCTATATGCATTTGTTTCAATGATGTATTGTGATGATTGTGTATTTGATTTATGCTAATCCTTGAATCAGTTATGGATGCATGCTTCTTGTAGTTTCCTTCTTTGTTATTTTGCAGGATCTCATTGTAGCTGGGCCAGCAAAAGAGCAAAGAGCTAGGAGCAAGCAGCAAAGAGAAGAGATTGGAGCAAAGATTAAGCGCAAGGCAGGGGTTAGTGCATTTCTTCATTCTCTCTTGCTTTCATAAAGAAGTAAACCTTAAGTAGTTTTCTTTACAGTTGTTGCTGAGGTACTATCACCCTTAGAGTGGGATAGGGTCATCCGAATCGGATACTTTTCCCTACAACACTATGTTGCTTAGAAAAATGGAAAAGTGTGAGATTAATGAAACATATGCAAACATTGATAGGACTCGAGTGTGATCGCACATGGACAAATAGACCACCCAGAAAACATAATACATACTTTTCTTGATGCAACAAACTTCATGAAGTGTGTGTGTTAGGTGAGTGTGAGACATGTCTATGTGATGACAACCACTCATACACACACAATTCCATTGAAGCAAGACAACATTCCCTTTGCGTGACACACAACAATCGCTATGCCCAAAAATGACATATGATATAAAAATATCAGAGCGCGGAAAAATCTTTAGGATCAAGGATGGGGGCTTGAGATCATCATATTACCAAGAAACGACTAATGATGATCGATTGCAAGATTCAAAGTACGCTCCAAAATTTGCATGCAAGCCAAAATTATGGAGGGTGGTTGTAGCCGCTATAACATGATTATGAATGGTTTGCAATTGTTTATAATGTTTATTAAGGAAAATTCAATCCCTAATTTATTTGATCGTTAGGCTAAGTTTTTTGGATTATTCTATCACATGTGCTTTTGATCCTTTTATGGTCTATGTTTGCAGGTCTTATCAAGCATTGAAGAACTGCATCAAGTCACAACAAGGGATCTTCATTAGGCATTTCGTGAAATAGGATAGAGGCTCACCCATTAGCTATACTTATTATAATTCAAAGAAGTTCAACTTAGGAAAAGAGTCAATTCAATTGTTATGATTGTTTCTAGTTTCCACTTAGTATCTAGGGAGATCACTCTTGTCCGCAAGAGGGATTGTTTGGTGTAACATTAATATCCCATGAAGTTGGTCAACAGTAACGTTCTTAAAATCCTGCATTTCTTCAATGGCAAGACTTTCAAATCAAATTTAGGGGTTAGAAATCTTAGGATTTTATCAAAAATCATTGATTCTTTTACTTCATCACCAAGATTTCTCATTGCATTAACTATCTCATCCACGGTAAGAAAGAAAATTGCAATACTTTCATCACTATGCATTCTGAGGGTGTAATATTGAATTCAAAAAGTTTGAAGTTTGGAGCTCTTTAACTTAGTGCCACCTTCGTAAATATGGATAATATTGTCCCATATAGTCTTTGTGGTATTCAGTTGCATGACCTTTAAAAATTATGATTCTACCAAGCTTCCCAACAGACCATTGACAACCTTTCCATTGGTCTCATATTTTTATTTTTTGCATCATCTGTGGTAATGGGGGATGGGTACTGATAACGTCCTTCAATAAATACACAAACATAGGCTCTATGTGACTACAAATAATCTCCTATTATGACTTTCATAAAACCAAGTTGGATCCATTAAACAATGGTGGCCTGATAGATGCTACTCCCTGTTGATTTCTCAACTTGATGAATATTCCTTCAAGCGATAAAGCTTCTTCTGAAGGACCTGCTTTGATACCAATTGTTGGAATCAAGATTTCCATTACACTAAAACCCATAGGTATTAGTAAATGGATCCATCACTAGAGTTAATGGATCCATGAGAGTTGGTTAAGCAAAAGTCACGAAATATATCGGGGAGTGCTGGTTTATCCAATTTCCAACAACATCTACATAGACCAATCGAGGGTGGACACCGGGAAGCTAGACTCAACATTTTTGGTCAACCAAAGGGCATATTTTTGAGTGACATGTGTCACCTATCATAAGAATACATGTATTACTAGTGATGTAATCCCAGTGGAAATAGTTTGAAATATTTAAAGAAGTGTGCAAGGGATGCGACAAGCAAGAGGCATTGCGAAAATGTGGTAGTTGACTAACCATGACTGCATTTTACTGGTCCTCGATAGCAGTAGGAGGACTTGTTGATAGTGTTAGACCCGCCAACATCCAGGGGATCACCTCGGTATGAATTCCCAACTAGACGTCACACTGTTTGGTGTGGGAGTCCCATCCCATACAATGGCCCAGTTGCCATTATCTTAAGGATTTTCCTCAAATCTTGCCTGTCATCATAGAAGAGTGGTCTGATTTCTCTTCAAGAGGTGAGGTTCATATGCCTGGTGAGTGTAATTGTCACTTGTGTCAATGGTTCTTTCACTATCGAGGGAGAGGGTGAGAGTGAGTCCCAAGTCAGTTGGGAGTAGTCCCAATGCTGCTAGGAACACACAACACAATAGGACGTGCATAGCTTCCCACGAAGCAGTCCACATGGATGCAATATTCACAACACAATAGGGAAAACAACACGTATAACACTCAATGGATTACTCCACATCATTGAAACTGTTCTTTACAAAAAAAATTATGTGAAAGGTTTGTCTAATTTCTGGGAGAGTAGTCTACACGGGCAAGAGAGCATTAACAACATATACAACACATTTTCATTAATAGATTATGTATTACAACAAGTGAAATAGTTCAAATGTGAAACACATGTTAAAGAAACATGCATCACAACTGTTCAAGATTAGTCTTACAACAGTTACAATACATGTGTGAAAATGTGATGGCCTATTAGTAGTCTTTTGAATTACGAAAAATTTCCAAGACACATCGTTACACAATACATCACTAACCTCGTGTGAGGGGAGTTTGAGCCACTACTTACTCCTCAAAGAAAATATTACAGACTCTCTTCTCTATGTGGGAGGAGCTGAGGTGAAAAATCCTTTGAATGTACAAATGAGGGGCTATTTATAGCCAAGGGTGAAACTAACCCTTGTGGTTGTTCGACTACCCTCATGATTGTTTAACTTCCATGAATTTTCAACTTTACATGATTCTTTGTACAACAAGTGGGTCTCTTGGACTTCCACGTTACATTACATTGATAGATAGTAGGGCCCGGAGTAGAGATTTGGACGACATGACTCATGACAAGACTCAACATGACAGTGCTAGTACATTCATGTTGTTGTCGGTGTGCATGTCGAGCTTCAGTGTTGTTGGGTGATGGATATCCTCAAGGTGTGTCACAGCTTCACCTCTGCATAGAAAAGTGTGCGATGTCTTCGATGGTCATTGGATTGTTTCATGTTTCTTTTTCACGTTTCTCCTTTCTTGTATGTTGGAAGCCTTGACATGTTCATCTGTTCCCGAAATGTGTATGTTCATTCGTTCATCCATCCATGAGCACATCTTGCATGTTTTCTCATTTGTTCATATGTGAACACATCTTTTCATGATTGTTCATTCATGAGCACATCTCTTTGTATGCGTCGTTTGTTTTTCCGTTGGTGAACCTGTGCTTTTGCACGTGCTCCCCTTCTTTCAAACCATTCTTTGTCGCGCCATATTTGTTTGTGTACCTGTTCCTATAGTCACTCATGATGAGATGACATCAAATCCAATAACCTCCTAGTCTACCATGATACGTGATTATTTTGGATGCAGGTGACCGCAAGAGGCAACAAGGTAGTGAGGTGGGATGGAGGCTCTAGACACTGGTGATGAAAACTGCGCAAGAGTCACTAGGTGATGGAGATGGGAAATCCAGATCGACTCTGACTGTCCGCGAGGTCTAGCCCGACTGGAGGAAAAAACTGCACAATTTTTTAGGGGAATAGTCTGAGATGCAGAGAGGTTGGGTAGGCAAAATTTGCGCAGTTTCTAGAACAAGCGGGCAAGGGGTTTGGCAGCCAAAACTACGCAATTTTTTAGAGGAACTGGCCGAGCGCCTGGCAGCCAAAACTGTGCAATTCCTAAAGGGAATTGGCAGCTAGCTATTGGGTCACTAGAAGCACAAACTACACAATTCCTGAGGGGAACTAGCAGTCAGCTTCCTGGATCTTAGCAACAGAAACTATGCAATTCCTGGAGGAACTTGCAATCTGCTGCTAGGGAGATAAATTGCACTGATGCTGGGAGGTTAGCCTGTTGATCATCTCTACATAATTTCTGAGTTATGCAGACTGATGGGAAGCAGAGGGCCTGCTCATGAAAACTGCGCAATTTTCATGATGAGCAGCCGGTCGACTGTTGGGAGGGCTGGCTGGAAAAATTGAATAATTTCTTGAGGGAGACAAGGACGAGATATATGTGAGTGTCCGACCTGTCTTTGCAATTTTCTCAGCTAGCAGAGTGGGCAATGATTGTAGCCTCTATGCAATTTTGCAGGGGAGTGAGTCCTGGGGTGGCTGTCGGGTCATACTCTTCGGTTGACCAGCATGGAGACTGATTCTTTTTCTTGCAGGTAGCATAGCTTGAAATGACTTGCTTGGTGCTTCTATGCTTTTCCAGGTGACAGTCGATCGAGTTGATGGCAAGGTAATGGTTGGTTGTTAATGGGGAATCTGGTCGTCAGAACTTCAGAAAAATGAATAAGTGTGTGAATGAGTGAATGATGCATATGTGATCTTGGAAGCACACACTTGCATGACTCAATGATGAAATGAATCAAACCATTCGGAGACACATGTACAACATCCTTGACCGACAGTGTAAGCGACAAGCGTGACACTTGTGATTTATCGTTGGTCAACCATGAAGATGCTTGCGTGACAGTGAAGGTGACTCCGTGTGTGAGAGTGATAGATTTTTTCATAGTGGACATAAGAAATACACACAAAGCAAAGACTTTGAGCATAACCAGAACATGGTCACAAGCATGACTTTGACATCATCATGCAAGACTTGATGAAATGAAAAAGCAAGGGAATGTGAAGACTCATGTGAGTTAATAGAGTGAACTCGAGTGTGTGTAGTAATCAAGTGAAACTTTCAAGGGAGGCTCTAAAATTGGGTGCAAACCAAACTTTTGGAGGGTGGTTGTAGCCGCTACAACACTTGGCGACACACTAGTATAATTCCCACTTCTTTGTTTTGGTTCATTGACAGTACACGGCCTTAGTCTTTCGGGGAGTATTGAATCATTTTGTGGGTTTGGCTTCCCAATTTACCCCATGGACATACATGGTTCACCTTTTTCCAACTCAGTCAAACACAATCAAAAGTTTAGCTTGATCACAATGTTTCGAATTCGTCAAGGGTAGTTTAGCACACAAGTTGAAGATTTTCAGACTATAAGTTTTTATCTCTGGTGTTTCTCCATAGCCAGCAGGCCTTGACAGTACCCTGGTGGAGTCACGCAGGAACACACGCATTGCTCCACTGCCAGTGATCTTGGTCAGTACCCAGGTGGAGTGTATGCTTCGCCTCACTGCACAAGAAGACTTTCTCTTCTTTCACCTTTGTATTTTTCAAGAGGACTATGCATAGGCACTTATATTTTTTGGGCGGAAGATGGATATCGACTTATTAAGAGAAGAAGAGGTTGTTCCTTCAGAGAAGCATGTAAGACCTCTGACACAGGTTTTCTCATTTAGATTTTCCCCTTCTTTGTTTCTACTAGTTGGATGAGCTTGAACAAACAAAGCAGAAGGCTAAGTGTAGGCATGATATTTCTAGTGTGAACATAGGTTCATGGTTGGACCAAACTTCCCTTGCAGATGGTTTGTATTTTCACTCAAGACTTCATCGGCTGAAGGTTATAACGAAGAACAAAGAAGATGGACACAAGATTGGCCAAGTGCTGCAATGTCACAATTCTCTTCATATTTCAGCCACATACTCTATTCAAAAGCTAGGACGTAGTAGTTGGTAGCGGTTATTTCTAGAAACAAAAATAGTAATATATCAAGATAACAAAACGAATGTAAACAAAAATAGCAATCAAAACAAACAAAGTGAAAACAAAGATAGTAAGGAAAGAAAACAAGATGAAATCAGCAAGCAACAAGTACACTATGTAAATGAAATGGGGTGCAGCCCAGCCTACTAGATGTAAAGCTTGAGATCTTGGTCATTGATAGGAAGGTTGTCAACCGTCCCGTCAAGCAATTATAGATGACATGTGTGTCTGCCAAGTTTCTCGTGGACCAGTATAATTCCACTGGGTTCTGCTACGAGAACCTAATGGTGTTCCAAAAGACCTTTAAGTGAAGATGACACCATTGCTTCAGATACTACATGCAACATATGCTCAGATGATGGCACGGGGTAGTCGTTTTTATTCTAGGAGTGGTTCAAGTTTCTGAAATCAACGCATAAGTAGATTTCCCCATATTTCTTACATGTGAGATTTAAATTAGAAACCCAAGTATGATGAAGAAATTTGCAAGTAATATAATCATCCAAAATCTTAGTCAATTTTTTATGTATAAGGAGTACAAATGACATATGTGTTTTCCTTGGCCTTTGTTGCAATGGCTTGAATCCTCCTTTACCTAGAATCCCATGTTAGATTTCTCACATATAGTGTGTACTCAGGTCATCATCGGTTCGTGTACACACATCCTAGTACTATTCGATCAAGCAGTCAAAGACTTGCCACTGCTATGGTGTGTAATTTATACCAAGATTGGCTACCTTCTAATCATGATCAGTTCCTAGGTTTCTCTATTCATTCATAGTGGTGGACCTATGGGTTCTGTTGTTTCTTGGCCCTTGACAAAAGTTCTGCAAATCATAGAGCTTGTCAAGGGAAATCACACCCTTGGGGGTGGGGTTTCCTTTCTTGCCCTAAACTGCAGTTTTCAGGGGCTGTTCATGCTTACCTTCATCAGTTGTTATGTCCTTGAAAGAATCAACATTGTCCACGGGGTGTAGGATCCCTTTGAGTGTGACCACGTTGATTCTGATGGTCCCGTGTAAGCTCAATAGAAGTGCTTCATACTCAGCAATGTTGTTTGAACACTTGAACTTCAAACATCTGGAAATCATGCATTTTCTCTTATTTTTGGCGATTGAGATACACTCAGTCCTTGAGCCATCATGTGTCTTTGATTCATCAAAATCCATGGCCGAGAGCTTATCTGTACATGAGCTGTTTGGCATGCTAGTACTACTGTTGCTACTATTGCTACTGTTATTGCTACTATTGGTACAATGCACTGTACATGTTTCATTACCATCAGTTGGGCAAGTAAGGAGTCCCAACTGTGTGTCTGCTGGGGTTGGAGCTAGTTATACAGGATAACACCCCAATGTCATTTCTAGGAGGCAATTTCCGAACATGAGTTCTGCGAAAGCCAATAATTCATTCTCACTGTTAAGGGGATTAACATTGTGCTTCATATACCCCTCAGACAATACTCGGATTTGGTTGCATTTTCCATTGTATGGAAGCCACATGTGGGACTAGTCTGTAGCAAAATATATGTCCAGCTTGCTGGACCAATCTATGCAGAGTAGGAGACCGTATGCTTCTGGTATGTCCACAACAACTATGTTAATGCATTGGTGGACTCGATTGTCATGAGACAGTGTGATTATCATGTCTCGCAGTTCACCAATGCTGGTACTAATGTTCGATAAAGTTGGATGGTTCATGTGGATGTTTCGCTCCATTGTGCATTGATCTACTTTGTAATGGAGAGTGGCACGATGTTGTTGGCCACGCTAGAATCAACCAAGAAATTGTGAACACTGTAGTTAAATGTTTCAAAGGATAGCAGGAATTGAGGGAAACTTGAGTTTTTGTCTTCCATATGGAGCGCGTTGAGCATAATAGAAAGAGATCTGGGAGGTGTGCTTGCTCCCTTTCTGGTAGAGGTTGTGTTGTCTGTTCCTGTCTGTCCCAATGTGTGCAATAGGATGTCTTGCTAACTCTAGATCTTAGCTAACTCAAACAAACTAATGCTCGCCTGACTTTCCTTCATGTCATCAGCAATGTTTTAGTCTAGAGGTGGTAAACTCACCGAGGTGTTCGAGGTAGAATGGATGTTCGTGTCATCCAGCGGAGTGTTCTGCAACTTGCTGCTCATGGAAGTATTCTTGTCTAATGCTTTCTTCCTAGAATTGTTTTGTGTTTTTTCTTTGGGGAAGCTAGTGGACCAACCTTCCTCATCAGCAGTCTCATTTCCTCTTGTGATTCCCCAAATGTAAAGGGGGCCCCTTTACTCCTAAGATTGTAACGATCATTTTACATTTTGGTTTGCTTCTCGGTGTTCATCTTCGACATTGTTTGAAACCACTGATACGCATTCACCAAATGCCCAGAACTTGGTGGTTCATCAGGTGCAACCTCTTCGTCATCATCGGTGTCTTCTAGATGCTCCTGCATACCATTTTCCGCATCGAGTGTATGACTGCATACAGAGTTTGTGATTCAATTCCAGTCCGAACAAGATTTCTTGGGGTGATTTTCTTCATGGAATGAGAAGAACTTGGGATCTGTGCACATTTTGACCTAGAACATAGGTTTCTGTGTAGTTTTCAGAGTGAACCAGTTGCTGCCTGATGAGCTACTTGCCTGTCTCTACCTGGGTGGATGGTCACTTGTAGATGTGTTTGTTTTTCATTGTTTCAACATAGACACTTCCATGGTCAATTTCTTAACGAGGTGAGTGAGGGTTTCAAAATCAGTTTCTTCCTTGTCCCTACCCTTGCTTGTCATCGCTTGGGACTTCCTACTCACATATTTGGATTCCTTTGCTGGTTCGTCATTCTTGATAACTCCAATTGCACGTAGGTATTTTTCAACAATGATAACCTCTTCACAAACTTCTAAGAGTTTTGGTTTCATAGCTCGTTTGACAAAGTTCACAATGCTGGTCAGCAATGCAGACGTGTAGTAATCAACAGTGATGGAGTCATGAGGTTTAGTGTCCGTTGCAAACTTTTTCAATATGTATTTAAACCTCTTATTGAATTCCTTTACTTTTCGTTTCCCTCCATCATCAGGATTCCCAATTCTTTGAGTAGCATGGCTGGGGTCTTGTCATTAGCAAACTTTTAAAGGAACATGCCTTTGAACGCAGCCAGCTTTCTATAAATTTTGGTGGAAGGTCATGATACCATGCAGCTGCACAACCATCCAAGGTACATGGAAACAATCTACATGCTACATCATCGTTCCATAACTCAAGGGTCTATAGCTGCAGGTACAAGTTGTGAAAGTGATCTTCCACCTTCACCATGCTGTCAGGGTTAAATTTGATGTTCATTCCCTCCTCTCGCTTCGACATCTTTTGCAAAATATATGGGAGAGGCAAGGGTCCCTGAGTCATCCATTCCAGATTTGGGTCATCCATCTATTCTTCTTCTTCATCCTCCTCATCTCTTTCAGAATTTGATGGTTTCAGC
Organism: Pinus tabuliformis; assembly: GCA_031772625.1. NCBI lineage: Eukaryota > Viridiplantae > Streptophyta > Pinopsida > Pinales > Pinaceae > Pinus > Pinus tabuliformis. Next base: position 1,209,444,860 of record CM062811.1, read on the forward strand.
TCTGAGTCTGTTGGTTCGTCTATGCCTCCACCTCCTCCACTGCCTTCCCCTCTGCCTCCTACACCAGAGTCTGATCTCAATATTACAAGAGTGTCTTATTCGCCTTACAAGAAGATCAAAAGTTCCTATCTGTCTTTAATAGCTTTTGCAAGACCTTTAAGCGTGGTAAGGACTTCTTCATTGAACGATGATACAACAACTCTTGCAGGAGTGGCTTTTGGCTTTCTTCACGTGTATGGAAGATGTTGTATGCCACAGACCAATCTGACCACCTTCATGAACTGGCGAGTGATGGGACAGACAGAGAGAATTTCATGATACAGAATCTCATGTTCAGTCCTAGGAGGTGAGGAGTAACCAATTGCAGAGTCGCATGTAGGTGAGAGGGAGAGCTAGTTACTACCTTGACCGAAAGGTTGATGAATGAGCGTGAGGGGATGTTGAGCCATATATGACTAGTTTCCCTCCTTCTAGTGCCAAAAATGTTGACTATGCTGGTCCCACCAACATTAGGGGATCACCCCAGTATGAAGTCCCAACTAGACCTCACACCATTTGGTGTGGGAGTCCCATCTGGTACGATGGATTGGTTGCCATTTTCTTAAGGATTTTCCTCAACTCTTGCTTATTAGCACAAGAGAGTGGTCTGATTTTTCTTTGAGAAGTGAGGTTGGTGTGCCTAGTGAGTGTAAGTGTGGTTCTTTCATTTTCAAGGGATAGGGTGAGAGTGAGACCCAAGTTAGTTGGGAGTAGTCCCAACACTACTAGGAACACACAACACAATAGGACGTGCACAACTTCTGGTGGAGCAGTCCACACAGATGTGGAATTCACAGCACACAAGGAAAGATAACACATATAAAACTCAGTGGATTAGTCCACATGGGTGCAAAATTTCTCTATAGCAAGTTTTATGTGAAAGCTCTACCTGATGTCCGAGAGAGTAGTTTATATGGGCAAGACAATGTTAACAGCATATACAACACATTTTCATTAATAAATTATGTAGTAAAATAAGTGAAATAGTTCAAATGTGAAACACAGGTTAAAACAGCATGCATCACAAGTGTTAAATATTAGTCTTACAATAGTTACAATACATGTGTGAGAAAATGTTGGCCTGTTAGCAGACTTCTGAATTAAGCGAAAGTTCCAAAACAGTTCATTATGCCATACATCACTAACCCCATGTGAGGGGCATTGAAGCCACTACTTACTCGTCAAATAAAATATTACAGACTCTCTTGGCTATGTGGGAGGAGCTGAAGTGAAAAGTCCTTTGCATGTACAAATGAGGGGGTATTTATAGCCAAGGGTGAAACTAGCCCTTGTGGATGTTCAACTACCCTCATGACTGTTTGGCTTCCATGACATTTCGACTTTACATGACTCTTTGTACAACAAGTGGGTCTCTTGGACTTCCACGTTACATTACATTGATAGACAATAGGGCCCACAGTAGAGATGTGGATGACATGACTGATGCCAAGACTTCACATGACAGTGCTGGTACACTCATGCTGCTACTGGTGTGCATGATGAGCTACAATGTTGCTGGGTTATGGATGTCCTCATGGTGTGTCACTGCTTCACCTCCACATGGCAAAGTGCGTGGAGTCTTCAATGGTTTCTGGTTCGCTTGATGTTGCTTTCGTACGTTTCTCCTTGCTTGTATGTTGGAAGGCTCGACATGTTCGTCTGTTCACAAAAGGTGCATGTTTGTTTGTTTTTCCATCCGTGAGCACATCTTACATGTTTTCTCATCTATCCATCCGAGAACACATCTTTTCATGATCGTTCTTTCACAAGCATATCTCTTTGCTAGCATAGTTTGTTTGTTCGTTGGTGAACCTATCACTTTGCATGTGCTTCATTCATTCATCCCATTCGCATCATGCCATGTTTGTTTGTGTACATGTCCCTGTAGTCACTCATGATGAGATGACATCAAATCTGAAAACTTCCTAGTCTACCATGATACATGATTATTTTGGATGCAGGTGACCAGGAGAGGCAACAAGGAAGTGAGGCAGGATGGAGGCTCCAGGCACTGCTGATGAAAACTACGCAAGAGTTAATGGATGATGGAGATGGGAAATCCAGATTAACAGTGACTCTCCATGAGGTTTGGCCTAGATGGAGGAAAAAATTGCACAATTTTTTAGGGGAATCATCAGGGCTGCAAGGTGGCTAGGCAGTGGTAATCTGTGAAGTTTTCAGAACAAGCAGGCATGAGGCTTGGTAGCAAAAACTATAAAATGTTTTGGAGGAATTGGCTGGGAGTGTGGCAGCCAAAACTGTGCAATTCCTAGAGGGAACTGACAACTGGGTGCTAGGCCACTGGTAGCAGAAACTACGCAATTCCTGAGTGGAACTGGCAGTCATCTGTTAGGAGTTTGGCATTAGAAATTGCGCCATTCCTAGCGGGAACTGGCAATCTATTGTGGGGAGCTACTGACAAGAGAAATTGCACTGGTGCTGGGAGGTCGGCCTGCTGATCATCTATGTGCAATTTCTAAGATGCAAAGATTGCTGGGCAACAGAGGGCCTACTAATGAAAACTACGCAATTTTCTGGATGAGCAGCTAGTTGACTATAGAGAGGGCTAGCTGGAAAAATTGTGTAATTTCTTGAGGGAGACAGGGACGGGCACTAGGTGTCTATCCAGCCTGTCTGCACAATTTTCTTAACCAACAGAGTGGGCAATGCTTGTAGCCTTTGCGCAATTTTTTAGGGGAGTGAGTCCTCGAGTGGCTGCCAAGTCAAACTCTCTGGTTGACCACCATGGAGACTGATTGATTTGCTTGCGGGGAAGGCAACTTGAAATGACTTGCTTGGTGCTTCTACACTATTCTAGGTGACAGTCGATCGAGTCGATGGTGGGGTCCTGGTCCGGCTGTTGGAGGGGAATTCGGTCATCCAAACTTCAACAAAATGACTAAGTGTGTGAATGAGTGAAAGATGAATATGTGATCTTGCAAACACACACTTTCATGACTCGACAACGAGACGACTCAAACCATCCATGTTATAGATATTTTTGGGAACTACAACCCCAAACATCAAATTTCCATAAACCAAGGGCTCCTAAGTCCCTAAAAGTGTTGTTCTAACCCCTAAAGGAACAAGGTCAACAGATTACAGCTTCTCCCAGAAGTTCTCCATTAAAAACTGCTCAAAATTGGTCAAAACAGGATCATTTCAGCTGCTCCACTGGCCAAGTGCGTTGCATCTCACCTAAACACACTATGTGGGTGCGTTGCATTTCAAAAATCCCTTCTATGGGGTGCGATGGGTGAGAAATGACAAATGGCAGTGTCATTCCGCGAGGTGGAGAGGCAATGGAAGCTTCCAGAAACTTCTCCTGTGACACTTGCCTCACTGAATTCAACCAAGGATGAGTAAGAGATCATCAATCTCCAAGTGGAAGCAAGAAATATCAGAGGGAAGACACTAATCAAATCATGAGCTGACTCATCTCCATTACAGATATCTATATATGGATCTCTCATCCCAGAGATCCGGAGGCTGGAATTTTGCATATTGTAAGGAATTGTTGTTGGTTTCTTGAGACAAACATTAGATTGTTGGGTGATCTAAGCTTTGTATGAGGTGAAGAGGGGCTTCTTTGCTGAGAGGTTGATGCTGGGTCAGAACAACTGGTTGTAACTCTTCTTGGCTCTTTCTTGTTTATCAATAAAAGCTATTCTAGTTTTCCTCCATACTCTTGTGTCACTGATATTTGTTGCATTTGTATGGTCGATTTACATCTGATCCTAGATTTTTTATGATTATAGATCCATGTCTTTGTATAGTGTTATGCTACTGTGATCTTACAAGTACTTTGTGAAGCTGGGCATGCAAGGGAGCAGGTAGCGAAAGACTATCAAAGAAGAGAGGAATCAAATCAGGAGATTAGCGCAAGATAGAGGTTGGTCTTCTTGTTCCTCTCTATTTATAATTCATAAAGGAAAAACGAAAGTAGCTTTACTCTGTTTGTTTCTAAGGCAGCTATCACACCTTAGTGGGATAGATCAGTTCTATATAGACACTTTTCCCTGTAACAAAATGGCGACTCCGCTGGGGATGAATTAGTTTGTTTGTCTATCATTCCTTGTTGTCTATTTCATAAACTTACAGGTAGCATTCGAACTACATTTGCCATAGCAAATGCAAAGTAGGTAAATGCTACTTCAGTCCATCTACTGGATAGCTCTCTGATTTCCCTTGTGATAGCTCTTAGATCCTCCTTAGATCTACCCCTGATTGTTGAGTTACTGATTACCCTTTTGCTCGGCCAAAACCCATGAACTGAACTGCAAACTGTGACCCGGAACCCAAACAGAGTCTCGTTTCTGGCCCAGCGCAGGTATTGTTCAGAGAATCTGAACTTCAGCGCACTTCCCGAGTGGACAAGGTGCGTTGCATTTCAAATTCTCTATGTTGCAGGTGCACTGATCAGACTAGGCTTTGTGCAGTGTTGGTTTCTGTGATTCGTTCTTTCTAGTTCTATTCCTGAATTTTGCTGCCTGTGATCAGTATATGTCTGTTTGAAACCCCTTTTCCTTGCTATTATTCCGCCTCCTTTGTACAAAATAACTGTAAATGTTTTTGTGTGTTTGTTGAGTCATTTTCAGTTCTCCTTTGCAAAAGTAGCATAATCGTACTGTCATCCTTTGATTTGAAACTGTCGCAAGTGTCGATTTCAATCGCAGGAAAGAGTTTGATTGTTGTTGGTGGTCGATTATCCTGTTACTATTGTTTTTGGTCTGAATTTGTAATTTTCTAGTGTCAAGAACAAGTATTCATTTCAAAATCGTAAGGTGTTGTGATCGTCTCCATTTTCGATTTCGAAAAAAAAAAACTTGTTGATATTTGTCACTTGAAAAGAAATTCAGATTTGTGCATCAACTTTCTTCTTATCATTCATATACTAAGAAAGTCGAAAACAAATACATGCATGTGCATTTGCATATAGATAGTCTGATTGGTTTGATTTAGGAAAGTGCATTTAGAGTGTGCTCTTTTCTCTTTGTGAAAAGATTCTGTCTTTCTTTCCTTAGTAGCTAGGATTTTCATTGCACAAAGAGGATAGAAAGATTGTTTATCATCTTAGATTGCATTTTAGGAATTACATCTACATCTCGTGGTGAACCTGAAAGGAAAACTTCATAAACAAGATCAACTATAAAATAAATTCAATGAAACTAACAACGCTTTGGAACTTAACGCACAACATTTAGAAGTCTAGGCTAGAGACATATTCCGGCGTGATAAAGCCTGGTAACTATTGTTCTCACTGATGGTTGGGTGATTCCTCCACTTTGAGACGATGAGTGCCAGTACGGACTTGTGCTCCCACATATCGTGGAGTATATTTTGGGAGACCCCAATAGGCTTAGTCCTTTATCCATAGGAAGCCGTGTCTACCGCCCTATCGATCGCAATGCACTGAACACAGCATTCGAGAAGATTGACTGCCGTACCGTAAAAAGTATTCTGCAGTTTTGCGATTGGTTTGGTAATCCCTCTGCCTAGATTTCCAGAGCAGTCCCTTTCGTTCCTTTTCAGACTCTTTAACAGAAAAGGTCCATCTGAGCACTTGTCACTTCAGGCTCATTAAAAGTCGAAGGAGACTAGAGTCATCTTTTGTTTTTTCTCGACTCTTAAAAATTGAAAAAACAAGTTGTGTCAAAGCGTCTAAAATTGATTTTAAACGAAATATTCATTAACCCTTTCCTACGTTGATCTTGGGTTGAGAAAATGGAATCCACCAACCAAGGAATTCCCCTTGGAGGAAATCCTAGTCCCTTCTCCTCTTGGGGAGATGTTGGTGCACCCCATATGGCCACACTGTCGCTTCCAGGACTGACAATCGGCTTGCCTGTATGGCTCTTCTCAACCTGTGTCATTCAGAACACCACAATTCCTGAGCAATCGAATCAGCAACTAGACGAGTCCAGAGTTACCCACCAACCTTCTACTTCCTCTAATTCTTCTCTCCTCTTTCCTCTTCGCTTGATGGGGCTGGTAAAGCCAAAAGTCAAGTACCTGAGAAGAAGAAGGAAAAGAAGAAGAAAGAGAAGAAGAAGAAAGAGCCAAAAGCGAATGGGGGCAAACGAGTGTCGTCTAGTGAAAATCCACACACTACACCGACCAGGCCTAAATTGCCATGTGTCATTTGCAAAGGAGACCACTATCATAGAGATTGTCCTTGTATCCCTCGGATCTTAAGGGACTGGTCTCCTTGTTTGCACAACCCAGTGTCATCAACCTCTGATGATCATGTTGAAAACACACCATCAACTAGTGAAAGTGAAGCCCCAGGACAAAAAGGAAAATATAGATTTCCTTGTAAACTGTGCGAAGGTGATCATGACATCCACCGTTGTCCCTTCTTAGACAAAGCTAAAAGAGTTTTGGACGATCGTCCGGTTTCACCGTCACGACTTCCTCCTGGATATAAAAAACTCTTGCTGAGTCCATCACTAGTTGAAAACCCGGCTGGCCCGCTCAAGTGGTCGGTTGAAGCATCTATCATTGAAGACAAACCATCTGAACCCATACCAGACGAAAGTCAAAAAGTCGAGGCGGCAGTTGACCTGGTCTTGCCTTCGGAGGTTCCATCTTCAGATGATACAGTTACGAAGAGAACAAGGATGACACCGTCCAAATTCTTTTCATAAGCACAGACTCCAACGAACATGGGGGAAATTTACCCGTTCCTTTACCGCAGGAAGGAAGTTCATCAGAGTCGTACCCGGCCGTTTATTCAGTCCCACCTCCGAGCAATCTAGTTGTCTCCTTCGACTGGAATCAACTAGGCAGACCCCGTTTACCAGCTAGTATACCATTTCGAATCATTGTTAAAATATGTAGAATGGTTATGGCCGGTACCATCATAGATGAAGGGGCTTCTGTGAGTATCCTTTCCTCAACTGCCTGGAAAGCACTTGGTTCGCCATTGCTTTTGCCTAAGATGAGAAATCTAACAGGCTTTGATAAAGGAACCAGTCGACCGTTAGGGATCCTTCCCAATGTGCCCATAACATTGAGAGGGAAAATCGTTCAAATGAATGTAATGGTAGTTCAAGGACCCCTGGATTATAATCTACTCCTTGGACGAGACTATATTTATTGCATGGGAGCGATTGTCTCCTCACTTTTTAGAGTAATGTGTTTTCTGCACGAAGGAAGAGTGGTCAAGCTCGTAGACCAGCTTTCATTCCCCGGTTCACGCATAGCAAATAGTCATATACCATCCCTGAATGGTCTTTTCACAGAAGAAATGTCTCAATCTCCAGTTCGCCCGCCTGATGAGCGCGAGTGATTCGGGGGACATGACTGAAACCCAGGGGGCATGCACCCTAGTCTGCTTCGGCAGGAAAACTTCAGGTATAGGGTAGGTTTCCGCGAGACTATATGACCTCCGTACTCCCGTCCGTGATTGGAAGAGGGAGTTGGACTAGAATAAGATCCTCTTGTCAAAGTTATGTGAGTTGGCGGGCATCGTCGCTCACCTTTGTTTATTTCGATAAACATCGCCGAAGAAGTGCTTTGTTTACGTCGTAAATAGAGAAATCTTTGGTAACCTGTAAGAGGTAGACCTCTCTCGGTAAAACAAATGTTTTAACGGAAAGAAGAAGGGGTAACCTTGAAACTCTGTTTTATACCTGGGGGCATGCAAACCTTTTGGCATGCAAGCAAAGAGCGATCATTTATCTATTTTTTGGATTGGTCGTTTCCTAACTTGCATTAAGAAAGGATGTGGGGCAAAACTCTAAAAATTGCCGTTGTATATGAGACATTCTTATCACACGATTGGATTAATCGAGTAGTTTTAGCACATAGTTCAAGCTCGTTAAAAAATAAACATAAGACATGAGCAAATGTTTCCCCCCGCATTTAAGCTCATTAAAAAATGAACTATTCCCTGGTAAATAACCACCGTGAATGTAGTACTTCAGCCTTTAAAGCCTTGGTTGTGTTTGCACCATCACCTCCACTTTTGCATTGGCCGATCATTCACCTCCATTTGATTGTTTACCCATTTTGAGGAACAACTGCGAAGAGTGATCTCACTAGCCATCCTTGTAACACTACCGTGATTGGAAAATTCCAAACCTTACCTGGAATCAGTTGCTACCCATTTTATCACTCGTTCCTCAAAAGACAAGTCTCCTTTAAGCTCTTTTCAACTGACTCGTAAAATATGAAAAGATTGTCGAGCCATTGGCCTCTCCAGCTTGTTAAAGGGACCGGAAGTTCTATCCCTCCTCTAAATTTTAATCTTTTTGGACCTGAGGGATTATTACGCAAAAAGATTGAGCGCTTGTTTTGTTCGGCTCATTAAAACTATCAAAAATTCATTCCTTTTGTATTGTTTTATACTTTTTCGGACTTAAGGGATTAGATGACGAAAAAGGAATTTTGGAGTTACCTTTATGTTCCTTTTCAGACTCTCTAAAATTGAAAAGGACCGAGTTATCTTTGTCGTTAAACTCGTTAAAATTTTAATAGCGACAAACTTGTTTATAGACGAGAACGAGTTTCACTATCGCTAGGATCGTTAAAACATAGCGATGGGTTTGCCCGAAGGGAAAATTATAGAACAAGCATATGTTATCCTCCTCAAGCTTGATAAAAATAAAGAGGTACTCGTCAGCAATGACTGGGGAAAATTGGGAAGAAAACTTGAAGAAACTTTGTTGGTAGCAAGTCACTCTTGAACATGACACTTCCACTCCGCGTCCAAGTTGGGTTGGGTTGTTTCATTCACTGGTCACATCACCATGGTCCCATCATACCATCCACATTTGGGGTTAATGCTACCAATCCATCACATTAGTGTCGCCGATATGTTCAAGAGAAGTCATTCAGAGAATTCACCTGTGTCTCACCCACTACAATACATTTATACTCCATTCCTTCATGACCGCCACCTTGAACCTTATATCACCAGATCATTTTCACCTCCATTAAAATCATTTGCTCTGTTCCGTGTCATTGATGTGGGATTCATTAAGGCCCTCCTATGACGAATCACTTCTTGTCGACATCAGCTCATTATCCAAGAATTTGATCTAGGAACACCCCATTCAGTACTTTGAAGCTTGCATGCCTCAATGGCAAGTTTCTCACTTCCGGTGACAGGTTTACATCAATGACCTTCGACCAAAAGATTTTACGTGGTGTTCGACGTCGAGTCCTTTATTCACACCACGTGAATTGTACTGCAGTACCTTGAGGGTCATTATCATTATCAGTGATTCCTCTCGTGCTTGTTAACAGCTTACATCATTGGCTGGTAATCAAGCGATGTCTTTCCATGTTCGACTTCAGAACATTTCTCACATGGATAGACTTGTACTTCGAGTGAAGATCGAACGAGATTGAAGACCCCGGATCTAGTTTCATCCATCCGGGCTGCGATATACATTCAGGAAAATAAAAACATCAAATGTACATTATTGTTACACAGATAATCATCCAATCAAAGGGATGATGGCTATATCAGAATCATCAGTCTTCACTCAGACGATTGTCTGTCCTATGTACATGAAAATGAATTTATAAAGCTGAGCATGGGAATGCCCGCCTCAGCTAGATCATGAAAATATTATGAAGATAATGTATTGTATTGTATCTTATTACAGGTCTCCTCCCAGCATTGAAAGAACTTCGGATCCTCATAATAAAGCATTTCACCCGACATCAAAAGATTAACGACCTCATGCTTTAGGGGGCAACTGTTATAGACATTTTTGGGCACTACAACCCCAAACATCAAATGTCCATAAACCAAGGGCTCCTAAGTCCCTAAAAGTGTTGTTCTAACCCCTAAAGGAACAAGGTCAACAGATTACAGCTTCTCCCAGAAGTTCTCCATTAAAAACTGCTCAAAATTGGTCAAAACAGGATCATTTCAGCTGCTCCACTGGCCAAGTGCATTGCATCTCACCTAAACACACTGTGTGGGTGCATTGCATTTCAAAAATCCCTTTTATGAGGTGCGATGGGTGAGAAATGAAAAATGGCAGTGTCATTCCGCGAGGTGGAGAGGCAATGGAAGCTTCCAGAAACTTCTCCTGTGACACTTGCCTCACTGAATTCAACCAAGGATTAGTAAGAGATCATCAATCTCCAAGTGGAAGCAAGAACTATCAGAGGGAAGACACTAATCAAATCATGAGCTGACTCATCTCCATTACAGATATCTATATATGGATCTCTCATCCCAGAGATCCGAAGGCTGGAATTTTGCATATTGTAAGGAATTACTGTTGGTTTCTTGAGACAAACATCAGATTGTTGGGTGATCTAAGCTTTGTATGAGGTGAAGAGGGGATTCTTTGCTGAGAGGTTGATGCTGGGTCAGAACAACTGGTTGTAACTCTTCTTGGCTCTTTCTTGTTTATCAATAAAAGCTATTCTAGTTTTCCTCCATACTCTTGTGTCACTGATATTTGTTGCATTTGTATGGTCAATTTACATCTGATCCTAGATTGTTTATGATTATAGATCCATGTCTTTGTATAGTGTTATGCTACTGTGATCTTACAGGTACTTTGGGAAGCTGGGCATGCAAGGGAGCAGGTAGCGAAAGACTATCAAAGAAGAGAGGAATCAAATTAGGAGATTAGCGCAAGATAGAGGTTGGTCTTCTTGTTCCTCTCTATTTATAATTCATAAAGGAAAAACGAAAGTAGCTTTACTCTGTTTGTTTCTAAGGCAACTGTCACACCTTAGTGGGATAGAGCAGTTCTATATAGACACTTTTCCCTCTAACAATCCAGATACACATGTACAACATGACTGGACGATGGTGTAAGCGACAAGCGCGACACTTGTGATTGATCATTGGTTGACCATGACGATACTTACATGACAGTGAATGTGACTCAGTGTGTCAATGCGACAGATGTTTTCATAGCGGACACAACAAGTAAACCCAAAGCAAATAATTTGAGCATAACCAAAACATGGTCGCAAGCATGAATTTGACATCAACATGCAAGACTTGGTGAAATGAATAAGCAACGAGAATGCGAAGGCTCAAGCGAGCTCACAAAGTGGACCCGAGTGTGTGCATTCATCAAGTGAAACTTTCAAGGGTGGTTTGAAATTGGATGTGGGACAAAATTTTGGAGGTTGGTTATAGCCACTACAACAAGACCCTACTAGATAGCTCATCCAAAAGGCATGGTCCTGATGATTTTTTTTTGTATGCACAGCATAAATATTGGGCAGTAGGTAGCTAGACATAGAGGATAGACAACTTATGATATGGCAGAAAATCAAAAGGTGTCAGAGTGATCTGCATGGGACATGTCAACCCAATAATGTGACCCAGGAGGTTTATATAAAGGTGCAAATAGATAAGCATTGGGCTTGGGAGCTTTAGGCTTAGCACCTAACCCTTGGTCATTTTACGTAGAAATCGACCAAGGGCGCAATAGAATAATAACAAAGAAAATAAACTTGTGTATGGCATAATGTGGCTTAGCACCTAAGGTCTTAGCCAATGGTCGTGGAGACCTAGTCCTATGGTAGAAAAATAGGAAAAACTGTGAAAGAGAAGATGCTAAAGGATAATTTCTGTGGAACAAAAGTTTGGAAGCACTTTTGGTATCAAATCCAAAGTTAATTTCGGATAAAAATAGAAGAGACACTGCTAAAACCTGTAAAAGGCCAAATTGGCAAAATTGGAGAAGTTAGGCAATTTAACTGGTAGTAAAGGATGAATAGGGTCAGAGAAAATGGTGAGCATAGTCAAAGGATTGAAATAAACAAGATAAAGGGAAAAAAATAAGGATTCATGCAACAATCAAAGAAGAAAAAGAATCCAAAACTATCAAGCGAAATTCTTTATAAGTAGGCCTGAGTAAGAAATCTTTTCAAAGAAGTGATATGTGTTCTTGTGTGATCGAGTTGGATTGGTACTGGTGTATTTTAGTGATTAGACATTGCTGAAGTTGTTGACGATTATGGAAATTAATAATTTTTTAAATTAGAGAAGGCATTCATGGTTCCAGTATGAAAATCGGTGAAGGATGAACTAGAGAGTCCCAAGCAAGTTGTAGCTTGCAAAATTAGGGGTTGGTGCTCCTTCCAGTGGGTGTTGGTAAATAGTTGGGGTTGTAGATCCATATATTTGTAGCTGATAAATCAGGTAGTTGAAGCTTCATGTTGGTTGTAGCCAGAAAATTGTAACAACCAGTTGTAGCTTTCCCTATGAATGAGTTGAAGAGAAGTCTTTGATGATTTTGTTTATTCTTTGTTTTCCACTTTAATTGCTAATATTTTTTCTTGTCATGATATTTATTTATGTTTTGGATTATTTAGTGGTGTCCCAATATTCTTACACAAAGTAAAAGAAAGATTAAATTGGTAACAATTCTCACAATACTGATTCACCCACCTCTCTATATTTTCCTGGTTTCCAACATGGCTGTGTGAGATCACAAAAATTACATGAAAGAAACACCCTACGCTTTATTTGAGGAAATAAATCTAGATAGTTTTATCTGATTGGATTCTATTGTGTGTTTTCCAACATGATCTAGCTATTGCAAAACAACTGAAAGAAATAGACAACATCTCTGCATATTATCATAAACCTCAGGACTACATCAACATTCTTCTCTTTATGATATAGAAGTGGTCTGGACAATATCTTTCTTTTGTTCATGATATCCAGGTTTGGCATTGCACTTACATTTTGTGCTGGTAATACTTCTTCAACAAGTTTTGATGACACCTCTAATTTCTTTGAGAGTAGAAGAACTTCATTTGGGTTGAGCACCCCTCCATAATTAAAATTAACCAATAGTCTTCAATTGGAAAATGGCTAATGGAGTAATATAATTACTAAACCATCTGATATCTTATACTATTTATGACACAATAAAAATTAGCAAAACTACTCTTGCATCTATTAAATTTTGTCAACAAATGCACAAGACAAGATTGAAATTTTATAGTATGAATCTTAGCTATAGCAATATGAGTTACAACATAAAATACATCATTCTCAAATGGTTTTTTTCAGAACAATTCTCTATTTGAGTATGAGACAAACTCCCATCAACTGGTAGAAAGTGATCAAATTAGTAAAGTTGAGGTTGATTTTGTGCCCAGTGCAAGCGCAGATTTGCATGTGGATGTGGAATTTCATCTTGCACTTCCCAAGCCCATCATCATACCTTGGGAAGAAGTTGCTAATAAAAAAATAGAACTAGTCTTGGATATGACAAGGATTTGTCGTTCATCTGCCAATTTACATGGAGATTGGATGTGGAAGTGACAAGCCGAAGGGTCCTTTCAAGTTCATTTCTACCTGGTTAAATGATGCTTCTTATATCAGCATGGTCACAGATTTTTGGAAATCAAACCCTCCAGGGGTTGGTAGCTCATTTTCAACTGGGTTTATCAATAACTTAATGGAGCTAAGGAAATTGTCTAAAAGATGGGCCCATCAAAAAAGACTATAGGATGATCATGCTCTGAAACATATTGAGAATGACCTGGAGTTCTTTGAAAAAGAACAAGGGGGTCTTTACAGCTCTGAGGAGCACAAGAATCATATCTCATCCCTCTTCTCAGCTCGAGGTAAAATCCTAAAGGAGAAAGAAGACAAATGGAGATTAAGGAGCAGGACCATATGGATTCAAGAAGGCGATGCAAATACTAAATTCTTTCATAAATGGGAGGAAAGCTGTCAATACAATCTGGCAAATGCAAGATGATCAGGGAAGGATAGCACATACTTTCCCCTAGCTCGTTGCTCTCGCTACCTCCCATTTCAAACAAGCCTATAGGGACCCAGGGGTGATTAATTTAGCTGAAATTATCAGGGTGGCACAGCTTTTTCCCTGTTATGTGGATCAGGAATATGAGGAGTTTCTGATTCAGGAGGTTACTCTAGGGGAACTAGAGGACACCTTAAAGGGTTTCAGCAAGGAGAAGAACACTGGTCCTGATGGATGGACCATCGAATTTTACCTGTCTTTTTTTGATCTGATTGGAAGGGATCTGCTCATAGTGGTGGAGGAGACTAGGGTCTCGGGTCGGATGGAAGCTACCATCTCATCCACTTTCATTGCTCTGATCCCGAAGGTAGACAACCCATCCACTTTCGCTGATTTTCGCCCTATTTCACTTTGTAACTGTCTTTATAAGATTATTGCTAACAGACTGAAGCCCATCTTATCTAATCATATCTTGCCTGAACAATTTGCTTTCCTGAAGGATAGACAAATACATGAAGCGATTGGAACGGCTCAGGAGGTTTTACACTCTCTTCACAGCAGGAAGGGCAAAGGTATGATCATGAAGGTGGATTTATCTAAAGCTTTTGACCGGGTGAACTGGATATACTTGAGAATGCTACTTTCTCACCTTGGTTTCCCTTACATTTTCATAAAATGGATCATGGGATGTATTTCTAACATTCCTTTCAGTGTTTTGGTCAACGAGAGTGCATCCCCTTTTTTCTTGTCGACTCGTGGACTTAGACAGGGGTGTCCTCTCTCCCCTCTACTTTTCCTCTTAATCATGGAAGGCCTTGGTCGGTTAATCACGGAAGAGCACAGGAGAGGTAGATTTTCTGGCATTAAGATCATAGAGGATCGCACACTCACTCACTTACTTTTCGTGGATGATGTGCTGATTTTCCTCAACGGAAGTGTGGGGGATATTACTTCGCTCAGAGATATATTTTCTTTATTTCAACTAACCACTGGTATGATCATCAACGAAGGAAAATCCTCTTTGTCGGTTGCAGCCTACACTCAGCATGAAATTCATTATGCACTCCAAAGATTCAATTTTACCTTGCTGGCTCTGGAGGAGGGGCTGAAATATTTGGGATATAAGCTAAATCCGATTGGTTATAAGATTGCAGACTAGACTTTTCTCATTGCTAAGTTGGAAAAGTGGCTAAATACTTGGTATTTTAGATTTTTGTCTCATGCAGGCTGCTTGACTCTCATTAAGAGTGTACTTGAAGCAACTCCTATTTATTGGATGTCACTTGCCTAGATTCCCAGGGGCATTCTGGTAAAAATTCAAAATCTTTTATGTAGATTCTTATGGTGGGGAAAATAGTCGGGAAGAATTTTTGCTTGGGTCAAATGGGATGCCCTCACACTTCCTAAAAAATGGGGCGGCTGGGGACTTAAAAAGCTTAATGACTTCTCCTCAGCCCTGGCTGCAAAACTTGGTTGGCAGTTGGTTGCTTCGGACAGCCTTTGGACAAGAGTCACCTACTCTAAATATATCACTCCTACTCATGTTCTGGAATGGATTAGTAGACCGGCTAGGCTCTGCTCAGGCATTTCGATTATCTGGAAGGCTGTCCTGAAGGCTTTGGATCCCATTCGTGTGGGCATCACCTGGAGAATAAAATCTGGGAACAAAGTTCGCATAGGTATTGACCCATGGATTGGTTACGACAATATGCACAGACTACTGGCCGAACTCTTATTGTACCTGAGGGAGCAGCATATCACCCACCTTGAACACATAGCAGATGATTTCAACACCACGTTTCTTCAACAGGCTTGGAAATCCGACCTTCATCTCAACATTCCCCCTCCTTGGCAGCAGCACTGGAGGAACTTCATACAAGCTCTGCTGGAAGCTCATATCAGGCTGACGAGGGGTGATGACAAGATCATCAGGGCACTGGTTAAATCAGGGAGATACGCTCCAAAGGCAGGATACTCTGTTCTGGCAGAACTGCGTAAGCCTCCCATGCTGCAAAAGTGGTGGAAACACCTCTGGAAACTCAAGGCGCCTCCTAGAACCAGACTATTATTGTGGTGCATCCTCCGTAATAGAATTCCAACAGGGGACAACCTAATGAAGCGATCCTTTATGGGCCCTCACTGGTGTCATTTCTGCAAATGGGAGGGTGAATCTGCTTCCCACGTCTTCCTTAACTACTCGATCATTCGCCACTTCCAGAACCTTGTTTCTTCTGTCATTCCATCCCCTTACACCTGGCTTTAGGGCAACCTGGACGTGGCCTGGAATGATTGGTATTCTTCTGTTTCTCCCACCAAATTGAGGAATCTTCCCTTATTGTTCTGTTGGGCTGTTTGGATTGCCCGTAATCAGCTCATTTTTCATAATGCCCCACACCCCCCCTCGGGTGGCCTATCATGGCTGCCTTGATCAAAGTAGATTTTGACCTC
Source organism: Pinus tabuliformis (assembly GCA_031772625.1). Taxonomy (NCBI): domain Eukaryota; kingdom Viridiplantae; phylum Streptophyta; class Pinopsida; order Pinales; family Pinaceae; genus Pinus; species Pinus tabuliformis. The sequence continues at coordinate 1,209,461,059 of CM062811.1, forward strand.
ATCCTGGATGATCCCCCCATTACTTGCCCCCGCATCATCTCTCCAGAACTTTTTGACCCCTCCCATCCCTGGGCTTTTTTCGACGGGGCTGCACAAGATATTGGGTGTGGGGGGGGGGCTATCCTTCACCTTTCAGAGAGACACTCCTTCAAGCTTTCCATGGGTCTGTGGGGGGGCACAAATAATTTTGCTAAACTTTAAGCAACCTACTACATCATCAAATTTGCATCAGAAAAGAATTTCCAAGCTCTACAATTGTTTGGTGACTCTATGATTGTCTGTGACTGGCTGAATAAACGTTCCTACTGCTGGTCTTTTTCATTAAGACACATTCTGGATGAAGCTTTAAGACTAATCTCCAATTTTGACTCTTTCTCATGCAATCACATCTACAGGGAGCGGAACACTGAGGCTAACTGCCTTTCCAAAGAAGGCACGAACTGGGGGCAAGGCAACTGGCTGATTACAGAGTAGATCGATGGAGCTAGTTACCATTACTATCATAGACCATTTATGGACATTATGGTCTAATTTTTGGACAATTTTTTATTAGATTTTGTACATATTATTACTACTATGTTGTTTATGTACTGTTCAAGGGCCAATAGGATTGGCACTATCACTCTATTTTGGTATTATCCCCCTGCGTGGACCAGATAATACATATTTTGTTTTTTTATGATAATTTTATGAACTCATCGTGGAATATGTTAGGTCTACTACCCATATTTTTTTGGTGGTAGCTTTTGGATATTTTCATCTTCTGCTCGATAAAAATATTGGCATAAGCATATGCATCTACAAAATGTAATTTCTTCCATAAATGAAATTACAAATTTTTCCATGGGAAAAAAAAGACAAGGATTTGTCATTTCATACTCTAGGCTATTCTAAGCCCATATAATTTCATAGTGTTGGATTTCTTGAATACAATTCATACTCATGTATTCTAGATCATGCTCCTCTTCCACAACAACAAATTGTCAATTTCCAACATTATGACAGAGTTTTCCATGTGCAAGGTCACTTTTTTATCTTCATCATTGAGAGAATTTTGGTAAAAACACTCATCCTTCAAACAAATGCTTCAGAAACAAGCCTCTTGTAAGACTGAAGATTCACCTTGGATGGATTGCTTCTTGGAAATGGGCTTCAACAACCAAGAAAATATTTCAATTATACCACATAGATTTCTCTTGAGTATTGAAACATCTTGTAGTTGATATTTCTTCATCTTCTCACCTTGTATATGAGGGGCGGTGGAATTGATGGTCATCTATGAGTGTGTGGAGTTCTTTTCAAAACTTTGTTCAATGGATTTAATTGTTTAAAAATTGGATCAAAATAGAACAAACAATCTTAGTATTCACAATACCTAAATACTATGTGCATTTTTAATCTCACATTTGAGAATTAAATACTTATTATCAAAGAAGTGATGTGTGATAGAATGCGTGTGTGGAGAAAGTGATAAAAACTTTGTTTAAAAAAATTTTGTACATCCACATACATTCCCCCTCCACATATTTCCTTCACACAACTCCCTCTTGCCCAACACTACATATTAATCAACTAATTAGTGGTTTTGGCTTATTAAATTTTTGGGCATGAAAAGTTTCGTTTATGTGTATATCGAGTGCGAAATAAGCGTGGGAGATTAATTGTCCCCACTACTATGTCATCGTGGGCTTGTTTTATTTTGATATTGGGATGCAAAAGAGTCATGGAAAAACTCCTTTGCCAATGATTTAGTGTGTGGTTTTCATAACTATGTTCGACGACCTTAATCATCTAAAAGTTTTATCAAAGTGGAAACAATGAAGCTTGTTATTCATGATTCCCAAATACTATGTGCATTTTTTATCTCACGTTTGTAAATTAAATATTTATTATCCAATATTAAAAGAAGTGTCTTTTAATGTGAGGAAAAAGTATTGTGCAGGAGAATGGGTGTACCGAGAAAGGAATTGGAAATTTCTTTTGCAATGTTACATACCTTTTCATGTCTTCCCACACACTACATATTAATGAATTAATTAGCGATTTTGTCTTATTAAGGATTGTGGCATGAAAAGTTTGTGTTACGCCTATATCAAGTGCAAAATAAGGGTGGGAAATTAACTGTCCCCACTACTATGTCGACATGGGTTCCTGTTATTTGAGCTTACCAAATACTAATTTCATTTTTTATTTCACATTTTTTTATTAAATAGATATTATCTAATATTAAAGGATGTTTCTTTGAAATGTGTTTGAGGAAGAAGTGTTATACGAGAGAAATGGTTTCCAGAACAAGGAATAAAAACTTATATTTGCAATTTTTTACCTTCACATGTGTTAGCGCTCGAATCTACCTTAGGCTGAAATAAGGTAAGACTCAAGGCTACATCAAACCACGCTCAGCCTCGTAGCTAGCCCTACGAAGACAGGAGAGGGCTCTCTCCGGTCAATCTCGGCAAAAGATAATCAAAGAGGCTCGAGATGACTGAATTGATGACTAATTTTAGGCTAGGTATGAAGTACAAGGACTATGGAATTGATTTTTTGAAGTTTTGTTGAATTCAAGGGAAAGGCAATTTTGGGTGCGGGGATGAGGCACAGCTTTTGCAGAGGTCTACTTGGGGCAAGATAGGCGATTGTTTTGATGCCTTTAAATTGATTGAATGATTAGACCTGACAGGTGAGGAGCTAAGGAGAGCAATTAAGTCTCAAGGATTCTCCTTAAACTGAAGAAAACATGGAAAATTAAACAAATTTAAAGGCAGAGCATAGCAAATTTATGGATTCTACCTTAACACTTCATTTTTTTAATTGCAGAAGATTAAATAAGGAAAGTGGCACATATACACAACTTACAAGTACTGAGAGAAACACACCATCAACACATAAAGCCACATGAATCCCAAATAGTGCTGCAAAACCCTGGTCTATCCTTTGTCAAAAATGCAGATAAAATATGTACAATAGTGTATCAAGCTATTCCCAAGAGTCCAACCATGAAAATGACTAAGAAAATACATAATATAGGCAAGCCAAGCCATTCCCTTGCCTCTAGGGGTCGATCTCATCATCCTAGGAGTTGTTTCAACCAATTCTAAACAAAGCACTACAATCTAGGAAGTCAAAACAACTTGCCTCTATAAGGTAGGAAACTGATTCATTCATTTAATTTTCACTTTTTAGTGAATGAATCTCCTAGAACAAGTAATAAAGTGTCAAAATTACATCATGTTTCATTAATTACATCAAGAGGAGTGAAAAATAACATCACAAGTCAAAACTGGTCAAACTGGCTACGTTTCCTGAGCTGAAGATGAAAATTGTGCCAAAAAAACCCTGATGCACTGCGCGCTTGAGCCCTATGCGCCGCGTGCCTTTCCACCTGTTTTCGGGGCACTTCTCGGCATCCAAATTGAGCTCAGGTTGGCTTGTTGGAAAGCCCTGGATGTCTACTTTCCAACCCAAGTGGAATTTTCCAATTTGGTGTCCATTTGCCCCTCCAAAAGTTCATTCTCCCAAGACTGCTTCCTGTGTGTCCAAAAAGGGGCAGTGAGGTCATTTTTTGCATGTTTTTTGACCTTTTGGGGACCCAAACCTTGATGAAATGCCTTGGCAATAGCTGAGCATGTATATTTCATCATGACAAATCCAAAAATGCAAACCATTTGTGATTTGGACCTCCCAATCTTATGGGTCGCGCGCGGCGCGCTACGCGTTGAGCCAAAAAACCTGTTTTGCAAGCCAAAAATTTCAAAATAACAAAATTTTCTCCAAATTCTTTGAAATTTGGGCTGAAGGTGCCTCATCAAGTGACATGCTCAGCCAAAGAGGCTTCGGCCAAGATTCAGAGTCTATCCTCCCTTTTCGACATTTTAGTGCCCTCCCGGTGCATGCAATTCTGTTGTAGAGTCGTTGTCTTGGTCATATGATGTATTGGTGCCCGCCTCCATGGTATTGAAAGTCTATGCCAAGTGTATGTTAGATTTGTTGAAAATGAGGAATGAAGGTTTGATGTCTTTGTCTTCAAGTGCCAAATATGCCAAAGGGAAATGAGGAAGAATACAACCTTGGTAACACACTGTTTTCAAACCCTACAACACTTTTTATATTGACAAAAGGAGTGCTTCAAACTTGGATATCCATGGCAAACTTTTCATGAACCCATTACATTTATCTTTCAAAAGCCAAGCACAAGTGGTGGATGTGAGCCTACCTGCAAATTTGTACGGAGAGGAGGCGATTTGATGCCTTTCCAAGCAAATTTCGGGCTTAATACCCAGTGTACTGCACGCCTCTGATGCGCCACACGCGTGTAATCTTTCACTGTGTTTTTGTGCCTGATGCGCCGCGCGCCTTACCCAATGCGTCGCGCGCACCCAGCTACATAGTGCATTTTTCAGGAGGCTTTTGGAGGCCTTCCCGGTGTCAAAATCGGGCACAGGATAGCTCGTTGGAAAGGTCTTTGAGTCTAATTTTCAACCCATCTAGAATTATTCAATTTGGAGTTCATTTTCCTTGTCAAAAATCAAATCTCCCAAGACTGGTCAAAATGTGCCAAATGAGGCTGCCTCAAGGTAGAGTGCTGTTGCAGTCAACTTGTGAATGCCTTCCTCAACTCCAAATTGAGCTCATGATAGCTCATTGGAAAGATATTTTTGTCTAGTGATCCTTTGAGTCACCAAGAAATTTATTTCGCCAACCAAGCTAGGAGGAAACCTGATTTTCCCAAGGTCACTACAGAGGTGCATCAATTCTCCCGAGGCGATTGTATTTTTGACATTTCTCTAAAACCATGACACATGTGTAAAACGTGAGGGAGGTTTTTCTGATTTGGAATGTTGTGGACAACAACCTCTCTCAGTTTTCCAAAATTCATCTTTGATTGCTCTGAAACATCTTTTGATTGAAACTTATCCCGATGTGTGAAACAAGGAATTTTGTGGAAATGAAGCGAAATGAAGGGGATGAGGGGCTTGTAAATTCTTGGGGAAATTTTGGGGAGTAGGGAGGGATGTTAGAAAGTAGGGGAAAGTGGAATCTCAGATATTGAGTGAGGGGAAGGGGTCTAAAAGGGAAAAACACAGGCCCAACCTAGAAAATTGCCAAGTTGTGGCAAGAAACTAGGGTTTGTAGAAAAATGAGGAATTTGGGGAATCTCGGTGATGGGAAGTGTTTGATAAGGTACATGAAAGATAGGGGAAGGTGTATGAACATCTGGATACAATTTTTGCTAATGATTTGACCATCCAAGAGAAATTAGCTTTCAAAACCCTAGGAGAGGGAAATGACCTTGCCTAGGCGCAACTGAAGCATGAACAAGGTGTAAAATGACTCATTAGACACTGACATGATAATGACAACCCTATGAATGATGATAGACTCAGCAGAATGATGACATGGACCGACATTTGGACAAATTTAGAAGGAATGAAAGCAAACCCTAGACCTAATGCCTAGTGACCAAATTTTGCTTGAAAACTCTTTGAAATGACAAATTTGACCTGGACACTCTGAGACCACTTTGTAAGAGCATACTTGATCACTAGAGGAAGGCTGGAAAGACTGACACTAACAACATGCATTCACCTTTGCACACTTCTTCCGCACATGTTCATCCTGTGTAATACTATATATTAATAAATTAATTAATGGTTTTGGATGATTAATGCATGTGAGGATGAAGTTTTGAGCGAAAGGACTCGTGCGTGGAGCAAGGAATAGAAAATTGCTTTCACAATGTTTTGTATCTCTGCATACATTCCAACACAATACATATTGATTAATTAATTAATATTTTTGGCTTAATAAATGTTGGGGCATTAAAAGCTTGGGTTACACATATATCAAGTGTGAAATATGGGCGGGCGATTAACTGTCCCCACAACTATGTAGATGTGAGATTGTTTTATTTGAGCTTCTTTCTTTTTTCTAAGTTTGGTAGATCCTTCCTTTTCATTAAAATATGAAAAATTTACAACCACATAAGAACAAGTTAGGTCATATCAACTTGCCCATCAAGAAACCAAGTTTATTGACCACTTAACTGCATGGTAACCATCCAGTAGCAAAAAATATTGATTCTATCTATCCAATATATATAAGTTTAATTATCATGTCCACATCCATACTCTATTTGTCTATGCACATATATGAGTGTAAAGTGGAAATTAAAAGTTATCCACATAAGTAAATAAAAAATATATGAAAGCCAGGAAATTATTCATCCTACTTGGTGGGGGTAGATTTAACCAGGGTTGGATCTTTAGCACTGGAGCTTGGCAACTCTATTGGTGAAAGTAGACAAGGGAAGTGCCTCTCCATGTGGCCAAGGTGTCTATCGTGTTTTTGCAATTGAAATTCTAGATTCTAAAAATCTTGTTTGCAATTAGGGAAATCCTGAACAAGAGTCATCATGCTCACCGAGATTTGTTCCAGGGCCTTTCCAAGGAGACTTTTCATCAACTAGTAAAGATAAAAAGTTTGTTTAAATTGAATCACACTCCCTCTAGTGTGGCCCAGATCTAGAACGAGGAGTCTACAGTCCTCCATTTAAACTTCATTCGCACTCGCTTGATGGTTTAGGTCTTGCTCCCATTCTTCTATCAACATTCTGATCTCATAGTTGGTGCCTTCATTATATGTGGTGGCTGCTTCATTTATCAAGTTATCCACAGGATTTCTACTGTGTCGCTTGCTCAAGGAGCTTGGTTCCTCCTTTACCTTAGCCACCTGAGGTCTTACCTCGACCCTTCGCTTTCACTTTTCTGCCCATTTTCTCAATGTCTCAATGCTTACCTGTCTGATTATGTGGAAATGGAGAGGCTAGACTCGATGCTCTTCATGCCATAGACTACTTACCATGTTAAGGACCTGATGTGGAAGCACAACACCAAAATTTCCATAAAATTATATTTTGTTTTTTCGTTGCCTGTAGGCTCTGCCATTCCACAAAGTCCATTTCCCATGGTTCAATTTCATAACGATAGAATTTAAGGATCCAAAGCCCAACATGTCCATAACGTGCGTCCTGGTGGAGGATCCTTTTCCTTAGGTGATGCCTCAACATAACCAATTCTTTGCATACACTTCGACCCTGACCTTAGGTACGAGGCCTGAACAGATGGCCATCCATACACTCTTTCACAGGGTGCCCTAGCCCACTAATTCCAAGTCTCTCCCCTCTAAATCCAACATTTTTATGGCCATTTCCCCAACCTAAGTGACTGAGAACCCTCTCAGCATGACCCTTACAGACACCGCAAAATGAGCTCTGAGTGTCTACCTTCGAGAGACAACCATCCATCCCTTTGCTTGCCGGTAAAATTCCATTCAACCATCGTAGGCTGGCATGTCCAACGCCATATTCATTCCCAATCGTACACCCTAGATGACCCTTCCTTTTCACAACATCCCCACATTGTTTTCAAATCAGGTGTTGAGTGCCTACCCTCAAGAGCCAACCTGTCAAAACCTCTGCAGCAACCTCAGTGAAGAAAAAATGCAAAACGATGACAATATCTCAGACACTGACAACATCCCAGCTCCTCACCCCTAGGTTTACAACACAGCCTAGATAGAAGCCTACCCTCGGGCTGAAACTCTTCCCCTCAAGCCAAATAAGACCCATGCGATATAGGAAAATCCCATAGTGGATTGATACCAGGGAGGTTCCAGTGCAGCAGGGGTTCTGCCACCAAACTCCTGATGCAAAGCACTTCTCCTAGCCTAATTTACTCCTGCCCATTAGCCAAATTCCCCCATGCATATCTCAATTAGCAAACCCGACATAACGAAACATGATGGGGTGACCATAGAACCAATTTCGATACCTAATAGCTAGCGTTTGGAGCCGATCGAACCTCTGCCTCTTCTAATGTTACTACTCCACTCTTGCCTCGACGACCTCTACCGCTAGTCTAACCTTACGGCTATCCTCCACATCAATCTAGAAACTTACCAAAGTGTTTCTTCCACCTTTATTCCTGACGGTTTTTTTAAACATTCCAAAGGCCACCACACCCATTGCCTCAAGTGTGTGGGGGGCAATGGCATCATTCCTCTGCATACTCATCATTAAGATGGTCCTAATGGATCCGTCCAATGGCTCACACCCTGATTGGGGGTTTTATTTGAGCTTCTTGAATACTAAGTGCATTTGTGATTTCACATTTGTCAATTAATTAATTATTATCCAATATTAAATGAAGTGTCTTTTTAATGCATATGAGGAATAAGTATTTTGTGACAAAACAGGTGTTTGGTACAAGGAACAAAAACATTCTTTCACATTGTTTTGTATCTTTGCATACATTTCCAAACAATACATATTACTCAATCAATTAGCAGTTTTTGAATATTAAAGTTTGGACATGAAAAGTTTCATTTACATGTATATTTGGTGTGAAACAAAGGTGGACAATTAACTGTCCCCAATACTATGTTGACATGGGATCATTTTTTTTCTAGCTTCCTCAATACTAATTGAATTTGTGATTTCACATTTGTAAATTATATAGATATTATCCAATTTTAGATGAAGTGGATTTTTAATGTGTCCGAGGAAGAATTATCATGCGAGAGAATGGGTGTCCATAACAAGGAACAAAAAATTTCATCCAATTTCTTTTTAACTCCACATACACTCCCCCTTTGCACATTTCTCTGATATTCCTCGCTCAAACCTAACACTACATATTAATCAATTAATTAGTGTTTTTGGCTTATTAATTCATTTGATAGAGAAGTGTTGTGTGGGAGAGTAGGTGCATAGAGCAAGGAATATAAAATTTCTTTCACAATGTTTTGTACGCCTACATACATTCTTGCACACTACATATTAATCATTTAATTAGAATTTTTTGATTATTAACGTATGGCACATAAAAATTTTGATTACGTGTATATCAGGTGAAAAATAGGTGTGGTCAATAATTGTCCCCTTTACTATGTCGAAATGGGATCATTTTATTTGAGCTTTCAGGATATTAAGTGCATTTGCGAGTTCAAAATTTTCAGTTAAATAGTTACTATCCAATATTAAATAAAGTTTCTTTTTAATGCATACCAGAAGAAGTGTTGTGTGTGAAAATGGGTGTCCAAAACAAGGAACACAAAATGTCGTCCACAATTTTCATACCTCTGCATACATTCCCCCTTCACAAACTAATTCTGCACACCTCCGTTCCACATAACACTACATATTAATCAATTAATTGTAGATTTGGCTTATTAAAATTTGAGGTATGGAAAGTTTGGTTTACATATATATCATGTTATTATTAGTTATTATATCGTGAATAAATAAATAACATATCATGAATAACATATTGTCATTAGTTAATATCTAAAACATATCATGTAAATTTAAAAGGTAATAAGATGATTCTAACCACTACTTCTATTTATTCTATCCACGGGTGCACTAGTCAGGTATTCAAAATAAAATATCATGAATAACGTATCATCATTAGTTACTATATAATACACAACTTTCAGTTTTAAAAAGTAATTTTATAATTGTAACCATTAGTTCTAGTTATTATGTCTATAGGTGCACTGCTAGGTGTTTAACATGAAGCTTTTAGCATGCACATTGTCAACGCATGTTTGATTACTTTTCGGGGGCACTTATTACAAAAAATTTTGTTCTCTAGGATGTATGGTGGTAATTCTAGTAATTGCATGATGTGAGGGGTATTCTCTAGAAGATTTATGGGTGTGTATTGTGCATCTCATTTTTAGTGTGGCACGAAAGATCATTTCAAATGCTGGTGAAAAACATGTAGCATTTTTTAAGGTAAGAGATGCATCCTTCCTTCTATATGTGAGTGCTTATAAGGTTTACATAATATACATTACAACCCTATAGCAGTGAGGTTTGCACATCAAAAAATTAACAATATGAAAGTGCTTAAGATATTTATTCAATATACATTACTATAATGTAGCACTAAGGGTTGAATTGTTTTCATACTATGATTTTATAAATTTCGTTATGAGATGCTAATTGACGAGAGACAGATTACTTTTTGTTGGGGGGAATGTTCCAAAATATGTTTGTGGGAATGCTTTCCTAGGTTATCATTTTGCTAAATTTCTGAGGTGAATGATTTCATATGTAGGTTATTCAGTGGCCATTCTGCTGGTTGCAGTATTTGAGAAAAACTTTCTCTAAGTTGTGTGGCGACATTTACCATGAAATTGTTTTCGATGTCCTAGTTATTGTCCTTGGTCTAGGTTCTTTTGTTTTTAGATATACATTTTAGCATTATGCACAGTAATACTTTTTATACTTTCTATTGTCTTATTCTCGTCGGAATTTCATATTTCATTTCTAGTTCATTTTGTGTTCATGCCTATGTTATTGAAGTAATAATTTCACTAATTTAGCAACACTTAACATATTTGGATTATTTGACATATTTTCAATCATCGTATTTAAAGAAAATCTCGTGAAAATGGAAAGAGTCATTTATACAATGATGGAATTAGTTGGTGAGAGTGTTTTATGATAGTCTGTACCATTGTACTTGTGCTTTGGAATAATTTCAAAATTTTTAATATGGACCTCAAGCATGTGCAATAATATTTTTTCATCATGTTGTTCACTAAGTTGTGTAAACACAAGAAATATTAATGTCATTTCATCGTTGTTATCTATGAAATATACACAAAGTATTTGTCTTGTGTTGTTTTCTTTGTCCAAGAAAGTTTTACATGTGAAATATGCATCCCCGTGGAAAATTCTTGTTGTTATATTGGTACTGATATCTTTAGTCAATATTTTTATAGGTTGTAATAGTTTTTTCCTTAATCTCTATTTTTCTTGTTTTGTTGTCTCTGGTGCAGTAACTGCTTTTGTAATTGTGTGATTCCTATGTATTTTGTATTTTTTTGAATTATTTCTATATATTTGATCTGATTCTTATCTTTCGAGAAGGGAAGATGAACAAAAATAGGACATATAGTTAAAGAAAGCGATAACTTTGCTAAGAGGTGTTTTTATGTTCTATTTTTTTCATTTTATTATTACATTATACAACTCTCTTTTTCCGCTATGTTTTTTAGATACTTTAATTAAAAGTGGCGCTTTTTCAAATTTCAGGAAACATATAACAATTAGATATTCAAATCCACAAGAATATCTACAAGGAAAAAGGTAATTTGTATATTTCCATAGAACATTTGTACATGCGTTCATTTTTCAATTTAATATATGTAACAAAGAACTATAAATTAGAATTTGTCGAAACTAAAATCTATTTAGTATTTTACCTATATCCATAGAAATTAGATTCTATTTGGTAAATGTGAACCTAATATTAAAATATATTATAAATGACTTTAAGATAAATGGTTCTATATTGATAACCTAATTATTTCTTAGTATCAATTATAATGTCCTTTTAAGTAGTGATTTCAATGTGGTATTTTTGAACAGGGAAAAAATATCATATTTTTAACCACTCTCAAATAAAAATCTTGGCTAGGATTTGATGATAGACGTGAAAAAAGAAGTAGAGATGGAAATGAACATAATTTAGAAAAAAAATGTCAGAGGAGACACAATGAATGGAGCATAAAACAGACAAGAAATAAAGACAGATAGGTAGTTATGTCCAAGTTTATCTAAATGTCTGTTATATTCCTTTTTCTTTTCTAGAATTAATTTCAATCCAATGCTCATTATGTTGGGCATGGAATCCCCCCCCAAGGCATGTTTTGGGGCTTAAAGCCCATGTTTTGACCAAATCTTGTTGTGAAAGCTCTGTGAATTGCGAGCACGGGGCACGAGAGTATGATAGATTCACAGGGTTCTCCGCCCTAGTTTTGTAATGTAATGTCGATTGGATAGACCTACCCATGGTCTGCAGACCATGGGATGGGATTGTATAAATAGATCGAGGCTCTAAGTGTCAAAGAAAAATAACTAATAATGAAGGAATAAGGAAGTCTAAGTGATTGAGCCAATGTGTAAAGTGTGTCTGTGGCTCATAGAGTAGGAGAAGGCTCCGCAGTTGAGTACGCAGAGGCCTAGTAGTCCGCGGCTGAGTGTGCAGGGCAAGTCGAGTCTATAACCGTTGGATGAATCAATATAGAGAATTTTTTCTATAATTATATGTATCTTTTCCTGGTTTAATGCATGATTGATATAGTTTGTAAATATATTATTTATTTACTACACGCACCTGTATGAATGTTTTGTATTGTTAAGTATAACTTCAAACACTTAAGTAGGTGAAGGTGCTTAAACAAGATTGGAAGATAAATAAGATCTTGGGTAATAACGCAGAGTGTGGTACAACCTCTGGTTAGGGTCGCATGAATGCAGTGTACCAGGCCGTGAGGAACGGGAAAGTGCGCGAATCCACCTGCGTGCAGAGACAAATTAAGGACTAGTCGAACTCATCAGACATCTTCATAGTGCAGAAACCTGGTTCTAGCACCCTCCCATACTACTTCGGGTGAGACCTTAGTCCTCGCTCTGCAAACTGTTACCTAAAGGGCCAGTAGTACCAAGATTTGTTTGGCTAATTAATTCTGAACCTAGGTCAGGCCCCAACAAGCCAACAAATGGTTCTATTACCAAGATCGGGATCTACATAGAGATGTCTGATGTCATCTCACTAGAATCCGATCAAGAAAGGAATTGAAGAGTGGTTGGAAAGAAAGATTCACGAGTTCGCGACACAGGAAAACAGGAATCCGCAACCATCAAAGGAAGAGTGGTTAGATTTCTACTTGTATACAAAGATGCATGAAATTTTCTTTGCATCCTTCCCTACTGAGTTGTACAAGTGGATCGTGAAGCTAGCCGATAGCCAAGGATAGTGTGACTTGAAAAACCTATTGTTTGGACTCCAGAATTGGTATGTAGATTGGAAGCATTAGAAGATAAGCTTGTGCACGCTGCCGATCACTGGCTGGATCGAATCATAGGAGGATTCATCACTAAATTCATGGTAGATACTTTAGTCAGCTAAAGTGAGGAAGAACGACGCTTCCTCAAGGGACCATGAGGAAAGTACCTTAAATCTTTAAACACTTGGATTAAAATGTTGATGTGTGAAAAGGAGGTTATATGAATAAATTGATGTTTGGGGCTACGCGTAGTGGGAGAATCTGTAGAAACGAAGGTAGCATAGAACTAGAAACTAGCCCCATGATATCACCTCCGCGAGGGGGTGAAGAAGGGCTTGCTAAGGTTTCACCAAGAAGTGCGATCAATTTGATAAGGCAAATAATTCCACGCATACCACCCCCACCCACACCACCACCAGTGTCACCATCTTCGCCCCCTACTTCGCCCATACCACCTCCGCCATTGCCGCGAAGCAGTATGGCCAGTGCAATAAAGTTACCAGTGTTCAAGGGAGTAGGGAATGAAGATCTAGACTAGTTTTGTTTCATGATAAAAGCTGTACGGGAAGCACAAGGTGTCATAGACGACAATATAAGGAAGGAAATGTTGGTCAGCACTCTACAGGTTCCCACGCTGACTTGGTATATTAAGCATTCCAATGAAAATATGAATGCAGGGATATCGGATATCCCGACTGCGCTAAATAAAGAATTTAGCAGGCCAAAGTCAGAGGCACAGTTGATCATTGGATTCACAAAAATATCAATGCTACCAGGCGAAACCCCGTAGGAGTTGTATCAAAGAATGAAATGCAAAATTCACGAAGCAAACATGAACTTAACAGATGGGCAACATCGTGAATGGTTTGTGGCCTTGTTAACACCGCATCTATGGAATGTGTTGTCGCAAAAAAGGCTAACCACTCAGGCTGAGGCTTTGGAGGTCGCGATGAGATTGCACAAGACTTCAATATAATATCCTAACCTAGGAGTCCAGGAGATTCACATGCAGTTGAAAGACTTGTGCCTTGAGATGAAGAGTTTGAAACAAGATAGGATGGCTCATCCAGAAGTGGGCGATGAGGTATGGTGCATAAAGTACAAGTGCCAGGGGCACGATAAGGACCACTGCCCAGTGTTCGCAAATTACCTCACGGGAGGAGGATCAATGCCATTGAGACCGGAGGCACAAGTAGGACCAAACACGGTGCCTGCATTGTGGTGTGTGATTTGTCAAATATGAGGGAAGTATGCTACAAATAACTGCCATCTATTACAGAAGCATACGCAGAATTCCCAGCAGTTGTTCTGTAAGTTTTGTAGGTCAGTAGGACATGATGAGAGCACTTGTAGAAGTTATGAATTGACGATGGATCAGACTCCTACCTATAGCGTTCAAGCCAAAACACAGACCCTCGATCAAAATGCAGGAATGGCACGCACTAGATTTCAGGGGCGCAGATGAGTCCGAGGTGGAATGGGGCCAGGAAGAGGTCGCAAACAGCTGATATGTTACAATTGTGGATGACCGGGGCATTATGCCTGCGATATGACAAATCCAACAAGATAATCATGCTTATATTGTACCCAGTTTGATCATGAGATAGACGACTATCCAACACTAATAGTGAGGTTGCGCGATAAAGGAGCACTCCATCCTCCCCCGACTCAGAGCCTACAAATGATGAGGTCTAAGCTGCACGAGGAAGACCCTAATGTAAATATCATGTTCTGAAGTGGTATTACGATAGGCGATGACAAAGGTAGGCAGCCTGAAGAAAGTGCCTCGGTTTGCAAGGCTCCAACGAAGGAACCAAAAATTGATTTGGAGCGCACTAAGGAGACCTTCATGGAAGGTAAGAGGAGCTTCGTTGATGCCTCCACTTTAGGAAGTAGAGACAAACTGGAGCCATAAATGGACCCCTCGATGCTCACTATGTTCTTGGAGACATGCATGAAACTGTTGTGCGACAGCACGGCTGTAAAGGGGCCGCATGAACTCATAACTAGATTCGCTGGGACCATGCCAGGAGAATCATGCATATTCCGGAAGCTTGAGAATCACACAACATGAACAGGAAGGGAGATGAGATTGACCACACAGATCGGGGAATATGAGATGGACCAAGTGATTCTGGACCTAGGATCGGACGTAAACATCCTGCCAAAGCAGACATGGGAGCACATGGGAAGGCCTGCACTGTAATGGTCTCCTATTCAACTATGAATGGAAAACCAGAAAAATATCCTACCTATGGGGAGATTGTAAGGAATCACAGTAGACATCGAAGGAGCAAGCACGCTAGCAAATTTCAAAGTGATAGAGATTGTGGATGACAACAATCCCTCTCACACGTTATTGGGAATAGATTGGGCCACTGACATGAATGGAGTAATAAATCTAAAGAAGTGCAAGATGATCTTTGAGAAAATGTCACTGCACATAGTGGTACCTTTAGACCCTGCAAAAGCATGCACTAGACAGAACCAGTGCGCGACAATGATAACGATGATGATCTGGACTGCATCTACAAGATAACTGTGTCAGAGCAAGATTAGGTAAATCCAATCATGGATGGCCGAATCTCTTGGGAGCGTGAAAGCTCCTGCACATAAGATTCTGATGAATAGATAAAACGATGGTAGAACTAGTTACACGAGGTAACCACGCTCAATTGTAACATGATGAAAAGGTTGCTATGTTGCGTAGCAATGGAGGTAAGAGACATGCCTACGTATGACGGGTTAAGCATGGTGGATGACTTTCTGAACAAATTTGTAAGAGAAGTACTGGAACAACAACATTTCGATGCTCTAAAATGGGTAGTGCATGCTACGCTCGCAAGATGTTGGGGTACACACCAAAGAAGTTTTGAGGACTGGCGTGAATGAAGAAGGATGATGCTCATGCAGTTTGGTAAGCCTCAAGTACAATTGAAAGAGAAGCATGATAGACAAACTAGCCCATGCACCCACCTATCCAAGCGGATACAGGCATGTGGTGCGAAACCCACACAAAGGCCTACCCTCCTCACGGTAGGAGACATGATCAACAAGTAGGAACAGGTAAGGCAGTGATGCGAAAGGTTGGGACCACAAACTATTAGAAGACCAAGTGCGTAGAAGAATATCTACGTAGAAGCATTTAGCAAAGTATGGAATGCACTAAAAAGGTCCACCAGGTGAAGCGGACTGATTGGGACCTGTGCGTACCAGTGGTTCTCTAGGCTTATAAGACTGCATGAAAAAGCCTGGCCACGCAAGCATCGCAAAGGTTGGAGTATGAAGCAACCATATTAAGCCCGATAGTACTTGAGGAACATAGACCATGCCTAACAGCACCGACAGATACAACGGTTCGCAGAACCTTGGAAGCAGAAATCCAACACGGAAATCTTAGACTCTAAGAACTTAAAGAAGAAAGGGTATGGTGAAGGAAGAAAAGCACTCTGGCAGACACAGAAGTCAAGAAGATAGAGGATGAGATAATCAAATATTTTCTCGGCAAAAAGACCATGGTGGAAAGGTCGGATCGTGATGACAGGTTCAAGGCCTATTGCCGCGAATTTATCAGTCTAATGCCTTGACTTGGACCACACATTGCTAAGCATGGTGACCAAGGTACCGCGTTGCAAATGAAAAAGTGCGCGATGACAACCATAACAATAAAATATGGGGATTCTCCAGGAGACATGATGGATGATAGGATGGAACTTTTCACGGGTGGTGATACCACCTGACTAGCTGAAGTAAGGATAGTCTTAGCGCTCTAGGCAGTTGAAAGGGAGCATGGGACTATAAACTATTCTTGCTTGGGAGGTGTGTGATGTTGGAGCTGTGTGCAGAAGCAAAGAGTCACAAGGTCCTTGATTGCACACGGGGGACTACGCTGCTACGCGAGTTGACCAGAAAGTGACCGTTGAAGTCACTATTCATGATGGGATTCTCGACTTAAGCCCAAATGGAGCGGGCAGTATGAATTTAAGATGCGATTTATGGGCAAGTTTTGGGAAAATCTGCTTCCAATGGAGCATTAATGAACCATATTTGGGGGGAATCGTCAAATTCAAATTCAAAAAGCGCTATAAATTACAAAGGGCTACCCAGCAAACAACACGTGGTCATTTGTCAATTGAGTTGTTGAGCAGAGCCCTAATTGATGAGTGCCAAGTATTGATTGAGCCCTTCAGATCACAAGTGATAGATTTCTACACAGATATAATGGAAATAGGTAAGGATGTTATGGAGATAACAGAAATAACCACCAAGGAGGTTGCGTAGGCCCTGACTGTGGGTGATGCTCTGGAAGGTGTTGGGATTGTGGCAGAAATCCCGAAATAATGGTGCATGCCAAGACCTAATAAGGACAAACAAGAAATGTTTCTCGTACATGTGTCCTCATGTAACCCGATACACTCCAAGTTGTCTATGGAGGAGAAGGGGAAAGCCGTCACCATAGAAACCGATGAATAAGAAGATCTGGAGGATCTTATCGTCGCTAAGGACGAGGATGAAGGCATGTAGGAGGACACTCAGCCTATGCACCCCATGACAAAATTTCCTGCCTATGTCCCCCCATGAAAAGGGAAGGCTAAAATGCCCAAGGACCTAGATGAGACCAAGAGCTCACTGCCGACCCCGCTCCTCCCCAACAACCTTATGTTTGAGGGCACACACCTAGGACGCGTTTCGAGCCTAAAATTCAAAGATTGGGAGCTCACTGACCATGAGAAGTTCCCTCACCTTGAGACCAGGAACCTTATGAAGCCCAAGCAAAACACCGTGGTGGGGGTTATAGAGCTAGAGCTGCGAAAGTGGTTGCACGGAGTGGAAAAGGCTGGGCTACTAAATCTAATATGGGTACCGCATTTCCACCATGCCCCAATAACCATTTTTGTCATCAGGAAGCTACTCTGCCTGGTGCATGATGGGTGTTTGTGGCTAGAGGAGCCCATCCCCATCATGGCAGACTTGGTTCACCGAGTCTCTCAGCTTCCATGCAAAGGAGAGGACCTCGCAGGCATCTCAGAAGGGAAGTACAGTGACTTGGCCATCACGAGTGCCATGAAGAGAAAGTAAAGCTAGAAAAGAAGAAGAGGAGCTACACCATCTCTAGCATCAAGGAGAAAGCAGTACGCGTGGGGACCCAAATCCTAGTAGGAAAGGTTATGTGCAAGTGCCACGCAAATGAAGTACCCACACCAGTGGTAGCATTGGCTGAGCAGTGCATGGAGGGGGTCCAGTTTAATTGGTCTAAGTTCCTTTGCAAGGTTTTTTCAGAAAATTACCATGAAGCTCAAGAGCAAGGAAAAATGTTCCACTATGCATGGATTCTACTTTCCATAGTGCTCATGGCTGGGGAATTGCTGGAGGATAGTCAATTCCCCATAATTGACAGGGATTTACTAAAGGCCGTGAAGTACACATCACATTGGGCCACAAAGGATGCTAAGAGGATCTGTGACAGTAAAATCTTCTGGGTGTTCATGGAGATGAACCTCAGAATGGGGATCAACTGTAAGCCACGGTTGTCACCAACTGATTACAACAGTCTGTAGAGTTTTACATTGAATTCAAAGTAGACATGCATAACATTTATATAAGAGCACACAAGGACCCAACTAAATAGTGGACAAAGCTACCCTTCATAGCCATAGACGACATCATTTTCAATGTATTCGAGGCATGGCCATCGAAGTGGCGTGCCCCAGACATCACAGAGACCAAGAAGTCGGCAACGCAAAGAAAGAAAGATGAGGCCAAGCTACGCATTACACAGTTGGCCTAAAAGAAAAGGAAGGAAGTAGTGATAGTAGAACTACGGGCAACATGGGATGTTGCACAAAAAGCAACTGAGTACCAAAAGGTTGCAGTAGCCACAGTAACATAGGAGGCAGCCGCGAAGGTGGGTGAGGGCCAAATGACGCATTCACTGGGGCAGGAAGTAGAGGAATCATAGACAAAAGAGGGAAGTGTGGACCCATGAACCACATCAACACAGCTAAAGCACCAACACCCAGTAGAGCAGGTAGGGTCACGTAAGAAGGTCAAGGAATCAAAGTTTTCTATTGACCTGATCACCCAAACTGAGGGTGATTGGCATGACATCAGTGAAACAGTGTGTGATGTCACCTCGGAGACTCTCCAAGATTTCATGCAGGAGAACCAGATTATGTTGGGGGCCCTCAAAGTGCAGTTGCAGGAATTACAAGCACACCCTCCTCAGGTTGGTACCCTTTCGACCAGCCTTGTGGTCAGGTCAATAGCATTAGAGCAAATGTTGTGCGCGTGGATGACGAATACCATAGTGCTTCCGGAAGGGGCACTAGTGACATCAAATGAGGCTGACAGACCTATGATTATCCCATTGAAAGGTCTCGGTCTCAATATGGATGCACTTCCGCGAGAGACCTTATATGTTTTGAAGTATGGGATAATTGCAGAACTACACGCTAGGGAGAGCCGCGCATTCCAAGTCCTTAGTGAGTATAAAATAAATATGGAACAACTAAGCTTACAGTGTGATGAAGTGGTGTCACAGAATCAATAGTTGGTATAGGTGATAGATGATGCTTGCAAAGGCATCCCGGAGCTGGCAGTCCCAACAGACATGCTAGCAGAGGTGCAGATCCACAGGTTAGTAGTAGGGTCCCACAAGGCAAGGGAAGAAATGACAAAGGTTCAGCTAGAGCTGAACCTTCAGATCCTTGAGCTACAGTTGAAGGTGCAACCGTCCACTCCCCTGGAAGTCAGAGAACAACGCACTAGCGCTATGACAGCAGGACTAGAGGAGATTAGCGGTGTAGTGCAAGACTGCACCAGTATGTTGGAAGCATCACTTGAGGTCCTCACAAATCTCCAAGAGGACCCCAACATCCAGTGTTTAGAGACAGAGGTGCGAAAACTCCAGCAACAATATGACAGCATCCGAGGAACTGCGCAGATGGTGGTCCTCACTCAGAGGCTTGCGCGGATGCAGCAGGAAAAAGCGCTGAAGGAGTAGGTGGAAGAGGCACGACATAAGGAAGTAGTCCTAAAGGCATGTGTTCAACCTTGGATCGACGAGGCCTTCACCATCATGGTAGAAATTGAAGGGAAGCTCACAAACATGTAGGGGATGCATGTACTGATGCAGAGCAAAACTCCTAACACAGAGGTCTCGGAACAATGACTGCAACAGATCCAGCAAGCAGCAGCTCAGTGTGCTGCTGACCTTTCCACAGTTCGAGAATAGTTGGAGGGACTCCATGCAAAGATCTCTGTGCCAATAGAGTGACTCGAGGGCGAGTCATGATGTTTGTGTTGGGGGCCTGTTGGGCATGGAATCCCCCCCAAGGCATGTTTTTCGGCTTAAAATCCATGTTTTGACCAAATATTGTAGTAAAATCTTCGCGAATTGTGGACACGGGGCACGAGAGTATGATAGAGTCACAAGGTTGACCACCCTAGTTTTGTAATGTAATGTTGGCTGGGTAGACCTACCCATGGTTCACAGAACATGGGATTGTATAAATAGAGCAAGGCTCTAAGTGTAAAAGAAAACTAACTCATAATGACAGAATGAGGAAGTCTAAGTGGTTGAGGCAAAGTGTAAAGTGTGTCTGTGGGTCATAGAGTAGGATAAGGCTCTGCAGTTGAGTGCACAGAGGCCTAGTAGCCTGTAGTTGAGTGTGCAGACCCCTATAGCTGGGTGCGCAAGGCAGGTCGAGTCTGTAACCGTTGGACGAATCAATAAAGAGATTCTTTTTCTATAATTGTGTTTATCTTTTCCTAGTTTAATGCATGATTGATATAGTTTGTAAATATATTGTTTATTTACTACACACACCTATATGATTGTTTTGTATTGTTAAGTATAACTTCAAACACTATGTAGGCAAAGGTGCTTAAACAAGACTAGAAGATAAATAAGATCTTGGGTAATAATGCAGAGCGCGATACAACGCCTAGTTAGGGTTGTGCGAAGGTAGTGTACTAGGCTGCGAGGAACGAGAAAGTGCGCGAATCCACCTACATGCAGGGACAAACGAAGGACTAGTCAAACTCATCAGACATCTCCATGGTGTGGAAACCTAGTTCTAGCACCCTCCCATAATACTCTAGGTGAGACCTCAGTCCGCGCTCCACGCAGTGTTGCCGAAAGTGCCAGTAGTACCGGGATTTGTTTGGCTAATTAACTCTAAACCTAGGTCAAGCCCTAACAAGCTAACACATTAATAGGTGATAAAATATCCAATTTATTCCATTATCAACCCAAAATATTAGTAACAATATAACAAGAAGCATTTTCAATGGTGTTTTGTTAGTTACATATTGAAATCTTTTGAACAAAGCAAATAAGAGAAGACCAATGCTTCATGCATATTTGATAGATAAGAAGGAAGAAATGAAAATAACATTACTTGTGCTAGCACTATTTAATAAACACCATGAGGATAACCCTATTGCAAATGATGACATTTCTATTAGAAATTTCGAAATAATTCCAAAGGAAAATGATGATAATGGTGACTGTGAGAAAACTATCTCACTAAGCAAATTTAGCATTGTAGAAAACATTTGTCCCATTTCCAGAGAGTACCATTTTTTCCCAAATATGATGATTACAATCTACCCCATAGTTGAGATCCATTTCCAATTGGCACTGTCAGTGCCATTACAATTTCAGCAACACAAACAATGACACAATATCTACTAGAAATCACGAATGGGAATTTCGATAAGAAGGCAATAGTAAGCTTAGATTTATTTGAAGGTTTCAATGATAAAAAAATAAGAAAATTGTCTCTTTAAGTTTTTACATGTATTGTTTTACAAATATATCATATGTGACAGGTTCAAGTACAAGACAAACATTCTCCAAAATATCTATCAATTCAAAGACAGATGTAAGAAATTATTTCTGCTCATCTTGCTAAAACATATATTTAAAAAATATATATATATTTTTCCATACTTCACAATCAACATCCATATTTAAATTGAAATTACAGAAGAAAGTGGAAAGTCTAAGAAAATCGATTTCCTCACCATGTGGATTATGTACAATAAAATCTATTATATTATAGCTACACACACACACAGAGAGTGAGATTTCTTTTCAGGTTTTTATGTCTCGGTTTTCTATGTCGATTTTGCAACAGTTGCAAGGACTACCAAAAATAACTAATGCATATATTAATCCCTTTGGGTCTCAATTTGTGCAAGACACTAGTCCAATTATAACTGGTAGAACTATGGATGAAATTATGGTTTATTGTACCATTTGTGGGGAAAAATGTCTCTTTTTTTAATTCCATCGATTAAATTGTATGATACTTGCAAATGATAGGACTACAACATATGGTGCTCTAAGAGGAACTGAACTGGAAAGGTGTCTCCTAATGTATGAAATGTTTCCTATTAGAAATAATGTGCAGAAAAATGAATAGTTATTGACTTGTTGTCTAGTTTGAAGATCCATGGAATATTTAAAGTAAACCATAAAAAATGTGATTATTCATATGCAATGATGGTTATCTTAGTTTACATTTTTGAAAAATATAATGACAGTACAATTCTCTTTAGTTGTATTTTCGAATAATCTAATGATGCTATTCTAGAGATGGTATAGCATTGTGTTGACACAAGGAAAATTTCCCAAGTGCAACGAGTGAGTAGTGGCCCAATCAGGGTCCTAATTAGACCCCTATTTGTTTGGTTTGGCTACATACTCTCCAAAAAAAATTCTTCGTGTCCTATTCTATTCTAAAACTAAACTAAATGCTAAAATTAAAATTAAATTAGGCAAGATATATGATGTAAATTAATATTTACAATTTACTAAAACCAAATATACAAATTTTTTGCGTGTATGTCAATATAGCTTTAGACTTTTAATAGTGGGAAGGGTGGGGGCATGAGGAGTCATTCAAACACAATACTTGGGAGAATATTGTGGATGTTTTACCCTCACCGAAGTGTGGGTCCAATTAGCCACATAAAAATATTTTTGGGATTTGCTTTCAAGATCTAATGAAAATCATATTTTGTTTATATATATATATATATATATATATATATATATATATATATATATATATATATATATATATATTGCATGCAATTTACTAAGTTCAACTAACATAAAATCACACTATCTCGTAAATGAGAGAAAATTTCACAACTATAGTTTGAATATCATCAATTATGTCAATGAATAATGAACATATAACAAATATGATATAATAAGCAATTTCGACAATAAAATATGATGAATTGTTTCATAAGAAATAATCACAAACACATTCTAACATTCAATAGAAATTGATATATAAATGAGAAAATATGACAAATAAAGATAGTGTCTATTAAATAATTAAATAGATCGCATGATATCAAGCTCATAATTCTCAAGAACACATCAATTTCTAAAATGGTCTTCGAAAACTTGAATATAAAAAGGATTATAAAACCATAGTCTTATCTTTCAATAATTTCCAATCCCTACTCCAATGTGAGGGTTGTATAAGCAGGAAATGTAAATAAGATAAGATATGCATTCGGCTAAATATAGAAAATATTCAAATATTTTCTTGAAAAATCTAATCAACTAAAAAAAATAAACAATGGTGCATGTCATCCCAAGGATATTTAGGTTCTTTCATGACTTCTAGAATATATTCATCTGAGTGAAAAAGATTATCTAGTGGTGACTTGGGTTGTGCTCGGTCGTGAAGTTGGGGTTCATACCTGGTTGTGATAGTCTACAAGAAAGAATATGATTTGTTAGTTGATGATGTAGAACCAAGAGAGGTTCAAAAAGTTTACATGGGATGGTTTTGAACCATCGGTGGTGCTACCACTATTGAAGTGGGTTTTGCGGTCTCAACACCAAAAAATGATGAGCAGACAATAAAAAATAATGGTTCCTATGCATGAGGAAATGAATCATATATGATGTTGTGTTTCATCAGCATCGGGTGATGGTAAAATTTCAATTATGGTGGGTTGATGCTGTGTGGGAGGAATTTCTTGCATTCTTATTGGTGTACAATGGGAAAAAGTAGCTTCCTTGATAGTATGTTGACATTGAATCCTAAGCTGTCAAAATTTGTGTAACATAGGGCATGCCTCAGTGCTATGAGAGGTATTGGTAAAAATACCACATACCAGACTAGAACCAATTGAGTAGATAGTATGGGAGATGTTACTTCTCATAGTATGAGATATTGTCGCCTCGTTGACGTCAAGAGATGGAATATCCTGTGGTGGTATCCATATTTGGACCTTAGTATTGGCTTGATGTGGCTTCCTCGTGTGGGTTGGCCTTAGTGTTCCTCTTGTTGCACAAAAACGTGGAAGGTACTAACAATTCCTTGTACAGTGGAATTGATAGCAGATGTGGAAATAAAATCATGTGATTTTCTCTTGATTTGAGAGATGGTTGCACGGAATTTGGACCACTACGCAGAATATGACATTGAACTTACCCAGTTTGTGACATTCATTCACCAAATGGTTGGGTTTATCACATAGGCCACATGTTATGGGTGATCTTCTTTTCTAGGTGGCCTTAGATCATGTTTTATCTGATGCAGATTGATGGTGCTGAGGGGATATGAAATGAAGGGGGCACTCATTTGTGGCTAGCTGTAATAGCCCATGTCAAAATTCCATGTAATAACAATAAAAAAAGGCAAAATAATAACCATGGATGATGGGACACTTATTCTAAGCTGAAATTTGGGCAAAATCCTAGTGATGGGGATCACTTGTGATTATTTATGGCTAAGGAAATCGGCAAAGGCAATGGATAAGGCTTTGGAAAGGAAAAATGGCATTTTTGGCACATTTATTTATGAAAATAATGGAAATTAGGATAAAATGGAGTTGAAAGGTCACAGGTTGCATGTGAGAAGGAAAATGAAGGAAATTAATGGAAAACAAAGGAAAATAATGAAAAATGGAGAAAATAGAGGCCCCATTGATAAAAAGGATTATGAGTATCATTTGGTAACCTTTTATCAATTCAGTTTTTGAGCTCTCTCATTATTCTCTCTCTCTTTCATACTCTTGGAGACTTAGTTTTTTCTTGGAGCACTCTTGGTGTGTGTGGCATACTTGGATTCATGGAGCAAGAAGGTAAAGGAAGAGCAGGAAAGTGCAAGAATGCATCAGGATCAATAGCTACATCAAACTTTCTTGCAAGTACTGAGTTGCATGTATGTTTCATTCACTAGTTTTGGCATGCATGGAATATTCATGTGGATTTTTGGTTGTGATTTGTCATTGGAATGGAGGATGGATGGGATTGAACTCGAATTGCCTAGCCTTGCCATTTCCTAAGTAACCATGGTGATTGTGGGTTTATTTTAATTATTGTGTTTTTGGTTGGTTCTAATATTTCCTTAGATTGGGTTGAATTACTAGTCCTGGAGCCTTGCTTGGAAAAAGGCTCTGGACTAGTCCTAGAGCCTTGGTTGGACAAACACTCTGGAGCCCAGTAAAAGTTTTGGGTTGAGTTACTAGTCCTAGAGCCTTGGTTGGACAAATGCTCTGGAGCTCGGTAAAAGTTGTGGGGTGAGTTACTAGTCCTGGAGCCTTGGTTGGACAAATGCTCTGGAGCACTGGACCGCTTGGATAGAGACTAATATGATGATGGTTTTTTGATGTCCGACCATGAGGTGAAATCACTATTTGATGGGTTGAGGTGGATGGCCTCTCAAAGCCCTAAATGGTTTTTATTTATGTGTTATATTAAATCCCATATTCATGTTGGAATATGGAACGGGTGTGAATGGATGAAGAGAGATTTGGATCAGCCATTCTATGGTCGGGTGGAATTTTGAAGTCCCATCTCGGGTTTGGATTTTGCATCATTAATGGAAGGTCATTTCTCCTTGTATTTCTATGAAACTTTTGATGGATTCTATGTGGTCTATATGGCTGTACTTTCATGACTATTTTTTTCCCTATTATGTTGGTTATGTATGTGTTTTATGATAGCAACCATGTATGGATCTCCTCATTTTTTTACTTGTAATTAAATGATCAATGTATGTATGACCTAATGGATGGAATGGAAGTTTATGCATTGAGACATCAATGGTTGTTAGCGATTCTCAGCTAAGTATCAGACCCCTAGGCTCAAAACTCTTAATTACACCTATAGATTACACATTTGCAATATGTTTGACGAAATACTTGTCATGGCTAGTAGAGGTCTAATCCAGGTATTGAACAAGTATTTACTTTAGAACTATTATTTCCATGTTATTTTACTGATTTAAAGAGGTGGTTTAATTATGGGAAGTGACTTGGGAAATTGGCTTTGGGCCTAAAAAAGTGGCTCAAATCCTCAAGTCGCTGGCATAGCACTAACATTTTTGGTTAGGGAAAATTCTGAGGATGGATATTTACCTTAAACTTTAGAAACCTTGGTGAATCCCACTAGTCCATAATGTGCAATCTATAAAATGTTTGGAGATATTTTTGTAAAAATATTCAAATTTCTAATAATTTTATATAGTCTCCATATAATTTTTTGGCGATTTTTAGGGTAAAATAATTTCATAGTATAAAATTTGGGCGAATCTATTTTAGAAGAAAATGGAAATTAGAAAATCTATTTTTTGGAAAACATATAGAAAACTAGCCCACCTATGAATATTAGCCCCTAAAATTTTCCCTAGTTTTGGTCTCTTATTGCTGGGAGGTAAGTCTATGAGAGGGACTTTGGGTTGCTGGTCGCACTCATTCCTATACCATGGGAGAGAATGAACCTTAAATTATCCAAAATCTCAGTGGGACCCAAATGCAATCTCTTTAAATTATTGGATTGGTTCCACTACTGATGATTAATGTTTGTATGCTGTGTTTTCGTCGATTCCACTTTCTTATCATCACTTAGGAGGTTGAATCACATCATAGTGGCCTCTCCTTGGATGTTTACTTTGGTTGGTTGGTTGCTTGGGTGGATGATCCAAAATGGATTCATTTTTACCTCCAGATCAAAAGTCTTCAAATGCAGGTGAAAGTAGGCTCAAGTCAAAGTGCTCGTTAATATGAAACCAATGGTGCAAACAGTGCATAATTACGAGTCTGGATGAAGAAATTAGAGCCAATTAAAGATTTAGGTCAAAAGTCAATGCCTACGTCAGCAGGACACGTGGCAACCTGGGAATGAGTCACAGGTTCTTGATGACGTCAGCAGATAAGAAATGCGGTATGTGTGATTGGTTCACACCACAGTTGTTGGATCATCCAACCAAAGGAGATCGACACATATCGCATCGAGACATACAAGCAGGTTATCTTTGAAAACGGACGCGATGAGGTTGTTCAAAAGAAGCTAAACTTATTTGAGTTCTGGTAGGGAAGTGGTAAACTGTTTCTCATGCGCCTAAAAGGCTGAAAGTGGTTTTTCAGAAATCTATGTGATTCCACTCACCCTTCAACACGTAGCATCACGAAACAACTTTTCTCGTGTACTTTCAGAGAATTAAATGATGTGCTAGTTGGAGCATGAGATTGTACAACAGGCATAGCATAAAGCAGGACAGATCAATGGTGCATATCATCCAGATTAGTTGACGAACGGGATGCAATATCCGTCAGATCGTATTGTATCGAGATCTACGCCGAGAAAAGGCCAGAGGATCGAAGTCAACTCCACGCTCACCGATTCTTTGGTTTATCCTCTGTTTTTAATGTAATCGTATTATTTCATGATTATCATAGTTTGTAACTATATGTGGTATATTAATGTTCGATTGTTGGGGCCTGACCCAAGTTCAGAGTTAATTAGCCAAAAAAATCCTTGTGCTACTAGCCCTTTCAGCAACAGTCTATGGAGCGCGGACTGAGGTCTCACCCGAAGTAGTATGGGAGGGTGCTGGAACCAAGTTTCCGCACCCTTGAGATGTCTAAGAGGTTCGACTGGTCCAACTGTGCATCCCTGCGTGCAGGTCACTTCATGCACTTCCCTGTTCCTCGCGCCCTGATACACTGCCTTCACGCAACCCTAACCAGGGGTTGTGGATCTTCTGTGCTGCTAGAGTAGCTCTATGCGTTACTACCCAATATCTTACTTATCATCCTATACCAATTAATTATCTTCACGTACTTGCATGTCTTACATTATATTTATTTACTCAAAACATTCATATGAGTTCCCGCAGCAAATAAATAATATACTTGCAAATTATACCCAATCATACATCAAAATAGGAAAAGATACATAAAAATATGGTAAACTTCTCTTTATTGATTCTTCCAATGGTTACAGACTTGACCTACCCTGCACACTAAGCTGCAGATTACTAGGCCTCTGTGCACTCAGCTGCAGAGCCTTCTACTCTACGACCCAAAGACACACTTTACACTTCAACTCAATCACTTTGACTTATCCTGCTCTTATGCTATGCTATACACTTAGAGCGAAGCTCTATTTATACAATCCCATGGTTCGCAGACCATGGGTAGATCTATCAAGCCGTCATTACATTACAAAACCGAGGGAGGACAACCCTATGACTCTATTATAACTTCGTGCTCCATGCCCATAATTCATGGAACTTTTACAAAATACTTGGTCAAAACTTGGGCTTTAATCCCCAAAACATGCCTTGGGGGGATTCCATGACCAACAGGCCCACAACACAATCATCACGACTCTCCCTTGAGTCACTCTGTCGATGTGGAGATCTTCATACAGAGTCCTTCCAGCTCTACTCAAACTGCTGCAAGGTCGGTAACAAACTAAGATGTTTCCTGCTGGATCTGTTGTACATGATGTTCTGAGACTGTGGTGTTAGAAGTGCTTCTTTGCATTTGTTCCTGTATCCCCTCCATTTGTGTGAGCTTGCCTATAGTTTCTGTTGTGATGGTGAAGGCCTCGTTGATCCAATGTTGAATGTGCACCTTCAGGACTGCTTCCTTGTGTCGTGCCACATACACCTATTCTTTCAGCGCTTTGGCCTGTTGCATAAGCGCAAGCCTCTAAGTGAGGGCCACCATCTGCGCAGTTCCTTTGACGATGTCATACTATTGTTGGACTTCTCGTGCCTCTGTCTCGAAGCGTTGGATGTTGGGGTCCTCCTGCAGATTCGTGAGGAACTCAAATGACTCTTCCAACATGCCAGTGCAGTCTCACACTGCATTGTCGATCTCATCCAGTCCCGCTATAATAGCGCTAACGCGATGTTCTCTGACTTCCGAAGGGGTGGACAGTTGCGCCTCTAACCGTAGTTTGACGGTTTGAAGGTTCGGCTCCAGCTGAACCTTTGTCATTTCCTCCCATGCCTCACGCACCCCTGTTGCTAGCCTATGGATGCGCACCTCTATTGGTGTGTATGCTGGGATGGTCATCTCATGTACACTTTGACAAGCTTCATCTAGTACCTGTATTAGTTGTCAATTCTACAACACCATTTCGTCGCGCTGCAAGCTTAACTGTTCCATGTTGATTTTCTGCTCGCTAATGACTTCCAGTGCGCGGCTCTCCCTAGCTCGCAGTTCTGCAGTTATTCCATCTTGCAAAATGTATAAAGCCTCCCGCAGGACTGTAGCCATGTTGATGCCAAGACCCTTCAACATGCTAACTGTAGGCCTGTCGACCTCATTTTTTGTCACGAGTGTCCCTTTTAGTAGCACTATGGTATTTGTCACCTGAGTGTGCAACATTTGTTCTGTTGTAGTTGTTTTGATTGCGAGGTTGGTTGAAAGGGTACCAGCCTAAGGAGTGCACACTTACAACTCCTGCAGCTGTGCTCTGAGGGCCGCCAACACAATCTAGCTCTCCTGCATAAAATTTTGGAGGGCCTTGGAGGTGACATCCTGCACTGTCTTGCCAATGTCGTGTAGATCACCCTCGGTTAGGGTGATCGGGTCAATAGAAAACTTCGATGCCTTGACCTTCTTGCGCGACCCTATTCGCTTGGTCAGGTGCTGGTGTTTCAACTATGTTGACACAGTTTGCAGGTTCGCGCCTCCCTCTTCTTCCTCTACTTCCTGCCATGCGAAGGTGACGTTTGGCCCTTGGCACCTTTGCAGCTACCTCCTGCATTTCTGCTTCTGCTGCTGCGGCCTTTTCCTATTTAGTTGTTGTCTTTGTAGCATCCCGCGCCGCTCGCGCTTCTGCTACCACTGCCTCCTTCCTTCTCTTTTCTTCCAACTATGCCATGCATAGTTTGGCCTCCTCTTTTTTCCTCTGCACCACCAACTTCTCTATCTCTGTGATGTCCGGAGCGCACCACTTCGGAAACCATGTCTCTAGCACGTTAAAGATTACATCGTCCATGGCTACAAAGGGTAGCTCTCTCCATTTCTTGGCCGGGTCCTTGCACACCTGATGTATATGTTGTGGATGTCTGCTTTAAATTACGCAAAACTTTGCAGGCTATTGTAGACACTGGGTGACAACCGTGGCTTTCAGTTGATCCCCATTCTGAGGTTCCTCTCCATGAACACCCAAAATATCCTACTATCGTGGATCCTATTTTCTTCGTTTGTGGCCCAAAGCGACGCGTCCTTCGCGGCCTCCAGCAAATCCTTGTCAATTGTGGGGAATTGACTATCTTCCGTCAATTCCCCTACCATGAGCACTATTGACAGCAGAAACCATGCATAGTGGAACGTTTTGCCCTGTTCCTGAGCTTCGTGGAAATTCTCCAAGAATTCCTTGTAGAGGAACTTGGACAAGTTAAACTAGACACCCTCCGCACACTGTTCAGTAAGTGCTACCACTGGTGTGGGTACCTCGTCTGTGTGGCACTTGTGCATAACCTTACTGGTTAGTATTTGGTTCGCCACTTTCTCTTCTTTATCATTGATGTTGGATATGGCGTAGCCCCATTTATTCTTCGCCAACTTGTATTTATTCTTCATGGCCTCTGCGATAGCCAAGTCACTGCTCTTCCTCTCCGACATGTCTGTGGGGTCCTTGCCTTTGCATGGAAGCTGGGTAATGTAGTGAATCGAGTCTGCCGTGATGGGGATGGGCTCCTCTAGCCACAAACACCCATCATGCACCAGGAAGAGCAGCTGCTTGATGATGAAAATTGTTATTGGGGCGTAATGGAAATGCGACACCTAGAGCAAGTTAAGTAGCCCTGCCTTTTCCACTCCACGCAACCACGTTTGCAGCTCTAACTCCGTAAACCCCATCACGGTGTTCTTCTTGGGCTTCATGAGGTGCGAGGTCTCAAGGTGAGGGAACTTCTCGTGGTTAAAAAGGTCCTAATATTCAAATTTTAAGCTCAGCAGCCGTCCTAGGTGCGTGCCCTCAGAAATGATGTTGTCTAGGAGGAGCGGGGTCTGGAGTGATCTCTTGGTCTCATTAAGGTCCTTGGGCACTTTAGCCTTCTCTTTCTGCAAGGGAACATAGGCAAGCAGCTTTGTCGGA
Source organism: Pinus tabuliformis (assembly GCA_031772625.1). NCBI lineage: Eukaryota > Viridiplantae > Streptophyta > Pinopsida > Pinales > Pinaceae > Pinus > Pinus tabuliformis. The sequence goes on from CM062811.1 coordinate 1,209,492,305, forward strand.
GGGTGCGCAGGCTCAATTTCCTCCTCCATGCCTTCGTCCTCGTCTTATTTGATGAAAAGCTCCTCTAGGTCTTCTTCTTCCTCATCGGTTTCTATGGTAATGGCCTTCCCCTTCTCCTCCATCGATAGCCTGGTGTGCAACGGGTTCCATAGGGACACACGTACATGAACCATCGCTTGTTTGTCCTTTTTTGGTGTTGGTGTGTGCAGTGATTTTGGGATTTCTGCCACAATCCCGGCGCCTTCTGGAGAATCCCCCAAAGTCAAGGCCTATGTGGCCTCTTTGGCAGTCATTCTTGTTATGTCCATAACTTCCTTCGCTTCTGCCATCGTGTTTTTCCAAAAATCTATTGCTCAAGGGCTCAATCAACGTTGAGCACAAAACAAACAGGACTTTGCTCAATAGGTCAATTCGCAAATGACCAAGTGTTGTTTGTTGGGTAGCCCTTTGTAATTTATAGTGCTTTTTGAATTTCAATTTGACCGTTCCCCCCAAATCTTGTTCATTAATGCTCCCTTGGTGGTAGATTTTCCAAATCTTGCCCATAAATCGCGTCTTAAATGCCTGCAGTCTTAAATTAGGTTGAGCATCCCATCATGAATAGTGACTTCAACGGTCACTTTCTGGCCAACCTGCATGGTAGCATAGCCCTCCATGTGTGGTCGTAGACCTTTTGACTCTTCACTTCTGCATGCAGCTCCAACATCATGTAGCTCCTAGGCATAATAGTTTATAGTCCCGCGCTTCCTTTCAACTTCCTAGAGTGGTAAGACTGCACTTCCCTCTACTAGTTAGATGCTCACACCACCTGTATAGAGTTTCATCCTGTCATCCATCACTTTTCCTAGAAAATACCCACCTTTTATTGTTACAGGTGGTCTCACGCACTTTATCATATGCAACGCATTACCCTTGTTGATTCGCTTAGTAGTGTGCGGTCCAAGCCAAGGCATCAGACCGATCAATTCACGGCGCTAGTCCTCAAAATTGTCAGCGTGATCATGCGCATCCTATCTTATCACCCTATTCTTTTTACCAAGAAAATCTTCCTTTATCTCGTCCTCTTGCTTCTTGAAATCCACGTCTACCAAAGCACTTTCTTCCTTAATCACACCCTTTCTCTCTCAAGTTCTTGGAGCCTAGAATTTCCTTGTTTGAATTCTTCTTCCAAGGTTCCGCCAACCATCGTATCTACCGGTGCCATCATATGCAATCTAAGATTTTAATGTACTATACTCGAGCCTTGGAGGTGCCTACATGGTTAGGTTCTTGCATGCGGTCCTATAAGCCCATAGAACTGCTGGTACGCACAGGTCATAGTTAGTCCACTTCGCATTGTGTACCTTGTTCAGTGCTTCACGTACTTTGTTAAAGGCTTCTATGTGGATATCCTTTTTTGCACTTAGTCTTTCCATACTCCGTGGTCCCAACTAGAGGGGTTGTTCGCACCATTACCTTGCCCGCACCTGCTTACTGATCATGTCTCCTACCATGAGGACTGTGTGTACCCGTGCATGTTTCACACCATATGCCTATATCCACCTAGATAGGTGAGTGCGCGGACTGTTTCATCCGACAATCTTGTCTGTTAATCACATCTAAGGTTTCCCAAACTATGTGTACATCATTCTTCTGTGGTCGCACCAATCCTCAAAAATTCTTTGCTACGTACCCCACCACCTTGTGGGTGTAGCTCGCAGTACCCATTTGAGAGCATCGAAGTGTTGTTGTTCCAACACTTCTCTTTCAAATCTGTTCAGGAAGTCATCCACCTCGCTTAACCCATCATACATAGGTATATCTCTTGCCTCTGTTGCTATGTAGCACAGTGATCTTATCATCATGTTACATTTGAGTGTGGTTACCTCGTGTAACTAGTTCTGCCATCATTCTATCTCCTCGTCAAAATCTGATGTGCAAGAGCTTTCACGATCGCATGAGATTTGGCCATCTGCAGTTGGATTTACCCAGTCTTACTTCAATGCAGTTATCTTGTAGATGTCATCCAGAACATTGTCGCTGGCATAGTCATGCACTGGCTCCATGTAGCGTGATCCTTCTGAAGGGTCTAAAGGTACCACTATGCGTAGAGACATTTTCTGGTAGGATCTTTTGATGGTTCACCATTTGCAGTTGGATAGGATACCATTACAGCACAGGCGTGCCCATGCACTCCCATGTCTGCTTTGGTAGAACATTCTCATATGATCCTAGATCTAGAATCACTTGGTCCATCTCATATTCCTCGATCTGCACAGTCAATCTCATCTCCCTTCCTGTTCATGTCGTGTGCTTCCCGAGCTTCTAGACTACCCGCGGTTCTCCTGGCCTGGTCCCAACACATCTAGTTATGAGTTCTTGCAGCTCCTTTACTGCCTTGCTTTCACGCAGAAGCTTCATGCATGTTTGCAAGAATGTAGTGAGCATCGATGGGTCCATTTTCAGCTCTATTCTATCTTTACCTCCTGAAATGGAGGAATCAACGAAGCTCCTCCTAGCGTCCATGAAGGTCTCCTTAGCGTGCTCCAAATCAAATTCGGGTTCCTTCATTGGAGCCTTATGAACCTAGGTACTTCCTTCAGGTCGCTTGCCTTTGTCATCCCCTATCGCAATTCCACTCTAGAGCACAATATAAACATTACGGTCTTCCTCACACGGCTCAGACCATATCATTTGCAGGTTCTGAGTCGGGGGAGGTTGGAGTGCTCCTGTATCGCGCAACCTCACTATCAATGTGGGAAAATCCTTTGTCTCATGATCAAATAACGTATAATACAAGCATGATTGTCGCATTGGATTTGTACAATCACGGGCATAATGCCCTAGCCCTCTACAATTGTAACATATCAGTTGTCTGCAACCTCTTCCTAGCCCCCCTCCACCTCGGCCTCGTCCGTGTCCCTAAAATCTGGTGCACGCCATTCCTACATTTTGATCAAGGGGCTGTGTTTCAGCCTGAACTCTGTAGGTTGGAGTTCGATCCATCATCAACTCATAACTTCTACAAGTGCACTCATCATGTCCTACTAACCTATAGAAATTATAGAACAACTGTTGTGAATTCTGCGTATACTTCTGTAATAGATGGAAGTTATCTGTAGCATGCTTTCCTCCTATAGGACAAATATTGCACCATATTGTAGGCGACATGCTTAGTCCTGCTTGTTCCTTCAGTCTTAATGGCATTGGCCCTCCTCCCGCAAGGTAATTCATGAACGTTGGGAAGTGGTCCTTGTCGTGCCCCTGGCCCTTGCATTTTATGCACCATACCTCATCACACATCTCTGGGTAGGTTGTCCTGTATTGTTTCAAACTCTGCATCTAAAGGCACAAGTTTTTCAACTATGCATGAATCTGCTGTACTCCCAAGTTGGGATCTTATATCGGGGTCTCATGTAATCTCATCATGACCTCCAAGGCCTTCAAATGAGTGGTTAACCTCTATTGTGACAACGTGTTCCGTAGATGCGGTGTTAACGATGCTACAAACCATTTGCAATGTTGCCCATCTGTTAACGTCATGTCAGCGTCACAAATTGTGCACTTCAGTCTTTGATCCAACTCTCGAGGGGTCTCGCCTAGTATCATTTTGATTTCCTTGAACCTAATGATCAACTGTGCCTTTGAATTTGTCCTGCTAAATTGTTTGTTTAGCACAACTTGGAAATCCGTGATCCCCACATTTGGATTATCATTGGAATGCTTAATGTACGAGGTCAACACGTGATCCTGCAGAGTGCTGACCAATGTTTCCTTCTTTATAATGTCATATGTGACTCCTTGTGCTTCCCATACAGCTTTTATCACGAACCAAAACTGGTCCGGATCTTCATTCCCTACTCCCTTGAACACTGGTAGCTTTATTGTGCTTGCCATACTACTTCGCGGTGGTGGCAGAGGTGGTATGGGTGAAGACGGGGGTGAAGATAATGAAACTGGCAATGGTGTGGGTGGGGGTGGTATGCGCGGAATTCTTTGCCTTATCAGATTGATCGCACTTCTTGGCGAGACCTTCGTGATCTCTTCTTTGCCCCCTCGCAGAGGTGAAATCAAGGGGCTAGTTTCTAGTTTTGTGCTACCTTCATTTCTGTAGATTCTCCCACTTCATGTAGCCCCAAACATCAATTTATTTTCATAACCCATTTTTGACACAGTAGCATTTTAATCCAAGTGTTCAAATATTTTATGTACTTACCCCCCGGTCCTTTGAGGAAGCGTTGTTCTGCCTTGTTATGACTGACTGAAGTATCTACCACGAATTAGGTGATGAATCCTCCTATGATTCAATCGAGCCAGTGATCGACAGTGCACATGAGCTTATCTTCCAATGCTTTTAGAGCGCGCACCAATTTTGGAGTCCACACAATAGGTTTGTCGAGTTTACACCTTCCTTGGCTATCCACTAGCTTCGTGATCCACTTGTATAATTCAGTCAGGAAGGATGCAAAGAAAATTTTATGGAACTCTGTATATAAGTAGCAGTCTAACCACTCTTCCTTTGATAGTCGTAGATTCCTGTTTTCCTATGCCACAAACTTGTGAATCTTCCTGTCCAACCAATCTTCAATTCCTTTCTTTGTCGGATTCCAGTGATATGACATCAAACATCTCTATGCACGTCCTGGTCTCGGCAACAGGACCATTTGTTGGCTTGTTTGGGCTTGACCCAAGTTCAGAGTTAATTAGCCAAACAAATCCCTATACTACTAACCCTTTCGGCAATAGTCCGTGGAGCGTGGACTGAGATCTCACCCGAAGTAGTATGGGAGGGTCCTAGAACCAGGTTTCGACACCCTTGACATGTCTGAGAGGTTTGACCGGTCCAACTGTGTGTCCCTGTGTATAGGCCACTTCGCGCACTTCCTTGTTCCTCCCGCCCTGATACGCTGCCTTCGCGCAACCATATCCAGGGGCTGTGGCGCTTCTACATTGCTAGAGCAGCTCTTTATGTTACTACCCAAGATCTTACTTATCTTCCTATATGAGTTAATTATCTTCGCGTACTTTCATGTCTTACGTTATATTTATTTACTCAAAACATTCATATGAGTTTGCACAACAAATAAACAATATACATGCAAATTATACTCAATCATACATTAAAACAGGAAAATATACGTAGAAATATGGTAAACTTCTCTTTATTGATTCTTCCAACGGTTACAAACTCGACTTGCCCTGCGCACTCAGCTGCAGGGGTCCGCATACTCAGTTGCGGACTACTAGGCCTCTGTGCACTCAGCTGCTAAGCCTTCTCCTACTCTACGACCCAAAGACACACTTTACACTTCAACTCAATCACATCAACTTATCATGATCTTATGCTATGCTATACACTCAAAGTGAAGCTCTATTTATACAAGCCTATGGTCCATGAACATTGGGTAGATCTGTCAAGCCAACATTACATTACAAAACCAAGGGCGGACAACCGTATGACTCTATTATAACTTCACACTCCATGCCTATAATTCACGAAGCTTTTACAAAACACTTGGTCAAAACTTTGGCTTTAAGCCCCAAAACATGCCTTGGGGGGATTCCATGCCCAACAATTAATACCACAACATAGAAAGTGTTGAAAAATGGTGTTTTTTAACCGTTCCAGGGGATCTGGACGTCATAGTGGCAAAGTACAGTCAAGTGTATACTCGTCTTGACTCGAAAACTCGAGCTGAACATAGTGGTGAGATCCATTTTCATGTTTGAGACTCTGTCCTTGAGCTCATACCTGTAACAACAATTTGAAGACATAATAGAGAGGTCAACACTGGAAGCGAAAGGACCAGGAGATGTAGCTAGGAAGTCTGGTGAACTCCTTTATTAAATTTGGTTGCGTTGATGTATTTTGAATGTGTTTTCTAATTGTTTAAGTGTTTATGTTATTTTCAATCTTTTCGATCCCTTGCACTAAGTAACATAAGCAACTTCACAGAGTCTATAATACCTTTTTCCTTAATGGATCAAGTGGTATCAGAGCTATAAGGTTTTTAAAGGTTTGACAAGTTTGAGTGGAGATTTGAATGCTTACTAGGTTGAGGCTTGGACGAGATGAAGGAGAACTTGTTGAGGCAAATCCAGAGTTTGGAAGGGTCTCTTGACAAAGAAGGATGGCAGATGAAACTCCACTTGGGTCAGAATCCCAATTCTTGGATAGTTTCATGATGATACGTGCAATGGTGGCAAAGATGTATAATGAGTTTAAAAAGGGTAAAGGTGAAGACACTTCATCACATAGACCAGATAAAGGAGCAGAGGAACCTTTTCTTTTTATTCCTCGAGATAAAAAAAATAAAGGAAAAGGAGAAAATCCTCCTCCATCATCTCCTCCATCATCACCATCATCTTCATCATCGTCTTCTTCTCATAAGACTAGTTCTTCTAAAAAGAGAAAGAAATCCTCTTTGATCAAATTAGATGTAAAATTTGATTTGCCAATTTATGATGGAGAACTTAACGCTAAAAAGCTTGATAATTGGATAAGGAAAATTGATATATTTTGTAGGGTGCAGAAAGTTGATTCAGAAAGAAAGAAGATCCAGCTTGCTAGCCTTCAACTTGGAGGAACCACACTTGTATGGTGGGAAGGCAAGACACAAGAAGATCTCCAAAAACATGGTAAAATCATTTCAACTTAGAATGAATTTTTTTCTGCCATTAAAAATAGATTTTATCCTTTGGCCTATATGCAACAAGAAATGATGAATTGGCAAACACTACATCAATTAAAAGGTCAAATTGTTCAGAGTTATACTCAGGAATTCTGTAAGAGAGCTTTAGCATTAGCCATATCATTGGAGTCACCAGATACGTTGTTAAAATACGTAGGTGGTCTTCATAGTTATTTGTGGCATACTATACTAATGTTTAATCAAACTAGCTTAGACGATGTATTAGTTCAAGCAACTCATCTAGAAACTAGAGGTAAAAATGTAACCCCAGATGTTGGGAAATCATCCAAACTTATTGAAAGAAAGAATAAAGGCAAGAAGAAACAAAAATGGAAGGAGAGGAAAACAAACACTATGAAGAAGGATACACCTTCATGCACTCCTTGTAAAAAGGAATGACATGATGAGGCACACTGTTGGTCTTTGCATGTAGAATTGAAGCCTACAAAGTTCGGGAGTAAAGAGCGAAAGAATTTTGTTGTTGCTCAAAAGGACTTGTGATCATATTCAGGTGACGAGAAAGTGGTTACAACTACAGGTATAAAAGGTAAAGATTCTAAAGCATCTACAAGTACTTCTTTGCATTCTATTGATAATGATAATGATGAGAAGAAAAGGAATGAGCTATTTCATATTAGAGTCATTTCCAAGCATACTAAAATTGGTACTTTATTTGATAGCGGGTCACAAGTTAATTTGATTTTTGAAGCAATTGTAAAGAAGTTGGGGCTAGAAAAAAAACCTCATAAAAAGCCATATCCATTAGGTTGGGTGTGTGATAAAACTAAGCTACAAGTTATGAAACAATGTAAACTTTGTTTTGCTATTGGGTCAAAATTTGTAGATGAGGTTGAGTTAGACATAGTCCCACTGGACATATGTGGAATTGTATTAGGAAGTCCATACTTGTACAATAGAAATGCTATCTTCTATCGATCTGAAAATAAGTATTAACTCACTAAGGATGGAACTGAATATATTGTAAGGGCTCATAAACTCAAAGATAACTTCTCTCTCATAAATTTAGGACAGATGAAAAGAATTGTAAATTCTAGTAAGCAATTTTTACTTATGATTGTAAAAGCAAAGGATCTTGATAAATCCAATGCATTCCAAGGTTGTAATCCTCAACAACAATCATCTCTAGTTAAAGTTGTTTTTGATTATGATATTATGTTTCAAGAGCCTAAAGGGCTTCCACCCAAGTGAGAGATAGAACATGAGATTTATATGTAGCAAGATGTTCCAGTACCTAACATTGGAATGTACATGTTATCAGCTCTAGAGAATGTAAAGATAAAGAAGCAGGTACAAGAGTTGCTCGATCAAGGGTTTATTCGACCAAGCACATCACCATGTGGATCACCTATTTTGTTAGTGTGAGAGAAAAGGGAGCATAGTGGTTATCTGCAGAGTCAACGATAGACTGATATCTAAGCTCAGCTGCAGATATAGGGAATGCCATTCCAGTTACTTGTCCTTCAACTAATGTGGTCGTAGGTGAAGGCAAGGTCCAAGGGTCTGAAAAATAACGAGTTCGGAAGAACTCTTCTCGAGGAGACTCCTTAGATGATGAAATGGCATTGATTTTAGCGAAAGGAGAGGGAAGATAAAAGGTACCCATCAATGAGGAATACATTCCCACTCCTAAATTCTCAATAGGTGGGTGAGGGTTATCCACTAAAGGAACAGTAGAGTCAGAGCTTGCTTGAGGATCGACTGGACAATAATCCATTTGATCAACCTTAATGATTTTCCCCTCATGAGGAAAGCAAATGACACGAAACAGAGTCGAAACAACGGAGTCCATTTCGTATACCTAGTTCCTTCCTAATAAGAGATTATAGTCTAGGATAGCATCTATGACCTCTACTTCAATATTGACGACCTTCCCCCCAACACATATAGGAAAGGCCGGGATAATCCCATGCGGCTTATGAGAATGACCATCAAATGCAGTCAAGACGGTGGGTGAAGGAACAACCGAAGGTGATCCAATAGCCTTCCAGCATGACATCGACATGACGCACGCGGAAGCTCCTTCATCTATAACGGTATGAAAAATATTGGTTTTTTGGTATGTAGACTTTATTTGGAAAGCCATATGATGAGGGAGTCGCTTTTTGACATTTAACATGTCAAAAGTGAGCACTAAAGAATTAGCTGGATCGACTGCTCCAATCGCGGAAAGTAAAGAACTTCGTTGATCCGAACACGACTGGAGAACCTCTAAAGTGGACATGGCGCATGGACTCTGAGCCAGATCCTCCATAATGGAGTAATTCTGGGCGGCCCTGGCATTAGGATTAATAGTCGCGCGTTTAGTAGAACCTTTCGGTATCCTTGGTATAGTCTCAACAAGGGGTCGCTCAATATGAAGGTCGGTATTTCCGGGAACAGTCTTGTCCTTGGAAGTTTCGGCTTCACCATAATCACGTGACCAAGTAGCCACATGGACGTTAGAACCCATCATGAAAACATTCGATGATTTTTCCCCTTCCTGGTTGCCCCCTGCGGAGGTTCCAGGGTTTGAACTCGCGCCAGCAAGAAGTTGCTGCCCTTGGGGAAACAGGTTGGTTAACACAGCTTGAGAACTAGAAGTCCCTTGCTGTCCTAACAAGCGCTGAGCGTCTTCAATCTTAGGGCAGAGATGAGTTAAGTGGTCTCCACTGCACAACTTGCATGGAAGCTTGACTTTCTTTCTCGGCTCATTTCTACCACCACTAGCGTTGTTGCCAGATTTATTTGCATCAGGCTTCCCATCCTGGTTCTTTTTCTTACCTCGTCCTTTCTTTTTCCCATTGGAATTTTGATTTCCTTTGGGGTTATCAGATTGGACAACATTAATTGAAGAAGTTTGGGAAGCCGGGGGATTAGACGATGTGACTTGGTTGTTAGAAGCATTTTGTAAGGACAACTGTTGCAATTGATTCAACAAGTTCAAGGTAGTTGTGTCTACTAACCTGACGATACCATCCGTGTGCAGACCTGGCTTCGACTTAGCTACGTCAACCTTAGACCCAGGAGCATCTGGCAAGTATTTTTGTAGGATCCTAGACTGAGAGTAGATCAATTCTAATTGCTGGGCCCTAAAAATGGCTTGCTCCTCAGAATAGACTCAAGACATGCAGACATCCTTGGAGATCTCGGGTTGTAAAGATTTAAAAAACCACTCGAGATGGTACTCCGGAGGGATTTCAGCTTTAATGAGCCTTTTTCTCTGTCTCCATTCCTGAATATGGTCAGAAATGTGAGTTGCCCTATCCTGACAAAAAGTAGCCAGAAGTTCAGTTCTGGCATCATAACGAACAGGCAACTGGAAATGGTTTAAGAAAATATTGGCTAAGTCAGCGAAAGATGTAAAGCTACCCCCTGGCAACTCTATATACCATTTGGCCACATTGCCAGTCAAGGTGCATTGAAAAAGTCTCAACCTGATCAAGTCATCGATAAGGGAGTTAGATGAGCACTACAAATGGAATATGGTTACATGGTCGCTTGGGTCCTCACCACTCTTCCCTTTGAATTTTGGAATGTCCGAAGGGAGTTTGGTTGGGACCAGAGGCTAGGCCGGATTGTATTTGATCGGGTCATTTGTTAACTTAGTGAGATCTAGCAAGTTCAACGTTGCCAGAAATGGAAGCCTAGGAGGACCTTGGGGATTCCACCCAGACTGGGTAGAACTCCCAAAGTTCTGAAAAGATTGTCCTGGATTTTGGGAGGCACCGGGCTGCCCGAAGTAACCCGTAGAACCAGCTGAACCAAACAGCAAGCCTTGTGATCCAACAAAATTCAAAGTTTGACCAACTTCAGCCACAAAACCTCCATAACTAGGAAAGTTTCCTCCTAAAGGATTATAAGGGGTTGATAACCCCTCATAAGGATTCCAAGCCGAAGCTAGGGGAGGAATACTTTGAAACGAACTAACCGTGGAGTATGGCCTATTCCCTTGTTGGCCGATAAACGGATTCCCAGTTCCTGCGCCACTAACCCCAGGGTTATTCCAACCTTGGAAAGGATTGCTGCTTTGTCCTACAGAAGAAAAAGGCATGGATCCTATCATTGGGTTGGAATGTGGTATATGACCACTTCCGAAAGGAAAACCCTGGAATGAAGCCGATCCGCCCATCATGGACGTAGCGGCGCTAAACAGAACCGATGGAATACCCTGTGAGTAGGTGCCAAATGCGAAGAATCCAGTACCAAAAGCATTGGTTTGGGCATTTCCACTCGTGGATAGAATGGAGGTAGACCCAACTAAAGATGTGCTAGCAAAAGATCCAAACAAGGAAGCAGAGGAGATGGAAATCGTTCCTCCTCCTTGCACCGATGTTGGAGTTTGCATAGTCGTAGCTCTTGTAGAAGCCATGCTTCCAGTAGTGGTCATCGATGGTAAGTGCGTAGCGTAACCTGGACTTGACGGTCTATGCGTCGGAGTCCCAACATATTGTAATACGTCTGGATGACTAGATGGTAGTGGAGAATTCGGAGCCGCTAACGAATCTGAGAGTTCTTCTACCTCTATGTTATTCTCCGCTTGAAAGAGAACTCGAGAAAGGACTGGAGTGTCCCTCTCTTGTTCAGAAGTGTCAGGCCTTGCTTGAACACTAATGCCCCCGAGAGGAGGATCAATCCCCGATGTGTCAACCGGCGTGGGACGGAACCCACTGGTAGTATTACCTTTGCGCCTTCTAGGAGAAGGCTCTAAACTTGGTGGTGAAAGACCATGAAGTCTTTGAGACCGTCTGGGAGATCGGTCAGCCACTTTGAATTTTTTGTTATGATCTAACTAAAGAATCAAAAAATTGAAAGCTAGGCCAACTAAGAGCACAGAGCACACACTATAAAGTCCCTAAAGATACAGCCAGTCAAACAACTTCCAAGTATTTCCGCTCCGGGTGATTAAGACCGGACACTAAAATAGAAGAAAGTGAAATTAAGGGGCCTTCTGAAGATAGTCTGGGATGATGAGGGCCCAGTCCTATCAGCGAAGGTATTAGAGGAAGTTACGCTGACCTCCTAACAACAGCCTGTGCCGGTGCAAGCCCCCAAGCTTCGCAAGGGTGCCCTGCAGTAGTACTGTCGAGAGTGATGCAACGTCGACCTCAAGTGCCACGGGATTCCCCTTTGCGGCCACTTGTGCAGATCCCTAGGAGTAGCAACTAAGGATACCAACTCATTGCAGAAGCCAGGCGGAACAGTCGTGAGGTAAGTTCAGACAAGTAGGAGAGGGGGTATCTCTCTTCCCTCTCTTCAAAGACCCTCATGCTTAACTCCCAGATCCAGAGCTTTCCTAGTCTTCCTAACGCTATTGGATTTTCTCTCGTTATTCAGACTCCTACGTTTGACGTTTATATGGCCTTGGAGAGTTAACTCTCCACTCGCCTAATCCAAGGCCCCAAAATCCTAAACTTGTTGGTGTAACTGACTAAAACAAAAAGTTCTAGTGAATTTTAGTTAGCGCTTGATTTTAAAATAGGTTGTTCTTTAAGTCACGAGGTAACAGAAGTGAAACTACTGGTGTTTTTTGACGCAAAAGAAATTAATAAAAACTTAACTACATGCACATGCACTTTTTCGTTTTTCGATGAAGAGCAATTTCTATAGGGTTCAGAGGAACTTCTAATAAAACAAAATTTTCTTTTATTTTCGTTAATTCACGCTTCACACTCACAAAAGCTAACAAAGCTATGTATGCCTAAAAGGGGATGCAAATCTATCCTAATGCAACAAATATATGCGGATGCAAGATTTAAAACTACTCTAAAAACAAAAAAAATAAAAGTCGCTTGCTTATCAATCTTTATCTTGCCACTTAAAATGTCTAGATGGAATATGAGATGCTACAATTCATTTTGTCTAAACACTAAAACCAAGTTCTAAGACAAACATAAAGCACTTTCACTCACTAAAAGGAAACCCAATGAAAACCAAGTTCAAGAAAGCAAAACTAAGTTTTTCAAAAAGATTTTCTTCAAAAGTAACAACAAAAGAGTCTTTTCAAAAAAATGCTCTCAACAACACTAAAACTTGTGATTGAATAATGGGCAATCAAACACTTTTGCAAGTTGACACCATACAACGATGAAAACGTAACAAAAATAAATGTGTTTAAAAGTGCTCTTAACAATCAAAAGCAGCAACGAAAGCTTTGGCAATGAAAACCAAAAAGATCAAAAAGACAAATTCCAAGAAAGTGTCAATCAACAACTTTTCATGAAACAAGGAAGTGGATGGTCACAAAAAGCGGTTTTTGTCAAGCAAACAAAAAGTCACCAAAAGCAAGGTTAACACAAAGATTGAGATCAATCTTCCTACCCTGATGAATCAGAGCAGCCAAGATTCCTAGCAAGGAATCTTGCGTGATTTAGCAAAAACGATGGCGCTTGCAATCAACGAAAAAAAGGACCAATACCTCTTATAATCAGAGAGAATTCGGAACAAGATGCTCGCTGTAAAACAAATAACTGATACTGAAAAATGACTGTTTCAGACTGACTCAAACTACCAGACAAACCTTCAGAGACAAAAAGATTTACAAATCTTGAAAATTGCAAGATGTACGCGACTATACTTATGTACAGAATGCGTGTATACTCTACTGTAACTAAGGAAACCTGCGTATACGCAGGTTCACTTAAAGCAACATGCATACATACGCCTCTGTAACTAAGAAAAACAGCGTATATAAAAGGTTTCAAGAAAAATAAAAAACAAACTGAAGAAACTAGAAAAACTTAAAGTTCAAAAACAGACCAGACACCAACAGCAAACAAACAGGCCGCTGAGCCCTGACTGGCTTGAAAAACACCCAAACTAGGAACAACAAGAGTGTTGTCCCCAGTGGAGTCGCCAATTCTGATGGAGGGAAATGTTCCCCTAGGGCTTTTTGGGTTGAAACCCTAGTAGACTGAAAGTTGTCTATTCAAAGAAGCACACATTCACACAGCCATTATGCTATTATAAGAAAATTATATTGTAAAGGGTACATACCTTAGGTCCTACATTTGAGAAGGCCTTTAGGGTCCAAACCCTTCTTGGAGTTCCCTTCTTCTCTTTTGTCCTGCAAAACAACCAATTCAAAGAACACAGTAGTATATGGACAAAACCTTATAAAGAAACCATCTTCATGTTATAAATAAAGGTAGTTAGTTATGAAATCCAAACAACCATCTACATATGAATTCTAAACATGAATATCATTAACATAAAGAAGATTCATTTCGGGAACCAAGACATGTGTTTCTTTTATTATAGACAAATAAAGTACATAAAAAGGAATATTTTCACCTGAATCACCTTCAGCAGGCTCCAAGCAAAGCTTCCTTCCGGATCCATTCTAGCCTCAAGCCTTTAACAAAATCCTTCCATGACTCTCTCCATGATGTCATAAATGGTGGATGAACATCAACACACAAGGAAACAAAGGTTTCCTGGACAAATGGGGGAAGTGCAGAAGGCACAAGGGACTTCAGACCTGGTCAGGGGAAAAATCTCAGCATAATAACCTTTCTCTCTCTTCTCTCCTCCTCTAGGCCTTCCCTTTGAGGTCTTTTTGTACCTCTCCCAAAGTAGTTTTTTAGTTGGGAGTTAGTTGGGAACAGTTGGGCCACGAGCACTAATAGGTGATCAGCAGGTAAAACCCGCGATCTCCGCCCGAAAATAAGGAATTTTATATTTTTTTAAGTGTTTTAATACATATACGCGAGTTGGATATACACAGACCCGCGTATACACACGTTTAACTCAGGGCAATGTCGCGTATAAGGGATAAAACACTATTTTTTAAATTTTAGGACCAGGTCTGGAAGGAGGGGTTGCCCTAGGCCATGAGTATAGCATCACAAACCATAAAAGTGAGATTTGGAGCTATAACAGATAGTTCATGGAGAATGTGCATTGAGTTTATAGCACTAAATAAAATCACAATAAAGAATCGTTATCCTCTTTCTCGTATTGATGATTTGCTAGATCAATTTAAAGGTGCAGTTTAATTCTCTAAATTGGACTTGCGAAGCAGCTACCATCAGATCAGAGTTGCAGAATAGGATGCATGGAAGACTACTTTCAAAACAAAGCAAGGACTCTACGAATGGATGGTTATTCCTTTTGGCTTAACTAACGCTCCAGCTACGTTTATGTGAGTCATGAATGATGTATTTAGACCATTTATTCATGATTTTGTAATAGTCTATTTAGATGATATTCTTGTTTTAGTAGAACATGAGATGAACATGTAAAGCATGTAAAGCATATTTTAGATGTATTGAAAAGAGAAAATTTCTATGTAAAACTGTCAAAATGTGAATTTGGCAGAACATATTTGAAGTATTTGGGTTATATTGTAGGGGGTGGTGAATTGAGGATAGATCCCTCTAAGGTCGAAGTTATAGTAAATTGGCCTAAGCCCAATACTGCTACAAAAGTTAGAAGTTTATTAGGGGTAGCACAATATTGGAGAAAGTTTATTGTTAAATTTTCTTTGATTGTGGCTCCTTTACATGCTTTGAGAAGTGTGAAACAGGTGTTTTAGTGGGGAGTAAAATAGAAAAAAGCCTTCGACACATTGAAAGAAAGGATTAGTACAATGCCAGTACTAGAACTGCCAGATCTTCAACATCGATCTGAGATCGAGACAGATGCAAGTGAATATGCCATAGGGGCAGCATTGATGTAGCACAAAAGGCCTATATGCTTTCATTCTGAGACGTTTACAACAATAGTAGTTAACTATCCTACATATGGTAAAGAATTGTATGCATTAGTTCAGAGTGTTAAAAAGTGGAAACATTACATAATGGGTAAATAAACAATCATACATACAGATCATCAACGACTTCAATATTTACACTCACAAACTAAACTGCAACAATCAAAACATTACAGGTGCATGGGTTTTGTACAAAAATCTCATCTTGTTATCAGATATAAGAAGGGCATACATAATAAGGTTGCAGACATGTTATCAAGACCAATTATAAATGCATCCACAATACTTAAGCATAATTCAGTAATTCATGAAAGTTACATTGAACAATATGCTCAAGACATAGAGATGTATATGCCACTTTAAGTCATGGCAAGTAGGTAGAAGAATTGGATTATTACATAAAGGACAAACTCTAACTTCCTTATAGATCTTTCTCCCTACACTAAACTGCTATTCATGTACTCCTGCAATGTGCTTGCACTAGTACCTGAACAAAGTCTAGGTGCTGGAAATATATTTTACACATGTACTGAAGATTTATGTCCTCATGCAGGGGCTCTAAGCCTTAGGATTACAGCACTCTATTTCTGTATCAGGATATCGATTCTTGTACCAAAATAGAGATTCCTACATCAAGTTTTCAAATTCCTCTTATAAGAAAATAAAGAATGTTTTAACTTAGAGAAAGAGTTGGAAAAGGTGAAAAAAACTTCAAATTAACTTCCTCAAACAAAAATATGGTTCAACCAATCCCAAAATTTAAAATAAGAATTTGTTTCAAAATTCAAAGCACATTTTTCTTCAATCAAGGAACTCCTTTGTGCAATCTAAAGGAATCATCTAATTGTGACAACAGACTTCAATCCTGTAATAGTTATTCACACAAATATGATCTTCATTCGTAACCTTCTTAACTCATAAAAAATATCTTTGAAAAGAATTAAACATGAAGTCTGATCTTTCCCTAAAAAGTATGAAGTACAGGTACAGATTAATGTGTCACAATGACATTCATTCTTGAATTATCGAAGAATATTTAATTGAAGATATTCAAAACAGTTCGGAGTGATAATCAGACACTGCACAAATTCACCAAGGCTCATATATCCTATAAGAATAAAAGAATATTGTTGTAATGAACCAAAAGAATCAATCCACTAGTGCAAGAATGTGTGCTTGCACGATCCAAGCATAAATGATGTTAATCTTTGAAGAAAAGAAATCATAAAGGATAAAACCAAACTCAGTTGAGCATGCACACAATGGATCCATCACACAGTGATGAAATCAAATATAGACTTTGTAGAAGAATAAAAATGTTTATTTAATTCACTTTGCATTAAAAAAGATCAACAAACCTTGAATGAAAATTAAGAATATGAGGAAGAATGAGCTCGGTTGGCTACGCCCTAGCCAACCAACTCGTTTCCCTATTTAGGAAATGTGAAAATTCAACTCACAACGACACATCAACACAGAATTACAACACAAGATTGAAATAACATGGCACAATCCCTTTCTATTAATAATCAGTAAATGTACATCATGAGTTTGAATCCAACGTAGAGTGAGGTTGATACCAGCAAAATTACAGAATAAAAAAATTACAGTATCCTTTCTATAGCTAGCACTTGCTACAATTTTCTATCTGAATCCTATATTTTTTACATATCTTCAGGCCTATGGTCGTAACGGAATTACATCTCAAGTTCCAATCTGAGCCTTTAGGCTATAACAAAATAACAACAATAGTTCATACCAAGCCTTTCAATTATAACAAAATAACAACAATAGTTCGTACTAAGCCTTTCGGCTATAAAAAAACGCTAATCTTAAACATTCAACCGACAACCCAATCTCCATCACATGCCTGGCTTATCTCCGCTTTGTGCCCAACTCGAGTTGACAGATCTCAAACAAGGTGTCCGCGTTAGGTAGTGAGTTGTCACGATTGCTTAGGATTCACTAGCGGTGTAGGAATCCTACCTGCACTCGACCATGCTAACAGAATGATTAATACATTGCTTTTCAAAAAACTTTAGGAAAACAAATATTAGTTGCAAAGTATTTTAAAGGTATAAAATCTATGAAAACAATTAATTAATCACATTCATAACCCTTAAATATGTATTATAAAGCTAGTGCAGGAAAAGGCACGATTCTTGGACTAGTGCAGGGATAAGGAGGTTGCAAGGTTAAATAGATCTCTAACGTTATGGTTTTTAAGTGGAAAAGGGGTTAGAAATGAAGCAATTTAGCCTACTAACATCCTCCCCTCCTTACACTGCTGTGGGTCCTCACACAACCTTTACCTTCTGCAAAAATAGAAAAAAGACCCTCCCTTCAATTCTGGACTTGTATGGTAAGCCCTGCTTTCACTATCTTTTCCTTCCTGCTTCGAGCCATTTTGAGCTTCTTGGTCACCTTTTTAAGATGTTCGTAACACTTTGAGGCCTGAAATTTCCATATCTTAACTTCTCTTTTTTTCTCCTTCACCTGTCAGGACACCCTTGCAGTTGCTCACTTTTGCACTATATTCTTCTCTTTCATGGCTTGGTTTAATACCTCCAAGCCATAAACATGCTGCTTGAGCTCTTGTACTTGATTGTTTAGGTAGATGGTGTAGTTCTCTACTCCCAATTCCTCTGGCGCAGACTTCTCGACAATCATTTCCAAACATGTGCCCACATCATCGGGGTCGAGGTTATCCTGGCCATGTTTCAGTTCCCGCATTCCAATATCATCAACAGTTTCAATACCCGAAGTCTTGATGTCACTAAGGGTCTCGGTGCCTTGCATAGTTACGTTATTAGGGGTTTCAGTACCCTTCTCATCCAATATACTAGGGTTTCAGTACCCTGCTCTTAAAAATCATTAAGGGTTTCAATACCTTGCTCATCCATATTACCAAGGGTTTCAGTCTCCAAAACTTCAGAATCATTAAGAGTTTCAGTGTCATGTGCCCTATCATCCCCCTGACCCTTTACTGGGACTTTACTTACACTCGACATCATTTTTCTCTTCTTGATCCTACCAAAGAGGAGTGACAAGGGTGTGTCATCTTCATTCTCCACATAGTCACCATTGACCATTGTATGGGTCACCACCTCAGCAAGGACTGAAAGATTATCATTACATGGTGAAGTAGGTGGCGAGTTATCGAAAAATATCAGGGAGGTTGACTAAACATGACTGTCCCTCGAAGAGGAAGTCCTTCTCTTGGATGACCTCCTATTCTTAGTAGGACATAGGGTCAACGTTTCAGGATTCTCTTTCTTTCTTGCAATCTTCTTCTGGGTCGACTTCCCTACACTTCACCCCTGAAACTCCTTTAATAATGCCTTCCAAGTCACATTTTTAGCTTCCAGATCCTTCTTAATTAAAATTGTGATAAGCCTGTGGTGATATAATTTGTATGCAACCTGACTTGACTTCCCTTTCTGAACCCCTTTCAACATATATTCTAAGATCCTGAGCAAATAATAAGGGAAATTAGTGAGATTACCAGACTCAAAATGCAAGAGAAAGCGTATGTGATAGAGGAAATTTAGTGAGTAGTGACCCTTGCAGGTAAGAAACTTTTGCAATGCATAAAGGAGATCCTTCCATTTTCCAATCATAGCATTCTGTTGGGGACCGTTCTTCGAGTCCACATTTTGCTTCGGGTTGACCACGAATTGGTGCCACAACTTCTTTTCTAACTTCTCCTTCTTAAACCATTGTTCCCCCACTACTGGTAAACCTATAGCTTGAGATATGGACTCCTCTATGACCACAAATTCTAATGAACCAACATTGGCTCGGCTCCCATCAAAAGTCTAGGTGAATTTTATCGCCACGGCTAAGTTGAACCCATCAACTTTTTGCAATAATGGGAGGAATCTAGATTCATAAAATATTATGAGATTGTTCCTATACTCAGTTGTTTTCTCCATCTCTTTTATAGGCCATGACTCTATCCTTACAAGTTCCATGTCTATTTGAACTCACCCAATCTCTGTCTCAAGTTTTGAAAGAATATTACAACATAAAGAGCTGAAAATGATGGTTGAGCTATACATATACCATTATATTAACCACTTCCCAAATGGTCATGCTTCATCATTAAAATTACACAGATGCGAATACAAATTGGTTCAAGTACATGCAGGCGATGATGATTGGAAGAGGTAGCAGTTTAGATAATAATTCCATGTAACGGTCATGCAAGGTCGGATATGGAGTAAGGCCATTATTATCATGTGATGAGTTTTTCAAGGAAAGGTAAGTATTGGATTTCAGGAGAATCGTACCATCCCACATTTACTTTATGATATCACATAAAGTGTACTTAGTACTCATTAAAAAGATGAGATTTCATAACCTAAAATATCTTTGTACTTAAACGATTTCTTCCTAATTTGGTAAATGATAAAACAAAGTGTTAATCATAATACAAACTGAATGCCATGATCTGTAGGTGGTATAGTTATTCTACCTGTACAAAATTTCATGAAACAAAAGATAAGCTTTTCAATACACAATTTTTCACCAGGTGTTCCTGCACCAGAACATATGTTTTGCTAATTGTGCATGCTCAGTAGTGCAGATTCCTGTACTAAACGTGCATGTATTGAACGTGCTTACACTAACCATGCCTACATCAAGCATGCTTTCACTTAGACATGCCTACACTAACCATGCCTACATCGAATCTGCGTGCACTTGAACACACATTCCTGCACCAGGGATATTTGTAACATTTATGGAAAGATAAAGGGAACCAAAAGAAAATTCTAATAGGATATAATTCTATGCTGGATTAAAAAATTGTTGAATATATAAGGGAAGTTTTATTCGCCATTCTTTGTGTTGACATATACCTTTGGATCTTATTTGTGAGTTCACATCAGATCCTGCAGTCGATCCATGAGGGGAAAAAGAAGTGGGAAAAAGGGTAAATATTTAGAATGGGAAGGAAATTATGACAGGGAATTCAAGAGAGAGACTGCCAAGAGGGACAAATCTAAAAAAGTATTTCGGGAAAAACTTTGAAGGGAAAAAGAGGGAAATATGAAATCAGATAGGGAAATTTTCTTTGAAGAAATGGATGGTAAAATTCATGGGATAAAAAAAATAAAATAATGGGATTTTCATACGAAAATTGTAATAGAAGAAGGGAAAAATTTCACCTGACATATGTGTGTATAGTGTCGATCCATAAAATAAATGCAGCAAGAATTGAGTGTTGCTTGGATAAAGAATTTTGCACCAGCTATCCCAAACTTGGATAAGGACCTGGTTCCTATACTTGAACATGGTTCTTCTTGGCGACAGTTAACACATATAAAGATGACGCAACATTCCCATTTAATTAGAACTAATCTCCCTACCAACAAGTTGGTTTTGACATTGATCCTTCTGCAATCATGTCAGTAAAACTAATTTTCACAACCACAGGAATATATATATATATATATATATATATATATATATATATATATATATATATTTTTTTTTTTTTTTTTTTTTTTTTTTCTTTTTCTATTATTATATAATTTTTTGGGATTTTCTTTGAACTTTATTTCAAGAGAGAATAAATCAGATTGCAATATGCTAGCATAGCCACCTACCAATTGAAGTTCAAACTGCTGCTACACTTGCTACATGAATTCTTCATTTGTGATGGGCTGAAAATATGCTTTAAGCCTATGATCATTCACAAGGAAGACTAAATTTCACCCATCTATAGTTTTGACTTCTACAACCCCATTGTCAAAAACTTGAATTACCTCATACAGTCCCATCCAACGAGTATGTAACTTCCCGTTAAAATTTTTAAATCTAGAGCCATAGAGAAGTACCCAATCACCTGGTTGGAATTGTTTCTTCCTAATAAACTTGTCATGCCACTTATTGCATTGTTGTTGCACCAAAATCTTATGTTGAACAACATCCCTTCAAAATTCATCCAACTCATTTAGCTGTAATAGACGCTGCTATTGTGCTTCCAAGATATCTAGACCCAACTGAACTGTAGTTCTGAAAGTCTTTATCTAAAATTCAATCAATAAAAGGACTTTCTTTCCATACACCAGCTCATATGGTGTATGCCCTATGTTTTTCCTCCAAGTGGTTCAATAATCCCATAACGCTTTAGGCAATTGGCTAGCCCAATCCTTCCTGTGCATGTTTATTTTTTTGGTGAGGATGGATTTGATCACCTTCTTTATGGATTCCACCTGGAAATTTTCTTGTGGGTACTAGTGTAGATTTCCTGTGCCGAACCTTGTATTGATTCATGACTTCCTATACCAAGTTAGAAACAAACTGCGGTCCATTATCAAAAACAATTTCCCTAGCAACACCAAATCTAGTAAAACTTTCATTGGATAAAAAATCAACAACTTTTTCAGTGGGAAAAGAAACATCTTTAGCCTCCACCCATTTAGTAACAAAATCAGTACAAACCAAGATATTCTTTTTATTTAAATATGTGGAGTTTATGGGTCCTACGAAATCAATAGCCCATTTTTTGAAGGGCTCAATCATGACTTGAGGACATAAAGGCATTTCAATGGCTTCAACAGTTTGACCCATTCAATGACAACTATCACAATGCTTAACATATTTCTTGGCATCCTTAAACAAATAAGGCCAAAAATATCCAGTGAGTATAATTTTATATGCAGTTCACTTGTCAGCGAAGTGCCACCACAAGGTTCATCATGGGAATATTTTAAGATATCAAACATTTCTTCCTCTCTCATACATCTACGAATAACAAAATCTGGTTGAGTGTCAAAGAGGTCTCCCTATATCTAAGAGTATGAAGCACTTTTCTGAATAATATTCCGCTTTTCATGACTGGATAAGTGAGGTGCTGTTTTTTTGGTGACTAAATAGTTAGCTATGTCAGAAAACCATGGAGATTTGGCTGACATAGCAAAAATATGTTCGTTCAGGAAATCATCATCAACAGGAATTACTTCACCAAGATTGTTTAATCTAGAAAGATAATCAACTACAACATTAGGCTTTTCTAGTCTATCAATAATTGTAACATTGAATTCTTGTAATAGAAGCAACCACCTAGTCACTCTACAATAGTCAAAGGTTTATTCATTAAACATCTTGTAGCAGAATGATTAGTATGCACATAAGCTTCATATCATGTAATGTAATCTATGAATTTATCAATAGCAAAAATAACGGTTAAAAATTCTTTCTCAGTCACTGTATAGTAAAATTCAATAGGTGACAAATTTTTACTGACATAGTAAATAACAGAGGACTGTTTATTCTCCTCTTGTCACAAGGTTGTGCCAATTGTTACACTACAAAATGTCACCATGACTATTTGCAGTTAGTATGGCTCCATCCACTGTCATACTATCCTCCTTGGCAAGTCTCATGCCTCTTCTTTCCATGTCAAACTCAAAGAAAGAGAGAAAAGTCAATTATCTCTGGGTACGCAGTTTCTCTCAGCCTTACCTGCATGTACGCAACCCAAGTTCACAATACCTGCGTACTTGTACGCTCTGTATGTAAAGGGGTGGGTGCGTACCCATGTAAAGGTCAAAAGGCGCGAGTTTCATCTTTAAAAAGTTACTTGTGGTCATTTCTAGAGCATTCTAGAAGCTTGTTTGACGTGTATGAAGCGCCTCCAGATGGTTCATGTATCCCTATAGAAGAGGAACTTATCCCATCAAGAGGGGAGCTAACCCACCCAAAGAGGGGCTTATCCCATTGATGGTGGACCTGATTAACTTCTTCTACAGCACTATAAATACATGCATTGGGCCAGAGGGAGGGGAGGTTGAAAGCTGAACATTCCTAAGGGTAGATGCTGCTGGAATTAGGACTTCCTTGTATAAGCTTGTGAGGAGAGATTACCATCTTTACTTGTTGTATTTGGAAGTGGGTGAGCTGATCAGAGTAAAGGAGGACTCTTGTGGACCCTGGGAGGAACTTGCACAACACCAAGGCTCAGGTTGTAATGGTTTCTTTTGTTACCTTTTAATACAAATAAGTCCATTCTTCTCAACAATTTGTTATTTATGAGTTGTTTCATATACTCCTTGGTCTATATGTTAAATGTGTTTTATTTTATGTGATATTCAGGTGCTATTTAATCGTTTGATTGTTACTGAACGCAGGTTTCGAAGAGAAGGAGGAGCTCATCCGGATCAACAAAGCTGGACTACTACAACAGCGTTGGGTTACAGGTAAGATCTAAAACACTTGATTTCTCATAGTATAAATGCATATTTAGAGAAGGATTGCTCCTATTTGTCTTGTTTGTCACTAGAAAGTCTTAGGCTTCTAGGGAGGTTGGTTGTGTCCGCACTATCAACTCTTTCCGTGTGACAAAATGGCGACTCCGCTGGGGACTCCATGAATGTGTTTGAGTTCTTTTTGATTTGATATTTTGGTCTGAGAAAAAGCGCTTGTTTTCTGATTTTTGGCTGTCTGACTGTGTGTTTGGGTGGGTTAGCTTAGGGTTAATTTAGATTTTCATTTTTCTTAGCTTTGCCAGCAGTACGCAGGCTTTGAGTTCAGCACAGTGCGTACTTGTACGCACTGCGACTGTGTGCACAGAGCGTACCCGCACCTGTGTAAACAGGTCACCTGCGTACCCTTGTCAAATTTGAGAAAATTGCAATTTTTTTGTTTTTTGCTCTTTAGATTTTGTTTTTAATTTGTCTTTACTGCCTAGATCCATTGGTTTGCTGTCAGAGATCTTCACCTGATCTTGTTCCGTTAGTATCGAGAGTTTTGGTGGAATTCATAGGGATTTTTCCTTAGGGTTTGATTTTTAACTGGTCCTGTAGTGACTTTGGCGTTAGAGGTTGTCAAACTTTGGATCTCCCTGGTTTTGTTCAACCCTCTTAGGAGTCGGGCCTGTCATAGAATTCACCCTTGTGAGAGACCTACCTTTGTGTCTTCTCTTTGCGAATCTCGAAAAAGTTTATTGATTGAACTTTGAATTTTTTTTTTTTTTTAAAAAGAACAAAAAGATTTCGATTTTGTTCTTTGATCAGTTTATGATTCTGCATGGATTGATCCTTAGTTACATTTTGACTGAGTAAAACATCTGGGAATTAACTTTGTAGGCTTTTGTCCTCATTAGTTTTACTTTTAGGTAAATTTCCCTTTGATTTGCTTTTGAGTGAATTTGCTTTGATTTTCTTAGATTTGTTAAATTTGATTTTTGATAAATAGTTTTATATGCTTTATTAATATAGGAAAAATACAAAAATTCTTTTGGAAAAAGTTTGCTTTGGTAGCATTTGTAGTCTTTTGAAGAGAAAGGAAATTTCGTGAGATAATTAGTGGTCATGAGTTGTGTGCTTTGAAAAGATAAAAAGAATTGTTTCTTTGATTGTCTTTGCCAAGAAAGTTGTTTTCTATAAAATTTGCATTCTCTCAACTCTCTTAGCTAGGAGTTTCATTGAAAAAGGAAAAATTAGTGTAAATCATCCTAAGTGCATCTTTTTAGTGGATTTCGGTCGAGTCTACACACCACCAGTTTCATCTCCACTACCTTTTGTCTTAAAAAAGCCATAAAATTAACGCTTAAAGTAAAATCAACTTAGTAACTTTTATTTACTAGGGATCTGAAACACCAACATAGATCAGGTTAGTGTCTTGGAGTAGGAGAGTAATTAACTCTCCAAGACAGCAAAACCAAACAAGTAGCTCATCTTGTGGTAGGATAAATCCAACTGTTTCATTTGTACTCTGGGAAAGCTCCTCTTAAAGGAGAAGCACGAGCTCGTGTCCAAACTAGTGAGGGGATCAATCCTCCCTCGTTGGGAACGACGCCAGAAACGCACGTATTACAAACGGTAAACCTCGGATTAACCATTGTCGAGGAGCCAGGGGTCACTTGTCGGTAAACCTTGAATTATTGTCAAGGAGCCGGCAAGGGGATTGAGCTTGATACTCTGCCCTTGCGTGCTGTCGGAGTGTAGACTGTACCCCCAGGTGCATTTGTTGCTATTGGTAACCTTAGTGACCATTATCTTTAGGATTCTACCGAGGTGACGGTGGAGGGAAGATCCCACTATACCTGGAGCAGACGTCAGCTAGACTCACTTGGATTTTCCGGGGGGTTCACTTCACTCGAGACGGTTAAAGTGGAGGAACTTGTGCCGGTCTATTCATTAAGCAGGTTGCCGGGGTAACTGTTCCACCCTCCACTTCTGTACTGAATTTGACGATGTTGGGTTTCATCTCCAACTAGTGTTTTCGGTCCGGAAGGCTACTGTTTGTGCATGGTTTGACGCCCTAGATTCTTTAGGCGTGTGATTCAAATTTGTTTGGTTATTTAGAGACTTTAGGTGGTTTGCTTTGAGATTTTACTTTGTTTGCGTGTGCAGTAGTTAAAAGTTTTTAACTGTGGCGGAATTACCGAGACAGTCCCGTCGACTTCGGGGCAAGTCTCCTCAGGTTGTTTCCGTGGCTGAATTGTTGAGGAAATCCCGTAGACTTCGGGGTGAACCTCCTCAAGACGTCCCAAGTCATTACGAAGGTTTAAAGGTCCTTGTAACTCCTAGTGGAAGTAAAGTAGGTTCACCTGAAGAAGGAGAATCGTCGTTGGTAGTCCATCCAGATTACCAAGGTCTAGAAATAGGTTATAATCCTGAAGCAGTTGCAGTTTCCGAGCTTGCTGGTAGTTTTTCATCTACTAGTGATATAGGTGAAGAACCTGAAGTATCTGAACCTGTTACTCCAACTTCTAGTGCACCAGATTCACCTAGGGTAGAAAGAGTCATCACTGAAAATCTTCCTGCTGGTTTGATAGCTATTGAAGAACTTGCTCCAGAGGAAGAATTAGGTGTATCTATCCTTGAAGATCAACCTACTATTGATCTAAGGGAGTGTGAATCTATCTTTTACAGTCCACCTAGAAGTACTACTTGGTACCTTTCATTAACTAATTACTTAGACAACTCAGGGATAAGTTTTTCTCCACCTCGTACTCCTTTTCCACCCGGAGGTATTTATACTCCTGTAAATATGTCTGGTCAGTCGTCCGTGTTCACTCAATCTCCTGAATCTTTCTTGTACGGCGGTCCTTCTGTTCCCTCTGGGTATCAGTCATTGTCTGGTACTTTTGGGGGCGCATCTCCTCAACCCGTTGAACATGGGTTATTAGCTGGAAACAATGATAATAGATCGTTGGGTGTAGGAGACATTTATATGATGTCAGGTTCAGTTCCCGGTTCTCAACCTCAAGGTGGCCAATTACCGCCTGGGGGTCAGCCTCAAGTAACGCCTGGGGGGCAACCTCAAGGTACACAAGTTGCGTCTGGGGGGCAACCTCAAGGACAGTATGTACCCATAGTACAATACATTCCCCAAGGTCAACCCCAGCCTCAATATGTACCCCAGGGTCAACCTCAGTATCAATATTTACCTCAAGGGTATCAACCTCAGGGTCAAGGTCAACCCCAGTATCAGTATTTACCTCAAGGTTATCAACCTCAAGGTCAATACTTGAGTCAAGGTTATCAACCACCTCAAGCTCAGTCATATGTTCAAGGTACGGGAACTGTGCCTTTCAGTTATCAATCCTATCCTCAATCCGGTTATGGATCTCAGTATCCTCAACCTGTCATGGGTAAATACCCTGGAATGAACATAGTGTGGAATCCATCGCAAGGTCAACAAGTGTTGCAGCCAAACGTACAGTTGTCATCTCAAGCTGGACAATCCTTAGTTGTTGGTCCATCCCAGCAACCAGTTCAGTCTAATGTTCAAACTTTTGTACCTTCGGTAGTTACTCAGTCGCCAATTGCACCTAGTACTCCATCTCAAACGACTGCTGCAACTACCGCAACATCTGCTCCTTCCACCACACTTACTTCTGGAGTATCGACAGCTCTGGTTTCTACTGTCTCTGCAACTACTCCTCAGACATCTTTACCATTGTCTGGATCTACGATTCAAACTACGGTTCAGATGCCTATAGGACAGCCTGGTTTAAGTACGGTTGTAACAAGTCAACCACAATTCATTTATCAACCGTACCAGGGACAGTACCAATACGGGCCTGCTGTCCAACAACTGGTTCACCAGTATCAACCGTATCCTGGGTACACTTATCAACAACCTCAGCAACCCCAGTGCGGTCCGGTTAATCCTGGTTTTCCAGGAGGATATAATATCCCGAATGTGATTCCTGTTCCAAGTTATCCTGGATATCCTCCTCCTAGGACTAGTCTTGTGACCCAAAGTTTTAGGGATCCTAATCAGCAATTACCATTTATCGCAACTTTGGATTTACCAGACTTGACACGCCTAACGAACGATCCAATACAATATCTTCCGTTCTGGCCGCCAATGCCAAATAAGTTGCCCAGCGATATACCCAAGTTCGAAGGTAAGTCTGGAGAGGATCCGTCCAATCATGTGATGACTTACCACCTCTGGTGTGCTTCAAATTCCATCTCGGATGATTCGATCCGCTTACGTCTTTTCCAGCGTACGCTCATTGGTCTCGCGGCCAAGTGGTACATTGAGTTACCACGGGCCTCTTTCTACAATTTTAGTTAGTTAGCTACCTCGTTCCTAACTCATTTTCAGTTGCCGGTCAGATACGATAACGGCACGGAGCTATTAACTTCATTAAAACAGTCGACCTCCACTTATATTTCTGATCATATACATGAATGGAGACGTCGACGTCGATTAGTGAAAGTTTTTATTCCAGACCAAATCTTAGCTGAATGGTTTGTTAAATCATTATTACCGAAGATTACTGAAGATGTAGCTAAGGCCAGAGTAGTTACTGAGGAGCAAGTAATTTCTCAAGCGCAGTACCTTGACTTAGTTTACACTCAGTCAGGTACGTTACATGAAAAGATCCCAGATCTTCCAAAGTCAAATCAAATCACTGCTGCTCCTTCGGGATCTCATGCTGCTGATGGCATGATTGGTTCGGTAAATACTAAAAGTAAGAAGAAATCTTCAAAGAATTCTTTGCCCATTATAACCTTACCAGATTCCCCGACAGGAGAGTCTTCTCCTGAAATTTCCGCCAATATTCACGCTGTAGAGTCATCTACGGCTAAATCAAAAAACGGTGGGAAGAAGAAGGGTAAGAAGAAGGGTAAAGCAGACAAGACTCCAAAGGAGAAAACAGAAAAGTTGGAATCTAATGACGAAAAACGCAAACCTTGATATCCTTGTCTTATTTGTGAAGAGGATCATTTTACAAGAGATTGCCCCCATCGGGCCGAGGTTGTGAAAATTGTCAAAGGTTCCCCAACTCCTGCTGTTTTGAAAGATCCATTTCCAAAGCAGGAGAGTAAGATGATAGGTTCTTCCTCGAGTGCCAGTGAAGAACCCATATTGATGATGTCTCATGTACGGATTGCGACTCGATCGCAAGATTATGGTAGTAAGAGTCCTGTTGATGGCAAAGAAGCAGAATCTTCTCATTCTAATCCATCAACCTCAGCTCCCGGTTCCGATCCACTACATATCGAGAAACCTAACCCGGACTTGGTAATCAAACCGCCCGCCAAGGGTATACTTCGAAAGTCTGCTTTCAATCCACATGCGAGAGCAGCTCAGAATTATAACATTGTTGAGGACTTAGCTGTTTCACCCTCAGCAATGTCGGCTTTAGAAGTGCTGCAATCATGCCCAGCACAACGAAAATTACTTTTGTCGGCTATAGGAGCTGTTGATATTCAGGACCCGAACATGATAATCTTTGATCTAGAAAATAGTACACCGCGTCTCCCTCATCAGATGGCTTTCCAGATCCCAGTGATAGTCAAAAACAGGCCTATTCATTGGACTGTAATTGATGAAGGAGCTTCTACATGTATTATGTCGATTCAATGTTGGAGATCGCTTGGTTCTCCTTCATTGAACCAATCCCCGACGATTATTAAGGCCTTTGACGGCCGTGGGTTCCATCCGTTTGGCATTCTACAGGATTTGCCCATAGGGGTTGAAGGAAAAACCGTTAGTCTAGATGTGGAGGTTGTTGATGCCCCTCTAGACTACAACCTTCTTTTGGGTCGAAGTTAGTCTTACGCTATGACAGCGGTCGTGTCATCGGTCTTCAGAGTTATAAAGTTTCCACACAATGGCAAGATCGTGACAATAGATAAGCTGGCTTACTTTTCATCTGACCCAGCCTCTTCAGAGAGTATCCAGCATGTCGGTAAAACGACTATCCCTTATAAGGATGTTGGTGTAGGATTAGTTAAAGATTCCGGTTTACTGGGAACTTTTCCTTTTCCTCCAATCAACGCAGACCCTTCATTTTCTTTCATTCATATGATTATTTGAGACACTATTATTTATGATGATCCTTGGATTGTCCCATCTGAATCTGAGATAGACTCTTTCGGTGATGCTATGCCTTTGAGTCCATATGAAATTGCTTATGAGGCCGTGTAGTCTTTTACCGACTCGCGTTCAACCCAAATTGACCAAATGAATGTGGTCGGTGAAGAATCACTTTTCACATCAACCTCAGAACGGATAGCGTTTCCTGAAGTTGTGTCATCTGATGAACAACTTCGCGAAATCCTAAGTGTAGACGATCTACCATGGGAAGATCTCCATCATAGATCTTCGTTTTTACCTGAGAGTGATGACTTTGAAAATGATTTTTCATCAATATTTACAACTGAATATGTCAAGGACGCTCAGAATCCCATGAAACATCCTGATTCAGAGTTGAATTTGGGAAATATTTCCCAAACTATTTCCATTGACATTTCAGTCAAAACCGGAACTATTGAGAACATTCATATAGGTGCCTCGTGTACAGATGACGAAATTCAAACATACAAGGCCCTATTTCAAGAATTCCGTGACGTGTTTGCCTGGTCCTATGAGGAAATGCCAGGAATTGATCCCTCCATTGTTGTTCATGAGATCAAGACTTACCCGGACGCTAAACCCGTTCGGCAACGTCTGCGTCAGATACACCCTAGGAAAGCGGCTGCAATTAAAGCAGAAGTAGAGAAGCTGTTGAAAGCAGGTTTCATTTATCCGATCCCGTTAACGGATTGGGTATCGAATATTGTTCCAGTTAACAAGAAACAAGGAACAATAAGAATATGCACCGACTATAGGGAAATAAATCGTGCTTGTCCAAAAGACAACTATCCCACGCCCTATATCGATCAAATAATTGATGATTGTGCTGGCAGTGAAATATTTTCCTTTATGGACGGTTTTTCCGGTTACAACCAAATCAATATTCTACCTGCCAATCAACCAAAAACGGCTTTCATTTGTCCTTGGGGGACATTTGCTTATTGCAAATTACCTTTTGGACTTAAGAATGCCGGAGCCACTTTCCAACGGGCAATGTCTTATGCGTTTCACGACATCAAGCACATTGTGCAGCCGTACCTCGATGATTTGCCTACTCATTCTTTACATCGAGCTGATCACCTTGTCCACTTACAAGCTATTTTTATGAGGTGTCGGCATTATCGAATTCGGTTGAACCCACACAAATGTGTCTTCTGCATAGAAGTGGGACGATTGCTAGGATTTGTCGTTTCAAAAGCCGGTATCCGCGTCGATCCCTCGAAGGTAGAAGCTATCATGAAATTGCCTCCTCCTTCGAGTCTGTGCCAACTCCAAAGTTTGCAGGGGAAAGCAAATTTTTTATGTCGATTCATTCCTAACTATGCCGAGGTTACAAAGGGTTTCACCCGGTTGTTAAAACAAAATGCTCAATTCTCTTGGGATGAGATAGCTCAGAAATCTTTTGATGCACTTAAGCATGCGTTGACCCATGCACCGTTGCTGCATCCTCCCAACTACAACCAGGATTACTTTTTGTATCTCGTCGCCTCCCACTCCACCATTGGAATGGTCTTAGTTCAGGAAGATGAATTCGGAATAGAACATGTGATATATTACCTTAGTCGGACATTAAATCCAACCGAGCTAAAGTACTCGCATGTGGAAAAGTTGGCACTGGCAGCCGTTCAAGCTTTCCAGCGTTTTTGTCACTACATTCTTCTCTGTAAAACTACAGTGATTTCGGATTGCAACCCTATGATCTATATTCTGACTAAACAATTGCTAGGGGGCAAGTACTCCAAATGGATCGTTATCCTGCAGGAGTTCGATTTGGAGTTCGAGAAATCCAAGTCTAAGAATTCCTTAGTCTTTGCCGAGTTAATGTGTGATTCCCCGCGTGCTGACACAGAAACAGTGGTAGAGGAGCCCATTGCGGATGAATCTTTGTTTCTTATCAGCACTTTAGATCCGTGGTATGGGGATATAATTGTCTATCTCCAAACCCAATCCTTTCGGCCCGAAGCTTCTAAGACGGAACGTCGGAAAATTCGATTCCAGTCCCAACAGTACAAAATAATTGGAGATACTCTTTATCGCCATGGGGCAGACTTGGTTTTTCGACGTTGCTTAACTCACGAAGAGGCAAAAAGGGTTTTGAATGACTGTCACTTTGGGGCATGTGGCGGTCATATGTCTGGGTATGCCACAGCTCAGAAGGTGTTGCGTGCTGGCTATTTCTAGCCGTCCATGTTTGATCCAGGTGGATATTGGTGGCCACCTGCCAAGTCCACCTGGACCCCCACCATTGTCTTTCTCAGCATTTTCAGTTTCCTTAATTGTAGCACAACTTACTATTTTTAGTAGTTTTTCGGGTCCTGAACTTCCGGAGCCATTTTGAGGCCCTAAACGACGATTTTTGGGGAATCCGGGGGCAACACGAGTCCATGGAATGGACTGGTGTTTCCCGTTCCAACAATGATAGTGCTCGGATAGATCTTTCTAATGAGCTATTGTACGCGTCAAACGGAGATCATATGCCAAAGTTACAACCTCGGGAAGTTGATGTACCAACTTACCCCCAAACGGGGCCCACAGTTTGGCGTTTCATCTCCTAGGGTTAGGTTTTGGAATGTTAAGGGTTTTTCCATTGTTTCTCAACAATAAATAGGCCTTCGAGCCTCATTGTAACACAGTTCAGAGGCATGTAGCCATCACATCTCTTCTCAGAGATAAGCTACCATCGCCCTAGCTAGTTTATTTCCATTTCTGTTTGTAAGCATATTTTAGTATTTTCCATTAATGAAATGAAGTATTATTTCCGCTGCATCTTTGTGTATATGGTTATCTCTGTAATTTGTTGCGTTCCTGTTTAAATCCGGATCAGTGGTATCAGAGCGGTCTACTTTTTCTCTGTTTTTCTTTGCATGTCCCCAACAAGGTCGGGATATAAGGAGTTAGGGCTTGAACTGGTTGAACCTTTGCAAGACCAGCCTCGCAAATCCCGACGGCCTCCCATGGCTGACGAGAAGAAAGACGAGGGGGCAGGAGATCCCATCAAAATCTTGCTCGAAGAAGCGCTCGAGCGACAATGGAACGCAATGATGGACAGCTTTGCGCAGATCCTTCAGCGGCTACCCAGAAGCGGCGCATCGGCTTCCAGCAGCTCCTCTGGAAACGCCACACCCTTTAAGGTACAAGTTAATTTTGAAATCCCCATATTCGAGGGTCAGATAGACGCTGATGCCGTAGATAAATGGTTAAATCTGCTAGAGGGTTATTTTTCTGTTCATGAATTTTCGAGTCGGGAAAAGATTGTTTTTGCTCTTCTCAAAGCAGCCCCCCACGTCAAGGACTGGTGGGAAACCTACTGCGAGCAGAAGGATGAAAGTACTGGCTCACTATTTTCAGCCGCACCCACCTGGGATTCGTTTCGGGATGCCATCAAGGAGCAGTACTACCCTGTCGGAAGCTATGAGGATGAATACATAAAGTGGACCACGCTGCGGCAGGGAAGGGACCAAGATGTGCCGGAGTTCACCAATCTTTTCCATACCCTTCGCACAAAGTTGGGTATCAAGGATTCGGAGCAACATTTGATACTCAAATACCGTGGCTGCCTGCACAAGTACATCCAGGAAGAAATACAGTTCCTAAACATCCCCTCGCTCGGCGCAGCATACCGGTATGCCGTCAAGGTCGAGCAGAAGTTTAAACAAAAGAAGCGAGACTTTGGATCTGCGAATCCAAAGCAGGGGAAAGGTGCCCCTAAACCACAGAACAAAGGACAAAGCCAAGGCGGGACAGCCCAAGACAACCAGCCGAAGCTGCAAGCAAAGAGCAACGCCGCGAAGCCGAGAAAGGACACTGGAAAATGGTGCGAGTTCCATAAGAGCTCCACTCACAACACAAGTGAGTGTCGGGCCAAGCAGTCACTGGTGGCTGAGCTAAAGGTTTCAGAATCAGATGCATGTTCCGACTCTGAGTCAGAACCCGATAAGGGGTATGAAAAAGGGAAGCAGATCATTGATGCGGATCCCAGCGCCACTGTTGCTACCGCAAAGATCCAGAAAAATGAACCCGAAGATCCAGAGGAGGAAGAGCGTCTCTTCCACTCCCAGATGTGGGTAAAGGGCTCCCCGATACAGTTCATTGTTGATAGCGGGAGTCAAAAGAACCTCATTTCGGCAGAGGTCGTGAAGCGGTTGGGCTTACCGACCACAGCACATCCACAACCATACACCATTGGGTGGCTTCACCAAGGGCGAGATCTTCGCGTGAGCCAGCAGTGTCGCCTTCCATACAACATCAAGCCCTTCACGGATGAGGTATTGTGTGACATTGCTCCCCTTGAAGTTTGTGATGTATTACTAGGACAACCATACTTGTGGAAGCGACATGCTGTGTATGAATCAAGGCCCCGTGCTGTTATTATTACATTGGGAAATAAGTTGTTCAGGATACCAGAGGTAGCACCACCTGCCGCCATCTCTTTGATTACTGCAAAACAATGCAGTAAGATCATTTCCAAAACCAGGAAATTTGTTTTCCTGATGATACGCCCTCAAGGGAAGAAGAAGACAGTGGCCGCGGCCTCCAAACGGGGTCCCTCTGCACAGCAGCTACAGATGGACAAGATTGTGGAGGAGTACGAAGACATCTTCACCTCCCCGGCAGGGGTTCCTCTGCACTGTCAAGTCAAGCACTCCATCGATCTGACCCCAGGTGCGCCGCTACCCAATGGACCAATTTATCGGCGCTCCGTTCTGGAGAACAATGAAATCAAGAGGCAGATTCAGGAGCTCCTGCAGAAAGGTCACATCCGTCCGAGTTCTTCGCCCTGTGGGAGCCCGATAGTGTTGGTACAGAAGAAGGATGGGACGTGGAGACTCTGTATTGACTATCGGGCGCTGAACAAGATCACTGTCCGTAATAGGTACCCGATCCCGCGGATTGATGACCTCCTAGACCAACTAAAGGGGGCGAAATATTTCAGCAAGATCGATCTGAAGTCAGGATATCACCAGGTACCAATTGAACCCTAAGATGTGTGGAAGACTGCCTTCAAATCCAAGGAGGGCCTCTTCGAATGGTTGGTCATGCCTTTCGGATTGACGAATGCTCCTGCAACCTTTATGAGGCTAATGGATGACATCTTGCGGCCATTCACCAACTCCTTTGTAGTAGTATACTTGGATGACATTCTGATCTTCAGCCAGAGTTGGGAAGAGCACCTCCACCACATCCGACAGGTTCTCCAAACACTGCGGCAACACAAGCTATGTGCCAATTTGGAGAAATGCACTTTTGGCATGACCGAGGTTCAGTATCTGGGATACATCATTGATGAACAGGGGGTGCATGTCGATCCAGCCAAGGTCCAAGTCATTCGGGATTGGCCCTCTCCAACCACTCTAACAGAGCTCCGCAGCTTTCTAGGTCTTGCCAACTTCTACCGCAGGTTTGTGTTGGGATTTTCTCATATTTCTTGGCCCTTGAGTCAAGTCACCAAGGGCGGGGCGAAAGCAAAATTCTTTTGGTCTGAATCTCAACAGAAGGCATTCAGGGAGTTGAAGGATCGCCTCTGCACGGCACCAGTGCTCGCGTTACCAGATTTACAACAACCATTTGAGGTCGAGACAGATGCCTCTGACTATGCTATTGGGGCAGTCCTTACTCAACATGGACATCCAGTGGCATATCACAGTGAAACACTTTCAGACACAGTCCGGAAGTACCCCACTTATGATAAAGAGATGTATTCCA
The DNA here is from genome assembly GCA_031772625.1 of Pinus tabuliformis. Taxonomy (NCBI): domain Eukaryota; kingdom Viridiplantae; phylum Streptophyta; class Pinopsida; order Pinales; family Pinaceae; genus Pinus; species Pinus tabuliformis. The sequence goes on from CM062811.1 coordinate 1,209,527,723, forward strand.
TTGTACAGGCCTGCCGACAATGGAAGCATTACATTTTGGGGAAGGAAACGGTCATCCACACAGACCACCGACCTCTGCAGTTCATACAGACCCAAGGGAAATTGCAGAATGATCGCCATCAGAAGTGGTCTACATACCTGCAACAGTTTCACTTGAATATCAAGTATAAAAAGGGCAGCACCAATAATGTTGCAGATTGCCTCAGTCGACCACCGATCATGGCGCTAACCACCGTGCTCAACTCTTGCGGGCACGAGACTTCTGATTGGCCACTTCTCTACAAAAGCGACCCAGAATTCGGCCACACATACCAGACACTCTTGGAGGGTCGGCAGGTTGCAGATTTTCACCTCCAAGATGCCCTATTATGCCACCTCGGTCACCTTTGTGTTCCTTCAAGCGAGCGTGCCAAGATGATTTGGGAAGCACACTACAGTCGGGCTGCTGGGCATTTTGGGGTCGAGAAAACAGTGGCAGTACTGCAAAACTATTTCTATTGGCCGAATCTTCGACAGGATGTTGGGAAGTACATCCGATCATGTACTGCCTGTGCCATTGCCAAACCGACCATTAAGAAGCAAGGCCTCTATACCCCGTTGCCTACCCCTAGTCGACCTTGGGAATCCATCTCCATGGATTACATGTCAGGCCTTCCTTCCACTAAGCATGGAAATGACTGTGTTTTTGTGGTCGTCGACAGGTTCTCAAAGATGGCCATTATGATGGCCTGCAAGAAGAATATCACAGCAGAAGCCACTGCTAAACTCTTCTTTGAACGAGTGTGGGTGCACTTTGGGATCCCACAGTCTATCATCTCAGATCGGGACAGTCGTTTTCTCAGCACCTTTTGGTCCAGTCTCTGGTCAATGCTGGACACCAAACTCACGAAGTCCACAGCCTTCCATCCTCAAACTGATGGCCAGACAGAGGTTGTCAATAGGATGATTGTGCACATTCTGCGCATGTATAACTCAAAGCATCCACGCACATGGGACGAGAGCCTCCCCTACGTTCAGCACAGCTACAACCGAGCTCTTCACAGCTCCACTGGCCATAGCCCTTTTCAGGTGGGTTTGGGATTCCAGCCACTATGCCCCATTGATGTGGCCATGCCACTTGCAGCTACTCACATGAATTCAGCTCATGTCCAGTCCGAAACAGATAAGGCCACCAGCTTCATTGAGCGCATCCAACATATTCGCCAGCAGGTCCATGACATTCTTGAGAAATCAAATGCCAAGTACAAGCAGCGACATGATCAACATCGGGTGCCACACAAGTTTCAGGTGGGCGACAAAGTCTGGTTGCATTTGCAAAAGGAACGCCTTACTGGAGCCTATCGGAAATTGAGACCACTCCGATATGGTCCTTAAACCATTACTAAGGCTATGGGAGACAATGCATTTGAGCTCAACATTCCCCCATTCCTTGGCCTGCACCCAGTATTCAATGTGGACCGCCTTCGGCCATACTTTCCACCATTGCTAGACACATCCGACATTGCAGAACAGCTCAAACCCACAGAATTAAATCCAGATTGCATGGAACAAGCTGCAACTGATCGGATCATGGACACACAGATCAAGAACACTCACCAACAGAATATCCAACTGTATCGAGTTGTCAAAGCGGGCCAACTCCTTCAGCAGGGCAAGTGGCTCACCAGGGAACAAGTTCAGCAGAAGTTTCCTCATCTCATGGAGGAGCTCAACGCAATGGGGACCATTGCTTCCTAAGGGGGGAGGAATGATCCAGGTGGATATTGGTGGCCACCTGCCAAGTCCACCTGGACCCCCACCATTGTCTTTCTCAGCATTTTCAGTTTCCTTAATTGTAGCACAACTTACTATTTTTAGCAGTTTTTCGGGTCCTAAACTTCCGGAGCCGTTTTGAGGCCCTAAACGACATTTTTTGGGGAATCCGGGGGCAACACGAGTCCATGGAATGGACTGGTGTTGCCCTTTCCAACAATGATAGTGCTCGGATAGATCTTTCTAATGAGCTATTGTACGCGTCAAACGGAGATCATATGCCAAAGTTACGACCTCGGGAAGTTGATGTACCAACTTACCCCCAAACGGGGCCCACAGTTTGGTGTTTCATCTCCTAGGGTTAGGTTTTGGAATGTTAAGGGTTTTTCCATTGTTTCTCAACAATAAATAGGCCTTCGAGCCTCATTGTAACACAGTTCAGAGGCATGTAGCCATCACATCTCTTCTCAGAGATAAGCTACCATCGCCCTAGCTAGTTTATTTCCATTTTTGTTTGTAAGCATATTTCAGTATTTTCCATTAATGAAATGAAGTATTATTTCCGCTGCATCTTTGTGTATATGGTTATCTCTGTAATTTGTTGCGTTCCTGTTTAAATCCGGATCAATGTTTAAAGACTGTATCATTGCGGTCCGAAAATGCCACAACTGTCAAGTGTTTGATCACAAGATGCGCGCACCACCAGCTCCTCTCCACCCTATAATTGCCGTCGGTCCATTTGCCAAATGGGGTATCGACTTTATTACTTGTAACCCTCACTCGGCCGGGGGGCATGCGTATATCATCCTTGTGGTTGATTATTTTACTAAGTGGGCCGAGGCGATGCCTACATTCGAGGCAGACGGCAAGACAGCAACAATTTTCGTATTCAATCACATTATTGCTAGGTTTGGTGTCCCACAAGCGATAATCACTGACCATGGGCGCCATTTTCGAAACATTATGATGACAGAACTTACAATCCAGCTTGGTTTACGTCACGATAGTTCTACTCCTTATTATCCCCAATCAAATGGTCTGGTTGAGTCTATCAACAAAGTTCTAGTTATCATGATCCGACGGATCATTAGTATTCATCGCTCGAATTGGCACAACATGTTATTTTCAGCGCTTTGGGCATACCGAACCTCAGTGAAAACATCAACAGGGTTCACTCCTTTCCAACTAGTTTATGGTTTGGAAGCATGCTGCCCATTGAATGCGAAATCCCGTCACTGCAAATGGCCATCGAATTACTTCCAGCTACTTCCGAAGAGGAGAAGCATTTGTTATACTTAGCTAAATTAGATGAGACTCGACGTGAAGCTGCTTTAGCAATCGAGACTCACGCGAAACGAATGAAAGCTCAGTATGACCGGAATGTGACTCCTCGAAATTTTTCGGAAGGAGACCTAGTGTTGTTATATGATCAAGCTAATGATAAGTTAGGTGCTGGAAAATTCGTTCCTATGTGGCATGGGCCCTACATTGTCAAGCGAAAGCTAGCAAAAGGGGCCTATGAGCTGGTAGACTTTGACGGGGACTCTTTGGGTAAACCTAGAAATGGACTTTACCTAAAGAGGTATTATGCTTAAATGATGGGTATGGAGATTTTAGTTAGGTTAGTTTTCTCTTTCTAGTTGCTATGTGTGCTTAGTTTAGACTGTGTGATTAGTTTAGACAGTGTGCATAGTTTAGAGAGTGTGTTTTTCATCGTTATTCTGGCTTATCTTGGTTTTACTCTTGATATTGCAGATGTCGACGCCTCTCCAAACGTACATTGGATTTGCTGATGGTGCTTGTCGTAGTACACGGAATATCTCTTCCGCAGCTTGGGTTATCTATTCGCCCTCTGACGAGTTAGTTTCTATGCATGGGGTGAGCCTCGGTCAAACAACAAACAACATTGCAGAATACAGTGCAGTGATTGAGTTATTATCTGAATCTATTTCATTTGGGATTCAGAGTTTGATAGTGAGGTTAGATTCTGAACTCGTTGTATTACATCTTAATAGAGTCTATGCCATTAGAAATCCAGTGTTATTAAGATTGTTTTTGAGGGTGCGTCTCTTGGAACGTGAATTTGATTACATTGAATATTAGCATATTCCAAGGTCTTTAAACACATTAGCAGATGCAATTGCGTCTCGAATGTTAAATAGATATTTGCAATAATTGTAAATTTACAAACATTTCATCACACATGTTTAACAAAATAAGCCGGTAATAATGATATATATAGATAGAAATGTGTCAAAAAATATACATCGTCTTCGATCATAGGTTTAAAACACCTTATGATCGGCAAAAATGATAAGTACAAAAAACCAAAATGTCACATGTGTCTACAAAGTGACCATCCAATCACTGGTGATGCTCCCTATACGACACCACTGCACGGGCCACTCTACACAAAAACCTCCTAAAAGGTCCCGGGACTGTGACTACATAGCGCTGAAGTCTGATAGGAATATCATCTATAGTAGTCTCTGGTATACCCGTCGTCAGACGCTCTAGATCCTGCTCCAACTCAGCTAGTGTCTCTGCAGCCGCGTCCTGTGGGGCCAGTGCCGGTGCAACTGGATGTCTCCTCTCAAAAGCCTGGAGATTGGCCGGACGCCGTGGGCCTACATCTGCATTTTGAACATTTTTACTGTCAATTTGAGATGATATATATAAAAAATAAAAAAATAAAAAAAAAATTAGATAATTTAAAAACTTGTGAAAAATGAAGTACCTCTGTCGTCCCATTGTTCTCCCTGTGGAAGAACCATGTCCGGATCATTCGGAAAATCCATTCCCGCATAAGGAAAATCCTGAATCGCAAAGACCTGGTTCTCCAACCAATGAAAGTAACCGTCAGGAAATCGGACAACTGCCACTCCCTCATCAGGATGCCGAGCCATTACCGCAACCCATCTCGTCAACTTAGGCTCCCGAGGAGGCCAAACTGGAACAGTAAGATGCTGGGGGATCAGCATTGGAACTCTCTCTAGGGAAAAGCTCACAACTAAAGGCCCATATCCAAAGGTCTTCAATTGTCCGTTCTTTGCCCTAGTCAGTTGGCCCTTCATATTGGCCAACACAGCATCGCACCAGTTGAAAATGGTGCCTCGGAAGCAATCTATAGCCATCCGCATTTGGGACCCGGTGGCATTGTGCAAAGAGGCCGCGCCGCAAAGTCTGGTAACCGTAAAGGCAATTACCATAAGTTCAGGTCGGGATATGTATTTGATTTCTATCCCCTTCTCCTGGTTTTGATTGTTGCACCACTCTAGCCGGAGACTAGCAATGGATTGGCCGCCTGGCCTAGTCCTGAATAGAGACAGTTGCTCGCCCCTGTTAGGCAAGCTAGTGAGAAAATATATGTCGGAGGGCTCTATCTCGAGCTAGTGCTCTCCGATGTAGAAACATTGATCCTGAATGTTCCACCTTTCAACCAGCCACTCTAAGAATGGCACCTGGGCCCTCATGCCAGGTATGGCCCAGTACTTGTAGAGATCGCATGCCTTTAAAGCATCAATGGAAGGTTGATGACCTATTGCGGCCAAATCGACGTCTTCGTGTTCTCTTTCACGCCAATCTAGCATGGTGGGTGATCTACACAGCAAAAAACAATGATTAGAATTCATTAAACAAAATTTGGTTGGTTAAATTTGGAGTTTGGGGTTGGAAAATCCGCTTTGTGCGGAGTACGCACCCCGCGTTCAGAAACAGAGCGGCGGTATGCAGCTGTTCTGAGGGTGGGCTGCGTACTCTGACCATTTTCCCATTAACAAAAATGCCGGGGTACGCAGGTCGCCCATGGGGCACCTGCGTACCCCGAAAAGCGTACCCTAAAACCCCAAACCCTCCAAAAAATCAAACTAAAACTTAAAATGAATTTCTAAACGGATGAAATTGAAGAGGAGGATGTTGTGAAATACCTGAAAGAGACGACGCTCGATTCCGACGGTCGGATTCTCCACAAAGCCCACGGGAAGTTTCTTGTCAAAAGCCCTTTTCTCACCCTCAACAGTAAAATGGTAAAAATGACATGGTAAAAAGTCTTTTTATAGGTTTTTTGGATAAATGAATGCCAAGTTTGTTTATTTTTCACCATGAAAGGATATTTTTCAATGTATTTTTGCCCATCTTAAACAGGTATGAGTAATGTGTTGTTTTTGTGCAGGACAAAAGGACTTTAGGGTAAAATCATCATTTTTCACAAACCAAGACATCAGAGTCATCTTTTAAGCCCTTTTCTGACTCCTAAAACATGAAAAGATTGCCGAGCATTTCTTTTACACTCGTTAAAATGGAATTAAAAGACGGTCCTCTTATAGCCCTTTTCTGACCGTAAAAACACGAAAAGATTGCCGGGTTTTTGTCATTTCAAACTCGATATTGGAAATAAAACAACGTGTCCTTGATCGCTTTTTACTTTTCAGGTCAACGGCACTAAACATGAAAGTACTCCTTGGTCGCAAGATCAAGCGGTTCTCTCAGGTATTATTTTATACTTTTTCGGGCTTGGGAGACACAAATTTACGAAAAAGTTCACCTTGGAGTCTTCTTTAGTTTTTTCAGACTCTCTAAAATTGAAAAACGCTGAGTTTCTCCTATACTGGACTCGTTAAAATTTCACAGTAAAGGACCTGTTCGATTACAAACAGGAACGGACCACTCCTTCTTAGGGTCCGAATCTAAACTAAGTTGGACTCATCCGAAGGATGAGCTTATAATCAAGCATATGTTATCCTCCTCAAGCTTGTAAAAAATAAAGAGGTACTTGCCAGAAATGGTGGGGGAAAAGAGAGAAGAATGAACCTATTTGGTATCCTTTGTTACAGAAGAACCTTATCACCGCTCTTGAACACGACACTTTTCATTCACCTGGGTTGGGAAATCCTTTGCCTTAAAGTTGATCAAACCACTTTGAAAGACTTCAACCGTTTCTGGGTATTAACTTTGGGTCAATCATCACCAAGCCATCTGTCGTGTCGTTATGTGTTCAAGAGGTCTCTGCAAAGAAACCATTCATATGCAAAATACTTGTCATCCATTTTGACCATCCCTGAGTCATTCCTCACAGCAACATTTCTTCAACTTGAACAATGATTTCGTGTTGTGGGCTTGCCTGCAACGGGTCGCTTTCTATCGACATCAGCACATTATCTAGAAAGATGACTTAGAGATCGTCAGTACCTTGAGGTCTGCATGCATCAATGGCAGGTTTCTCGCCTTTGACGACAGTTTACATCATTGACTTTCGATCAAAGGATTCCGTGACGTGTTCGACATCAACTCATTCATTCACATTTCATGGATTGTACTGGGTACTTTGAGAACCATTGACATCACTGGTGGTCTCTCTCACACTTGTTAACAGTTTACATCATCGACTGATAATCAAGTGGCTTCTGCCATGTTCGACATCGACTCATTTATTCACATGGATAGAATCGTACCAATTCGGGAAGTAGAAATGAAGACCCTGGATCTAGTTTCCACCATCCAGGCTGCGAGGAGTTTTGTATTCATTATATAGTAGACTGATCATAAACAGATGGTTGCGTCCATACTGTGTCTACAAAAGTCTATAATTGTGATGTACTGCAAAATCATTCCTGTATCAGAGCAGTAGTTAGATTGTTAGTTAAAGTTTTCAATCTGAGTATGGGAATGCCTACCTCAGCGATGATATCATCTTATATATGTATTTTGTGTTGAATATTTGTAGGTTCTGACCAGGCTCTCTGCAAGATACTCCTTGAAATGATAAAGTACTTCACCCTTCCTAGATCATATAAAACCCTAATCTACTACAGGCTTCGCACTTTAGGGGGCAATCTATTACACTAAAAAATGTCACCATGACTATTTGCAGTTAGTATGGCTCCATCCATTGTCATACTATCCTCCTTGGCAAGTCTCATGCCTCTGCTTTCCATGTCAAACTCAAATAAAGAGAGAAAAGTCAATTATCTCTGGGTATGCAGTTTCTCTCAGCCTTACCTGCGTGTACGCAACCCAAGTTCACAATACTTGCGTACTTGTACGCTCTGTATGTAAAGGGGTGGGTGCGTACCCCTGTAAAGGTCAAAAGGCACGAGTTTCATCTTTAAAAGGTTACTTGTGGTCATTTCTAGAGCATTCTAGAAGCTTGTTTGACGTGTATGAAGCGCCTCCAGATGGTTCATGTATCCCTATAGAAAAGGAACTTATCCCATCAAGAGGGGAGCTAACCCACCCAAAGAGGGGCTTATCCCATTGATGGTGGACCTGATTAACTTCTTCTACACCACTATAAATACATGCATTGGGCCAGAGGGAGGGGAGGTTGAAAGCTGAACATTCCTAAGGGTAGATGCTGCTGGAATTAGGACTTCCTTGTATAAGCTTGTGAGGAGAGATTACCATCTTTACTTGTTGTATTTGGAAGTGGGTGAGCTGATCAGAGTAAAGGAGGACTCTTGTGGACCCTGGGAGGAACTTGCACAACACCAAGGCTCAGGTTGTAATGGTTTCTTTTGTTACCTTTTAATACAAATAAGTCCATTCTTCTCAACAATTTGTTATTTATGAGTTGTTTCATATACTCCTTGGTCTATATGTTAAATGTGTTTTATTTTATGTGATATTCAGGTGCTATTTAATCGTTTGATTGTTAGTGAATGCAGGTTTCGAAGAGAAGGAGGAGCTCATCCGGATCAACGAAGCTGGACTACTACAACAGCGTTGGGTTACAGGTAAGATCTAAAACACTTGATTTCTCATAGTATAAATGCATATTTAGAGAAGGATTGCTCCTATTTGTCTTGTTTGTCACTAGAAAGTCTTAGGCTTCTAGGGAGGTTGGTTGTGTCCGCGCTATCAACTCTTTCCGTGTGACACCAATGGTAGTGTCTGAAGCATCAGAGGAAATATGAAATGATAGGAACCAATTTGGCCCTCTCAAAACTGGTGCCTATACTAATTTTTCCTTCAATGTTTCAAATGACTGTTGGCAAGCTATGGACCAAGGGAATTCACTATCCTTAGCTAATAATCGAAAAAGGGGTGTAGAAATCTTGGAAAAATTTTCAATGAATCTCCGGTAATAACCAGCATGTCCCAGGAAACCTCTCACTTCCCTTTGGGTTTTGGGTGCAGGAAGACGAATCATGACTTCAATTTTAGTGGGGTCCACCTGGATACCTTTGACAAAAACTAAATGATGAAGAACCACTCCTACTTTGCACATTAATCTACATTTTTATCACTCAAAACAAGATTAGCCTCTCGGCAATGTAAAAGTAGTTTTTCTAGATTTTTAAGAGCTTCATCAAATGAGTTACCAAGCACAGAAAAATCATCCATATAAATCTCAACACATTCAAGATCATCAAAAATAGTCAGCACAACCCTTTGAAAGGTAGCTGGTGCATTACATAACCTGCAACGAAGCACTCGATAAGAAAATGTACCCCACGGGCATGTAAAGGTAGTTGTGTCTTCATTTGAGGGTGTGATCTGGATATGGTTATACCTATTGAAGCCATTTAAAAATGAAAAGTGATTTTTACCAGCAAAGGTATCTAGCACCTCATCAATGAAAGGAAGGGGAAAGTAATCCTTGAGAGTGGCTTTGTTTAATTCTCAATAGTCAATGAAAATATGCCATCTCCCATCTTTATTAGGGACTATCACTAATGGAGAGACCCACTGATTTTCAAAAATGGGGTAGATGAAATTAGCATCTAAGAGTTTTTGTAATTCCTCCTTAACAATATCTCTTACTGTGGGATTCATTCATCTCAAGGGTTGTCGAACATGTCAGGCTCCCTGCTGGATATAGATATGGTGAGTACAAGTCTCAGGAGGAATGCCTTTCATGTCTTCATAAATCCAAGCGAATGGATCCAAGTGATGTCGCAACAAGGTAACAAGTTGCTCTTACTGAGATGAATCTAGGTCTGAGCTAATGTGTAAAGATTTTCCTGGAATAATTTCAACAAGAGTGGTCTCGGGCTCAAGAGTACAGGAAGATGATGCCACAGTATGGGATAAGGAAGGTTGGCAATCAGAATTTTCATGGAAATCCAGACTAAATATCTTCTAAATTGTATGAAAACAAGGCATAGTGTTTATATTGGCCAAGAAATATTATAATTCACCATCCTGGGTGGACTCAGTATAATGTTGAATCGAAGAAATAGGTCGGATCTCCTCATCACCACTGTCATAATCTAACCATAAAGTGTCCTTGAGTTCTTGAATAGATCTAGCAGGTGGGTATAAGGTGACCTTTTTCATACAGTCTCCATGTGAAATGTACACATCACTGGAGTGACATCCAATATAAGCAGTGGTCGTGGCAACCCATGGTCATCCTAGAATCAAAGGATGTCCTCCCACTGGATTCTTTGGCTAAAGAACAATGAAATCTGTGGGGTATTCCCATGAATCTATAGAGACAACCATGTTGTCCAATACTCCATCGAGGTTGATTTTACATCTATCTCCAAGTTCAAGCACGGTGGGTGTAAGACGAATATGGCCCAACCCAAGTTGTTCCATGGTTTGCCTGGTCATAACATTGATGGTCGCCCCTAGGTCTATTAATACATTAGAGACAAGGATATCACCTATCTAGACAGAAAAAACTAGGTTTCCAGGTTCTATGTATTTCTCCATTGATACGCATCATGTCATCAACTTAGTTTCTCTACCAACAAAGTGAATGGTCCGAGGTTCTACTTTCTTCCTCCCTGGGTTTTTAAGAAATAATTCCTGAATGATCTTTGTACATATGGGAATTTCTTAGATATCCTGAAGTAAAGGGACCTTTATACAAAGATTCCTTAATTCAGAAGCCAGAGCGGACTTAGAGTCACTCTTCACCATGACCAACAGCTCTGGATAGGGGGGCTAGTTTGAAGAAGATGGTGAATCTGAAGGTATGGGAATGGGTTGAATGGTGACATTGTTTTTCTAATAATTAGAAGTTACCTCCTAATTTTTCTCCTCAATAATCACCGTGGATTTTTTTTTGTTTTTCTAGTTTAACTACCCTTCCCGATCTCAATTGAAGCTCGTTTATCCCAACTGTCAAGGTTTGATAGGTAGGAAGAGGTGATGGTACAAACGAATGAATCAGTTGTACTGCCTTATTATTAGGATTTGGTACTGGTTGAGCAGGTCGCTGAGGTGGTCTAAATGGTGGTGGAGAATGCAATAGTGGCAATGATTGGCTTTTCTGAGGTAGAGAGGGAAAATATGGTTGTGACATATGGTGTGGTGCATAGGAAGGAGGGTATCATGGCATCTTAGCAGGATAGGAATGATATGAATGGTTTGGCCCTCCCCATCCTTGTTGCCAAGGTTGGGAGGACTGTCCATGATGAAAATGGTTCCCGTGCTGCTAATGTTGAGAGTGATTATTATTGTTATAATAGGAATATGGAGGTGTATTATAACCATAAAAATGTGCTTCAGGAGCCATACCTACACTTACCTATGGCCAGTTTCTTTGTGCTCCGATGACATGTAATAGATCAGGTTCAGAATGCTCTCCTTCAAGTAAAACTTTTAATCCAGGTATGGAGGGGAAATCCTCGGTGGCATGGTTCTCTACACATATCAAACATTTATTAGCACTTTTTATATCGGCAGGACACTCTCTTAAATGATGCTTTTTCCTACATTTTGGACAAAAAACACACAATGACTTTTGTTCCTTTTCTATTTTTTGCTGGAATTTCAAAGAGTCTATTTGTTTTCTAACAGTATTCATTATTTAAATTTTCATATTTTCCATTTTATTCTCCAAGCCAATGATCGTAGCATTTGTAGATCCCAGTATTTTAGTTTTTCTTCGACCTCCTCTAGTGGATCTAGATTGATTTCAGGAGAACTTCCTGCACAAGTCACAAATTTGTTCAAAAGTTTTCGGAGAAATTTCTCCTTGTCCTAAGAAATTCAATGTACGTCTAGAATCCTCAGTAAGTCCTCGTAGGAACAAGGTTGGAATAATATTTAAACCAAATTTTTGTTTGGACCTTTGGAGTATATACAAAAATTTCTCTAAGTAATCCTCCAAAGTCTCATCATCACCTTGTACAATGGTGAATATCTCATCCTACATTTCTCTACTTTTACAATATTCCTTATACTTATTCAAAAATACTCTCTTCATTTGATCCCAAGAACTTACAGTGTTTCCTCCTAGTCCCATGAACCAGCGCAAGGCTGAATCCTTGAGATTTGTAGGAAACAAATTTAATTTCTGGGCATCTGAAGAATAATCATAACTCTAACATAATATATCAAACTCAAAAAGAAATTAATCTAGGTCTTTGTGCACCTTACCATGAAAGTGTGAAAGAGTTGAAGGTGAAATATTCTTCATTTGTAAATTCACTTCTAAGCTCACTGTTGGAAATCCAAAAGTGGACTGCTCTTCATTTACCTGTTTCTTGTCAGCCCCCTCTACATGGTCTTCATGATCAGTGTCTAGTCAATTTAGTGTCCTAAATTGCTCTACATAAATTATCAATGCGGGTATCCTAAACTGATGCAGTTTCGTGCACTATATGTGCTTAGTTAACTATTTTTCTTACTTCGTTGTTTTATAGTTTATGTTGTTTTTGGGGGTTTTTTTTCTTATACTTAAGGAAATCAATCTAAGAAAGAAAAGCTATGCTTCTAGGTGAAATCTCTAAATGTTAATGGACAATTAAATCTAATGACTTTTAATGTTAAAATCTAATTTCTAAAGAAAAGAGAAAAGGAAATGAATATTAGATAAAAACAAATCAAACTTTGAATAGTTAGATTAATCTAAGCCAACAAAATGTCTATGAAATGAAAGAAAAAACGATAATAGTTAAATGAAGTGTTTCATCATTCCACTATACAATTTTGGGAGAACTACCTCCTTGTGCTAGTATTTGGAAGGATCCAATACTCCATTGTTCTAAAACTGAAAATGAATTTGCAATGAAATTAAATGAAACACTAAGACTGAAAGTGAAATTGAAACTAATCTACTATAATAGCTAAATGACGTGTTTATCACTTTGCTACACAATTTTGGGAGAACTACCTCCTTGTGATAGCATTTTGGAGGGATCCAATACTTCATTGTTCTAAGAAAAAGTAAACATGAAAATGCAGAGGAAGACACATTAATAAATGAAATACTTCACCACTTAGTGAACCAAGGGCTTTCGAAAACAATAAAATTACACTAAGAAAAAAAAGGCATTGAACAACAAGAAATCTCATTCATAAACTCAACATTTCACCATTTAGTTTGAGGATAAACCATCAACGAAACGCTTTGGAAACATCCATTTATGTAATGAGTGACTACTCTACTAAGCAAATACAAAAACATGTAAAGAAAAACTAATCTACTGTGTGCTCTAATGCTCCAAGCACCAATTGGAAAATACTTCCTTGGACTATTTTGCTAAGCATAGATTACATAGTTAGATAAATCTACAATCAACCGGTTGAACACACTTGCGTGAATTAAACTTGCATGAATAGAAAATCTAAACTGTTAAACTTAAAAATAATCATAAAAAAAAAAAAATGACATACTTTAATGAAATCAAAGAAAAACTACAAAATAAAATCTACTCTACCTTACATTATAATATGCTCCATGAAATCTAATTCACATCTCATTTCATGTTGAGAACATCAAAGCGTTATTCAAATTCTTCAAAATTATGAAATCTTACGAAGCTCTCCAAAACTACAAAAGCTCCAAAAGCTACAAGAGCTTCCAAAAACTCCAAAACTACCAATCTCTAAGCTCCAAGATTTCTAAGACTACGAAATGAAGGAGAGAGATGTCCTATTTATACAAAAAGATGAGAAGTCATTTCATTAATGAGAGTCGATGAATCTCTCCCTATACCTCTAGAGTCCTAATCAAAATAGGAAATGATAAGACACATGTCTTTTTAGAGTTTCAATACAATTAGGAAATGTGACACATATCCTCATGATCTCATGATCCTCTCCACTCAAATTCGAATTTGGCCTTAGGGTGCCACATAAAGGTCTTCTAGAAGCCTCTTTTTGACCCACACATGTCAACAATCTCAACCCACTTGTTAGGTATAAGCATATGCACATTATTTTCTAATTTTTAACCACAAATTTACTTAAAAAGGCTAAAAATTAATAAATTTTGGAAAAACATAAATGTGACCCAATGATAATGAAAGTGAGATGAATGTAGTGACATGGTAGTAAAATGAAGGTGAAATGGAGGTGATATAATGGACATAATAGTGAAAGTGTAATGGAAATGAATGACAATTTCAAGACCCAACATACCCCCCAACTGAAGCTATTGCATGTCCTTATGCAATATATATTACATCAATTCTTTTGATCCTTGAGCTTTGGCTTAACTTTGCATGACATCGTTTGATAACTTCATACTTCTGCAAAGTGTTTTACTTGAATTGCAACATGGTTGGTTCTTGTGTTACAACCATGATTGTGTTTGTATTCAATTATCCTTTAAACACTTCTGAAAAGCCATTGTATGCTCATAATAGTAATGTAATAGTTAATATATTTTGAAAGTATGTGGGCTTTTGAATATGATATGAACATGGAAATATATGAATATGAATTTATTCTCCCCCCACCACCAACTGATGGTATTGGCAATTTTATGAAATGAGGAAGAGAAATGTTTTTCCAACAATTATCATTCTAGCTTTTTATGGAATTCTATGGTCAAAAGTTAGAAAATGACGTAATTTAACTTACCCTTTGGAAATGGATGAGTTGTATGTGTGGTGGCTACAAAATTCTGATCATAATCTTCTTCAAGTGGCTGGATGAAAAGAGTCATGGATAAAAGAGTCAAGATGACTTTTTATTGATTCTACTAAAACTTGTTGAATCTACTATTGAATAGTGCTGATTTGTTTTATATTTGCTCGAAAAATGCTAAAAATAATAGTCTTCATGTCTTCAAAACTCATTGGCACAATTCCTACTATGTGAAGAGATGTTCTGATGTTGAACATAGTAGGAAATTGTTGACTTAGTGGCTATTAATGGATGCCACTAGTCAACACGAGAACTCTCACCATTGATGACAATGAGAGTTAAGATGCCCAAACACATCTTGCTAGGTACAAATAAATTTTCCGATGTCGAGTCACCTAGAAGATTTGATGAACAAGGGACATTAATGTATTCCCATTTTTTGTTGGAATGAGGACTTTCCATTAAGGTATGCAAGCCTCAAGGTGTTTTTGCAAGGATTTTAGACTCAAAGGACTATGGACTCAATAATTTGCATTGAAGCAACGCTTATTTGCAAAATGAAAATGATAGGAAAGGGAAGATGAAAATGGAAGATGACAATGGAAAGTAGCAATGGAAATGGGCAATAAGCATGTAAGTGAGACTCTTGCTTTTATTTGTGGGTTAGGAGTAGAAAAAACAATGGAAAGTGTATGTGAATGTAAATGGAAAATATGAAGGGAAATGAGGTGAATGGTTTATTATGAAGTATGGATGCGATGGAGATAATAGTATCTGAAATTTTTGCAAGTGCTTGGATCTGATTTTGCATTAGCATATTTCCTCTTTGTTGTTGATCATCCTCTTATGAAAGAAATTGGTCTCTTAGAGAGACACCATTCACTTGTAGTCATTTGTCATTCCTCCTAGAACCTGCAAAAAAAACTAATACTTCTTCTGCAATGGAATGGAAGATTATCGAAGGAGAGAGATGGCCAATCTCTCTAGTTATGATATTTACACACAAACTTAAGAATTTGTATTAATGAAACAAGTTCACAAAAGAACAATAAAAGAATTTATACTTGCTTTGGAATTAGTGTCTCAAGTTAACTATTGTTTCTTTTCAGCAATTTATTTCAATATTTACTATTTCAAACTCTGATGATGGATTTATCATTCTGTAGATCCTATCAAGATATTTCCAAAGACACTTGAATCATTGAAATTGGATTTGGTATGAGAAAGTTAGGTTGATTTGAACAATGAGGTTTTTCAATTGCAAAATTGATGTTTAGCTGCAGAATGGCTTTAGTTGCGGAATGACTTTAGCTACAGAATGTGCACAGTTTCTGTAGCTAAAAATATTGAACAGAAATTTAGCCATTCATTTTTCATTATGAGTCCAAAATTAATCAATACCTTTCAGAAAAATGAGCAAATAATCTACTTATTTCATTGATTCAATTTTTTTTTTTCAAAACTTCGCTTTGATATAAATTCCAAGTCTTCTTAATCTGGAGAAAAATTTCATGTACGGATGGCAATACAAACATTAAAAATAAACTAGTAATAGAAATTATTAATGCCCATCCTCTCTTAATCCAACTGCATAGATTTCCTAGCAGTGCAGACAAACTGATGATTTCCCCGCAACTACGAAATCTTAAATCAACTTACCCTAAACCATTAAAAAGTATTTACTAGAAAATAATGTAACCTATGCCACCACCGATCAAGAACCCAATTTTGCATTTGGAAAACTAACTCTACTAACATACTATCAGGAAAATAGTGAACCATAAGCATGGAAGCACACGAAATGCAGCACGCAATCCTCCATTCCCAATCACTTTGCTGGAACATTCACTTCTTTTTAGCTGCTGCCTTGGTAACCTTTGCACCACTAGGTTCCTTCTTTTCAACAGCTTTGGTGACTCCTATAGCAACCATCTAACACATGTCCCTGACTGCAAAACGACCCAATGGAGGATACTCAGCAAAGGTTTCAACAACCATGGGTTTGGTTGGAATCATCTTAACAAATCCAGCATCTCCATTCTTAAGGAACTTGGGCTCCTTCTCCAGCTCCTTGCCAGAACGCCTGTCAACCTTGGTCATGATCTCAGCAAACTTGACGGAAATGTGGCCAGTGTGGCTATCCAACATAGGAGCATAACAATTTCCAATCTATCATGGATGATTCCTAATAATAACCTGTGCGGTAAAGTTGGCAGCGTCCTTTTCTGGATCATTCTTGGAAACAAATGCCACGTAACAACGCTTGAGATCCTTAACAATAACATTCATAACGTTGAATATTTTGTGACATCCTTCAGTTTTGTGTAACAATTCAAGAGAAGAGTCGTATGATCTTTGGATACGTCATGTAATCAGCCGTTAAACTGAAGTACAAGTCATAGAGAGAGACCGTTATTAAAGACAAGAGGTGTGGTGTAAACAAGATTGAATGCCACCACACAATAAGTTCCTAAATCGGATTTTTCCTCTCCAAGCACACCGAGTTAAAACAACAGACTGTTCATCAATTCAAATCCGTTTTTCTTCACGCGGCATCCAAAAAGAGGCTTCAGAGAACCAAGAAATTCTCCCAAACCAGTACGAATTTCTTGAAACTATTTCTGGGTTATTTAACTGACCCTGTCCCTGAAAAAACCCATGTTTCATTTTTTCCTAATGCATTTTCATTTGGCTGGATCGTGCAGTTAAAGTTTGACGTTTTTTTTTATAGTTCTACGTTTTTCTAGCAAATGCGTTTTTCTGACATTCTAACAAGTCACAAACTTAAGAACATAGAGAGTGTTAAACATGGAAATGGGCTGGTCACATGCAAAAGAATATAAGAAGGAATGATAGAATTTGCAGCTACAGAGAATGCTTCTGTTGTAATACTGTTAAATGAGCCACCCAATTGGTCGACGAGGCTATTCCTGAGATCCAATGCCCTCATTGTGCACTCAGTGGTACTGCAATTCCTTCATTTACAAGATGCAGGAAATGATGCAAAAATTCAGGAGGAACAAGTTAATATAGAGACGTGTGGATGCAGCTCGTGCAATTGCATTGTATTTTGGATGATGGAAGACATCAATTTTGAATTTTCTCCATCAGGCTTGCTCGTCGGATGCCTGGGACGCTGAAACCACTCTCTGATTCCCTCTGCCTACTCCCATGTCTCACCTGCCTCAAAAATGGCTGCCATGGCTGCAATAAGGAGGGCCTGTTGCGTGTGGAGGGTCGCAACTCAGATTGTTTATATTGTAGGTTTTTTTTTTGTTAATAAAATTATATATGTTATATTTTCAAAAATTAAAAATATACATATATATTTTTCTATACGAAATAATAAAATTTATTATTTATTTTATTTTATTTTATTTTATTATGTATTTTTTTTAATTGATTTGTTAATAAAATTATATGTTATACTTTCAAAAAAAAATATACATATATATTTCATTAAACAAAACAATGATTTTTTTTTTTAATGATTTGTTATTTAAAATTATATATATTTTTTCAAAGATTTAAAAATATACATATATATTTTACTAAACAAAACAATTTATTGAAATTAAAGTTTTTCATTGAATCAAATGAAATGATGAAAATAGTTTTATTTTTTTTAACATAAAAATTCTTTTTCTGATCCTCCAAATCACACAAAGTGCAGGAGAAGAGCATACTCAAGAAATTATTGATTCTTTTTAGATGTAAGAAATAAGGTCTTCTAATTTACACTTCCCCAACAACGGTGCCAAAATGTCTAGTCAATTTAGTGTCCTAAATTGGTCTACATAAATTATCAATCCGGGTACCATAAACTGATGAAGTGTGGTGCACTATATGTACTTAGTTAACCATTTTTCTTAATTCGTTGTTTTATAGTTTATGTTCTTTTTGGAGGTTTTGTTTCTTATGCTTAAGGAAATTAATCTAAGAAAGAAAAGCTATGCTTCTAGGTGAAATCTCTAAATATTAATGGACAATTAAATCTAATAACTTTTAATGTTAAAATCTAATTTATAAACAAAGGAGAAAAGAAAATGAACAGTAGATAAAAATATATCAAACTTTGAACAGCTAGATTAATCTAAGCCGACAAAATCTCTATGAAATGAAAGCAAAAATTATAACAGCTAAATGAATTGTTTTATCATTCCACTATACAATTTTGGGAGAACTGCCTCCTTGTGATAGCATTGGGAAGGATCCAATACTCCATCGTTCTAAAACTGAAAATGAATTTGCAATGAACTTAAATGAAAGACTAAGACTGAAAGTGAAATTGCAACTAATCTACTATAATAGCTAAATGAAGTGTTTATCACTTTGCTACACAATTTTGGGAGAACTACCTCCTTGTAATAGCATTTTGGAGGGATCCAATACTTCATTGTTCTAAGAAAAAGTAAACATAAAAATGGAGAGAAAGACTTATTCATAAATGAAATACTTCACCACTTAGTGAACCAAGGGCTTTCGGAAACAATAAAATTACACTAAGAAGAAAAAGGCATTGAATAGCAAGAAATCTCATTCATAAACTCAACATTTCACCATTTAGTTTGAGGATAAACCATCAATGAAAATCTTTGGAAACATCTATTTATGTAATGAGTGACTACTATAATAAGAAAATACAAAAACATGTAAAGGAAAACTAATCTATTGTGTGCTCTAATGCTCCAAGCACCAATTGGGAAATACTTCCTGTAACTATTTTGCTAATCATAGATTACACAGTGAGATAAATCTACAATCAACTGTTTGAACACACTTGCATGAATTAAACTTGCATGAATATAAAATCTAAATTATTAAACTTGAAAATAATCATAAAAACAAAATGACATACTTAAATGAAATCAAAGCAAAACTGAAAAATAAAATCTACTCTACATTACATTCTAATATGCTCCATGACATCTACTTCACATCTCCTTCCATGTTGAGAATATCAAAGCTTTATTCAAATTCTTCAAAATTACAAAAGCTTATAAAGCTCTTCAGAACTACAAAAGCTCCAAAAGCTACAAGAACTTCTAAAAACTCCAAAACTACCAAGCTCTAAGCTCCAAGCTTTCTAAGACTACCAAATGAAGGAGAAAGATCTCCTATTTATATAAAAAGATGAGAAGTCATCTCATTAATGAGAGTCCATGAATCTCTCCCTATACCTCTAGAGTCCTAATCAAAATAGGAAGTGATAAGACACATGTCTTTTTAGAGTTTCAATACAAATAGGAAATGTGACACATATCCTCATGATCCGATGATTCTCTCCACTCAAATTCGAATTTGGCCTTAGGGTGCCACATAAAGGTCTTTTAGAAGCTTTTTTTTTACCTACGCATGTCAACAATCTCAACCCACTTGTTAGGTATAAGCATATGCACATTATTTTCTAATTTTTAACCAGAAATTCACTTAAAAACGCTAAGAATTAATAAAGTTTTTAAGAACATAAATGTGACCCAATGATAATGAAAGTGAGATGAATGTAGTAACATGGTAGTGAAATGAAGGTGAAATGGAGGTGATATAATGGACATAATAGTGAAAGTGTAATGGAAATGAATGACAATTTCAAGACCCAACAATTAGCCATTGTTGTTCCTCTAATCAAACCATTTCTAGAAGATGGAGGTTGACTATCGATGAATTGAAATTTCTGATCACCGTTAGCCTCCTTCTTCCTGTTTTTGGATTTTGTCACACCTGAATCACTGTTTCCAGAACCAAAGTGGATCGTTCCGACGTGATGATTCTTCTTGGACTTTCTACCTGCAAAAGAAAGTCCAATATGA
Source organism: Pinus tabuliformis (assembly GCA_031772625.1). Lineage (NCBI taxonomy): Eukaryota > Viridiplantae > Streptophyta > Pinopsida > Pinales > Pinaceae > Pinus > Pinus tabuliformis. Next base: position 1,209,548,052 of record CM062811.1, read on the forward strand.
GAAGAGTTTTCAAATTTTTCAGTATTTCTTCGACCCTTATTGGGCTTCAGACCCCTATCTTTCATAGGCATTCATTCTAAAAAATCAAATCCAAAAACAAAATTCAAATTCTTATAAAGAAAAAGAATATGTTAATTGTTGCAAATAAAAAATCAGCACTCGTAAAATCCTCAAAACAATAGAAGCATACCTCACAAAAACATAATAGTAGACATACCCCTATTGCAGAAAATGGAAAGTTCTTACCAATTTCAAATCACATCCCAAGAAACAACACCAAAATGTTGGGTGCATAGATTTCTTCAACACTTTATTTTCTACCTCACAATTTACACCAAAGAAATTGTGAAGGAAAGTAATTCTTGCATAAAAATAAATGAAAGGAACTCTCAAACTTCTTTTAAGAAACCTTGACTAATGGAAATGTAAATCTATGTTTATATACATTATAGTTGTGTGTTAGGTTAGTAATTGGACCCTTGAAGATATCTGACTTCCTTATAGATCTTTCTCCCTGCACTAAGCTGCTATTCCTGTACTCCAGCAATGTGCTTGCACTAGTACCAGAACAAAGTCTAGGTGCCGAAAGTATATTTTACACCTGCACTGAAGATTTATGTCCTCATGCAGGGGCTCTAAGCCTCAGGGTTAGAGAACTCTATTCCTATATCAAGATATTGATTCCTGTACCGTAACAGAGATTCCTGCACCGCGTTTTCCAATTCCTCTTATAAGAAAATTGAGAATGTGTTAACTTAGAGAAAGAGTATGCAAAGGTAAACAAAACTTCACATAACTTCATCAAACAAACATATGCTTCAACCAATCTCAATATTTGAAATAAGAATTAGTTTCCAAAGTGAAAGCACACCTTTATTCAATCAAGGAACTCCTTCATGCAATCTAAAGGAATCATCTAATTGTGACAGCAAGCTTCAATCCTGTAATAGTTAGTCACACAAATCTGATCTGCATTTGTAACCTTCTTAACTCATAAATATTCTCCTTAAAAATAATTAAACATGAAGTTTGATATTTCCCTAAAAAGTATGAAGTACAGGTATAGATTAATGTGTCACAATGACGTTCATTCTTGAATTATCAAAGCATATTTAATTTAAGGTATCTGGAACACTTCAGAATGATAATCACACACTACATAAATGCATCAAGGCTCATATATCAGATAAGAATAAAAGGCTATTATTGTAATAAACCAAAAGAATCAATCCGTGAAACTGTAAATGCACTAGTGTAGGAATTCTTGCTTGCACGATCCAAGTAGAAATAATGTTAAGCTTTGAAGAAAAGAAATCATAAAGGATAAATCCAAACTCAGTTGAGCATGCACATCACGGATCCATCACACAGTGATGAAATCAAATATCGACTTTGTAGAAGAATAAAAGAGTTTATTTAAATCACACTCTGCATTAAACAAAATCAACACACCTTTAAGGAAAAATAAGAATACGAGGGAGAACGAGTTGGGATTGCTTAGACCTAGCGAACCCTCTTATTTCCTTGTTTAGGAAACATGAAGATTCAAATCTTAATGATGCATCAACACACAATTACAACACAATATTGGAATAACATGGCACAGTCCCTTTTTATTAATAATCAGCAAATGTATATTACAAGCTCGAATCCATCCCATAACGAGGGCGATACCAACAAAATTACAAAAGACCAAATATATATTATCCTTTCTATAGCTATCACTTGTTACCATTTTCTATCTGAATCCTATATTTTATACATCTGTAAAGGCCTGTAGTCGTAACCAAATTACATCCACCACTCCATTCTGATCCTTTCAGCTATAACAAAATGCTAATCTTAAGCATTCGGTCGGCAACCTAATTTGCACCATATCCCTGAATTATCTCCACTCTGAGCCCATCTGGAGTTGACCAATCTGGAACAAGGTGTCCACGTTAGGTAGTGAGTTGTCACAATAGTTTAGGATTCCCCAGTGGTGCAGGAATCCTACCTGCACTTTACCATGCTAACGAAATGATCAATATAATTCTTTTCAAATACTTTAGTAAAGGAGATATAAGTTGCAAATAATATTTAAGGTATAAAATCTATGAAAACAATTAAATAAGCACATTCATAACCCTTAAATATGAAATATAAAGCTAGTGCGGGAAAAGACATGATTCTTGGACTAGTGTAGGAATAATGATGTTGCAAGGTTAAAACAAAGATCCAAGGTTATGGTTTTGAAGTGGAAAAGGGGTTAAAAATGAAGAAATTTAGCTTACCAATAGTCATTCATGTCATGTTCTCATTATTTCACATTTAGAAAGTAGGTCTCATTACTTCAAAAGAAGATATTTGAAAATGCATCAAGGCTACGAATGTCACTTTTCATTTTCATTTCAGATACTCGAATATATCATCTACTCTAAAATACTTTGAAGGATGAGAAAGGAATGCTCCTATTTTCCATTGGGAGCTGATGTGAAAATTTAGAGCTGCTACGAAAGCTGGAGTCTACTGTGTAATTGAGAATCGTTGCTCATTTCAAGAAATCTTCATGCCAATCACAAGTAAGGGTTTCTCTCATTTCCTCTTAGATTCATTATCTTGTATGCGCCCTAGTTCATCTTTTCAAATTGAGAATAGGCCTTCATATTACCTCCAACCATCCTTAGTGTTGACTACTGCTTGTTTTGTTGCGCACACTGCTATGCAAAGCTATTGCTATCTATCGTTGATCATAAAACCCTTTTTTTTGTTACGTACAAGATTGTTGTGATCCATACTTACCTTTTTCTTGAATTTGAGTGGAGTAATGCCAATCAAATCCTTGTCTTTTCTTCCCTAACAAACCCTAGTCACTATTGTTGTGCATTTCCCCTCTTCACTGTGCATTTACCTGTTTCCACGTTGATACCAGATGGACTTTTAAAAAAAACTGCACATTTTTTTGAAAAAGTATTGTAAGCCTGCACATAAAACCATGGAAACTCTAGAGATGAAAAAGAACGTAAAAGGAGGAGAAATTGTAATATATGAACCCCAAGACCTCAATCTAGTGAATTCTGACCCTTCCATTAGGGTTTCATTTAAATAATCTAGGTGCATTTCTTTTTGTGAGAAGATTCAGAGCCAGGGCCACCACTTGCACCTCACCAAGCAATTTGCACTGAATTTTAAGGGGAAGGAGGTAAAGGTTGGAAATTTGGAGTTTGTTGTCTTTGAGCAATCAATAGTTGTATCCACTAATATCCCTTTACATATTGAATAGTGGTTTAAAGGCATGAGTTTGATTTAGGTAATTTTAAATACTTTCTGAAGCAACAATACGAGGAGGGGTGTGGGTCTATTATCCCAAGGAGATATTTGTTGAACCACTATAGTAAGATGATAAAACTGATTCAAAGGTATTTTACATGTGAAGGGAGCTATAGAAAAATCTATCAACACCACATCAGACTTCTCATGCATTTTACAGGAAAGAAATCCTTGAATTTTCTTTAATATTTTTTACGAGTCTCAGTAAAATGGCTGACAGAGTTCAAGCAAGGGGAAGTCAGATTGAACCTAGCCTAATCCTTTTTCATTAATGAATTTGATGGTGCTAAAAGAACATGACAAGAGGGGCAAGTAATGGCAAGGGTTCTTGATTTCTTAAGGGTGGATGGCACAATCCTATGACACCCCAAAGAGTAAGAGAGACACCCCATCAATTACAACCAAATAATCCTCATCTGCAGTAGTTGGCTCAGTCAAAAAAATTTTGATTGAGGAATAATCATTGGACAACTGAAGCGCTATGAAAATTGACTTCCCACCTGAGGTATAACAAGTGTCTAGGAGGCCAAGAACAAGAGATTCAGCCAAGAGATTCCCTATATACCTTACACTTGTTCAAATTGTTGAGATATCAGAGAGTGCACATGAAGGAGTCGAAACTAATGAAAATGAACAGAGAATTATGGACCTGCAAGATCAACTTGGTAGGTCACATCTAATGATATGATAGTTGTAGCAAGAAAACAAAGATCTCAAGAGGAAATCCTTACAAGAAATTGCTAAGCCCAATAAGTAAGAACCATCAAAGGTGGCCTTGGTACCAATTGTTGAAGACAAAGGAAAATGGGTAGCAAACATAGAAGATGTATAGAATATGACAATTGAGCAATCAAGGAGACCTAGAACTAGGCCTCTAGTTAAGAAAATGGAAATGCAAGTGAAAGAATTTTCTTAAACAAAACAAAGGATAGTGGAAGTATTTAATGAGAAAAGTAGTTGAATAAACCGATGGAATAAATAAACTAAATTCAATATCAAGTAGACTGGCTTGCATAGAAAGATACAAATCATAAGCTGAGCTTATTTAATCAATTGAAAAATGTTGAACCTATCATCGACAAGGCCAAACATAAATTGAAGTGGACCTTGCCTCTGCATAGGCAAGTAAGGAATATGTATACACATAATTTGGTATTAAAAATGAGACTCAGACAAGTAAAACAACAACTGACTGAGGTCGGGCATTGCAGAAGAAACATGAAGAGGGGAAAGATAGAAATACTTGCAGAAGTAGCACAAAGTTTAATTTCTGAATTTTGTCTTTTTGTCCATAAAACTTACATAGGTGAGATTTTTTTATAAAGAATACAGAAATGTAACAGGACATGCTCCACATTTGGTCATGATTACTCATTTTGATAAAGAAGGGAAAATTTTTGGTTTTGGATAGTTTTATGGTATATTACAACTTTATTATGGTTAATAGGTGTTTCCTTCAATGGTTTGGTTCAAGAGAAATCAAAGTTTGGAGATGTTGTAGTGCTGCACAAGTTTGTTGTGAATTTGATAACAAAGGGAGATAATGTTTTGGTGGCTTGCTTTCAGTTTTGAATCTGTTTCATGAGTTCATGAGATGCTCGAGGACATTCAAATACAACCCACATTCTTCAAAATGTCAGATATGGACTGGAGATGTGTACAATTTGGATTGATACGCAAGTTTCTGTGAAACTCGAGATTCACAACAGATTTTTTTCATTTTTGACACAGTGGACATTTCAGCTTGCTATTTCTAGTTTTTAGTTTGTACAAGATTTTTTAATCATGTTATTAGGTGTCATATAACTTTAGTATGACATAGTTATGAACTTTTGTGGAAATTAAATGCTTTGATGATGTATCAAGTTAAGATTTGCAGTAGGTAGTTAGTTCCTATTTGCAGAGTAGGTGAAAATGCAACATATCTAGTTATTGATTAGCTTTATTTTGAAAAAATTAACCCTAATAGATGAGAATCGAATTTTTTCAGGTATAAAACATGTAAATATTATAGTGCAAAGGGTTGGTATGCGTGTGAAGAGAGAGAGACTTGTTTTCTGTACATTTTAAAAGTATTTTGAGTGAATAGCAGAAGGTCGAAGGACTTGTTACAAGAATTATCATGTTAGCCTCTATGATAATGTGCCTCTTTGTGCTATGAGTTTCCCATTTGAATCATTATTCCATGAATGTTTGTCTTCTTTTTTATAGAAACAAAGAATTATCTCAAAATTCACTATTGCAGTTCTTTGTTGTAAGTTTTCTAAATAATCAATGTTTTTCCTCTTCAATGACATGTGAAATGCATCCTTTAGTAGTGCTTTATATTTTATTTCTCTATTGCTTTGCTACTCACACCCCCCAACAATGAAGTTGATAAAAACATCATAACGATGACCTATCTGACCCCTTCTACAATAACCCTTCACTATCCCATCTATTCACTTGAAACATCAATTGAGAGTGACTCCATTCCCAATAGATATGTCTTCACACCTACCATAAAAACCTTAAACAATTCTATTTATTTATGTCCTTAAGAAGTAGCCTAATATTTAAAACATTTAGTCAACTGATTGAATGAGAGAACCCTAACAAGAGAGCCCTCTCTAAGGGTAGAAGGACTAGATTCTAGCCTAAACGTGGCTTGTAGTTATCTTTGCAATCTTTTCTGAGCCTAAAGGAAATTATAGAGTGCTAACAAGACTAAACTTCCGGGATCGAGTGCCAAAGATCTCACACCTAAAGAGTCTCCAGATGATTACAGTGCTTTGTTGTTTAGCTTGGATTATTAATTTTGATATGTATAGATGAGTAGGAAGTTTATTTTCTTGTTAGAGGGATGTTGGGAAAAATACTGAGAGGGGTGGGGGTGAATCTGTATTTTCCAACCATTAAACTTTTCAATTTCATATCTTGATTTCTGTAAGTGAATTTATTGAAGGGAACCCACGTGTGTACGTGACTATTATTCACACAACTAGTGTACATCTAATAAACTAAAATTTCTAATTAATTCATCTTTTGTTTATCTTAAGTTAGTGCATCAGTACTTCATTAAACATTAAACAGTAGTAACCATGTGCAATAAGAACAAAATAAACAATCACACATAGGAAACACACATGAAAACTAGTATTTACGATGGAAACCCAATGTGGGAGAAAACCACCATTGTTGTCCTATATGTCTTATTTTTAATATAAAGAAAAAATTCTTGCAATATTGTACTAGCACAGACTCATACTAGAACGACAACACCCACCTGCAAAAGGCTAAAACCTTTTCTTGTTCTCCAACACACACTGGAAGGGAGGACCAAAACCCTAATCTCATTTAGCGGCACCCACCGGAAGGGAGCTCCAACCCCATGATCTCGTTTGCCAGCTGCCACTGGAAGGAAGCTTCAATACCCTCATTGAAGGGTCTAACCCTCAACACCTTTAGGGGAGAAATTTCATAAATTTTCATAATGAATCCACCTGTTACAACACATCACAAATTTTAGGTCACATTTCATCAAATTTTTAGACTGGACCCACTACCAACATTTAAGCACAAAACCAATTATCAAAACTGAAACTTATCACTTTAACTCAACCATTGATCCAACCAATCACTGAAACCCAATCATTGAATCAATTGAAACTCCTCCAGTCAATTGAAACCCAAATCAATCAACTTAAACAACCATAATAGTCAGACCACTATAACCAGAATACCAATCAACATACTGCACATCACACAAATAAAATTCTATTACTATAAACCTTGATCATCCATATGTCAAAATACATATACTACCTTACAGTATCAAATCCATGTGTGTATATGCTTTCCATGAAGCATACCTGCATATAGATCTTAAATCACTGAACTCTTAAAACTAAACCTCTGTCATTTTGTAATAAATACTAAATCATACTCATATCGACCACATCATTCTAAAGTAACCACATAAGCTTCACTGATCTTCACTCACAAACAACAAGTAACTTCAACATTCTTCAATCATTCAATTCATATTTTAAACATTATTGTTAAGCCCAAATCGTCAAGAAGACTTCATTTATGGATAATAGAAAACACAACAAGACTGAATAAACTAATCATGCATCATATTCATCAAAACCCTAGTTTCTGTATGCGCTTTCCTTAAAGCATATCCGTGTGTATATCCGCTTTTCAGGAAACAAAACTGCATATACGTGACTTACTAGTATTACATCCACATTGATATGTGCCTTACAGGCTATAAAACCTGCGTATAGATCTGCAATTTATGAATCAAACCTTCACTACAACACAGAACTTCATACATACCCAGATCTTGTCATACACAGAAAAATCATGCATCAAGGTACTATCAACAATGATCAAATAAACTCATAATAAATATTTTCATCTGAGATCTATTGTATCTCATCCATCATCAAATTCTATGGTGCAAACCTAGTTTTAGACCTAACAAAACATCAATAGCCCATTACGTGCATATTTTATTCACATTTAAACTATTCATAATATATTCATCACTTGCACACCCCCTACCACTTTCATCTTCATCTCCTTTGATAACTTAGTGTAGTGCCCCTTCTTGGTGAAATAGCTTTTATGACACTTAGAGAGGGTGGTTTTGATATAATGACATAATATTATGCATGAGAAACTTATGTGCATGCTTATATGATATAGACCTGGTTTGGGTCACCTAGTTGTTGTGTACTTAGGATACTATGGTTGTGTGCATAAGAATTTATTTTGGTTAAGAAAACATTATTGATGTTTTCTCTTTTGGTATATTAGTTTGGCAATAGGTGTATGACATGGATGTTGATTCAAGATTGAGACACATAGATCCATGGATGATCATGGTTATGTGGAACATCTAGTTAATTATGATTTATGGATGATACATGATTTATATGATTATATATGTTTAATCTTGTAATGAGAAAGGTGTAGCAGGGACATAGTTATTTGAAAACAAGGATGCTCAAATTATAAATGACCGTGGAAGTCATGATACATGGTTTTTATGATTTTATATGTGTAATATTGCATTGATAATGATGTGATATGGAACGTGGTTATTTTCAAACAAGGATGTTCAAATTTAAAATGGATGTGGAATTCATGCAAAATGGTTGTGGAAGTCATGCAAAATCTTTGGTAAAATGTGAATAAGATAATTACGAAATTCATTGATTCCTTTGATCTATGAGATTGTGATGTGTGCAGGTCTTCGCACAAGGCCTTACCAACAAACCATCAGATGGGAATGAGCTCACAATCAATACCTTAAGGTGAAGCGTGGAGTTTCAAAGCAAAATAGAAGAGAAGCCATGGAAATTAGGGCGCAGAGTCTTAAATCCATGAAAGATAAAGATGTGGAGTCTTGTATCTATAATACACCTAACAAGTAAAGACTATGTGTGGAACCAAAAAATCGATTATGAAAGTGTCCTCTTCAGATGTTGATCCTGCTTTGAGACAAGCCACCTAGCCAAAAATTTCCCAAAAGCCTCCGAGAAAAATTCTGCTAGAAAAAATCACCACAGATCTACATGGTGGGAAGGAGCACAAAAGGAACACTACACTGTCATCAGAGAAGAATACTCTTGAGAAGACTCTGAATCACAAGAAATCAGGCAAGAAAGAAACAACTCTCAAGACAAGCAGGGGGAAATCCCCACCCAACAAAAAAAGAGTAAACTCGACAACCCCTCAAGCAATTATGAGGGTTCAAATATTGCACAAAATAAATCTTCATCTAACAGCAAAGCAGATCTCCTAGACCAAACTTCTTCTCCAACTATCTTCAAAAGGACGAACACATTAGATCACGAAGCTAAGACACCAATGTCCCAAGAATCAAAAGAGATGAAGGAGATGCAAGATAAAGAAAATTGGAAGACCGTAGAGAACAAAAAGAAAGCTACAACACCAATCTCACCAAGAAAGACGAGGAGCCAGACAATTAGAAACTAAGAAAGAAAATTATAGGTCTGATAGACCAATTTGGTCTCAGTGGATGTTAACCACCACCATCATCATCATCATCAATAAAATGTTTAGGGCATGGAGTCCTACATATTTAAAAAGATCAAGGTGTGAAATATTGGATCTTTAGAGTAGATCAAGGTGCGAAGTCCTCAATCTACTAAGGCACGGAGATGCATGTAATAGGGGTATGGAATCATTATTCTCCAAAAGAAAAATACCACTCATGGGAAGCTCAGGGATGAATTTCCTTAAAAAAGCCTCTTTTCTAATAATATTAGAGTGAATTTCTAAAAATAGAAAGTCACTTCTAGCATCTCAAGCATGACTTTCCAAAAATAGTAAATCACCTTACATAAATTGGAAATCAAGTATAGTTGAAGACAAATCACTTAACGTATCATTAATCAATCCTAATAGTTCAATCTCAAATTATTCCTCAATATTATTAATATTATTATTATCTTTTATGGGACTATGATATTATTATTAAAAGGGAATTACAAGTCACCTTCATCTCCTTAATCACTTCACACTTCTCTCCTTGATGACTCTCATGGATCTATGTAAATCTCTCTCTTTTAATAATACAATACACTCTATTTTATGCACTCATCAAAGAATGGAATATTCCTCTTACACTCATTAAAGACATGTCATAAAATATTCCTCTTATGCTTTCTTTAATGCATAAGTTACACTCTCCTTAACTAAGGCATGCACACCTCTCATTAATGGCATGAGTTACACTCCTCTAAATGGAATAAAAGGCATGCATATTACTCCTCCTTTACGACAATAATTTGTTTCTCCTCCTATATATGTGTCTCGTGTATTCTCAATTTGGGGAGGAGGGAGGTGCATTGTGATACCAAGAGTTGGAGAGATTTGAAAAATATTATGAGAGTGAGAGACTTGGAGAGTAGCCAATTTCTTTCAAAATGATTTTGAAATTCCTAAACTAAATTACTAAGTAGCTCTACCTGGTGGAGCTGACCATGAGTGGTGTTGGGAGGAAGTGAAACTTATCTTCCTCAACTTGCCTTGAATATCTCTCTGCTGCTATATTTTGGTACTGTTTGTGAGCTCTTACAGCTTGGGGGTTCTAGGGGGAGAAGTTCTCCCTGGATATGGTTGGGTGGAAAACTAGATGGTTCAAATGAGTTGGTTAAGGGATCAAAGATGGATCATATTCTTAGTGATTGGAGTTGAATAGCTCTTCAGGTAAAAATTTTATTGTCTTAGAATTATAGTATAGCTTTAACATAAAATAAAATGTAGAAATTTAAATTGTTGGAAGAATCTAATTTTGGTTTAAGCTTATATTATTTGAAATCTTATTGGATACTTGAAAATGAAGACTAAGAGTGGTCTATATTAATGCATGTTTAGATCTCAAGATATTATGGAATTATTATTGGTGTATTCTATTGTACTAACATTGGTATTGTAGCATTTGAGAAAGGAAAGACAAATATCACTGAAGGTAATGGAAATAAAGAAATTCTAAAGGACTTGGGTAAGAGTTCATGAGTTATGGTTCTATTTCATGTAATTAGAGACATGTTTTAGAAAGGGTTTCAGGATATTTTGCAAAGTGTTTGTCAAAATCCTTGAATGATAAATTCTATTGTTATTTTTATCATTATGCATGAATAAGTGTTAACTTGCAGCCTACCAGAGCAGGAAATGGATGCATATCTAAAATATACCAGGAGGATTCACTAAATCAGTTGCTGAAATAAAAATGTTAAGAAATACCAAGATGGCAGTGTTGGGCAACAGATCCCCTCATAGCGGGTTTTTGGGGCTTGTAGCCCAAATTTTGGTCAAATATAATAAGACCCCACAAAATGTGGGCATGGAGCACGAGAGTCTAGGGTTGTCCACCCTAAAGTAGTGTAATTTAATATAGAATGTGTTGGCCTACCCATGGTCCGCGAACCATGGGAATGTATAAATAGAGCGAGGCTCTAAGTGTAGAAGTCAATTTTTTGTTAGTCTTGATCTTAAGTGTTATGGGTTTTTGAATGCAATACTCGCTCTGAGTCTGTAAGTCTGAGTATTGGGTGGTAATAGTATAAGGAGGCTCTACAGCTGTGTGTGTAGAGGCCTGGTAGAGTTCGCAGTTGTGTGCGCGGACCCCTATAGTTGAGTGAGCATTGCAGAGTTGGGATTGTAACAAGACAGAAGTTAATAAAAGCTAAGTTGATTATGGAATATTGTGCATCCATTCGAAAATCTATATGTTTGTTCTTTTGTTATATGTTTATGCATCTTTTTATAGTTTATGGTTATGTGCACTGGTTATAAATGTTGAATGATTAATTAAGATTATTGGGCCAACAAAATTAAGTCATATCTATAATAATAACATAGTAAGGTTAGAGAATCTAGATAGCTCTCCTTCTCATTATGTACAGAGCTACCCGAAGGTCAGACAACTGTGGGGAGCTACACTAGTGTGCAGCATTGGTTCGTGACCATTCCAGATCTCATCAAGACATCCCTAGGGTGTGAAAACCTAGTTCCAGCACCCTTCCATACTACCCCGGGTGAGACCTCAGTCCGCGCTCCATGCACTATTGCTGAAAGGGCCGGTAGTTTTGGGATTTTTTTGGATGAAACACCTCTAAACCTCGGTCAGGCCCTAACAAGCTAACAAATGGTTCCATTGCCGGGACTAGGATTTGCCTAAGGGATGTCTGATGTCAGAACACTGGAATCCTATGCGAAAGGAAATTGAAGATTGGTTGGATCACAAGCTTCTTGAGTTCATGACATAGGAAAACAGAACTCTGCAGATATCCAAGAAGAGGTGGTTAGATTATACATATATACAGATATCCACAAGATCTTCTTCACGTCCTTCTCTTCAGAGTTGTACGATTGGATCATGAGGTTAGCCGATAGCTAGGGAAGGTATAGGCTAGATCAATCGATAGTGTGGACTCTCGAGTTAGTGTGTAGGCTAGAGGCATCAGAAGATAAGATCGCGCGGGCTATAGACCATTGGCTCGACCGAATAATAGGAGGGTTTATCACTGAATTTGCGATAGACATGAATGTAAGCTATAGCGAACCAGAAAGACGTTTTCTCAAGGGACCGCGAGGTAAGTACATCAAATCTTTTGAATACTTGGATTAAGATGTTGTTATGTGGAAAGTGAGTGTGGCAAGTACATTAATGATTGGAACGACGCAAAGTGGAAAGGTCTACAAAGGTATCGAAGGGTTAGGAAACATTCCTTTAATTTCACCTCCGCGAGCAAGCGAGGAAGAGCGCGCTCAGGTCTCGCTGAGGAGTGTGGTCAGTTTGATAAGGCAATGCATTCTGCAGATATCACCTCCACTTATGCCATTACTCGCTTCACCTACTTCACCTCCATATTCACCCACCCCACCTCCACCACCCCCATGGTTCAACATGGCGAGCGCGATCAAGCTACCCGTATTTAGAGGAGTAGGGAATGAGGATCTTTACCAGTTCTGGTTCGTGGTAAGAGCAGTGTGGGAAGCACAAGGGGTCACAGATGACAACATTAAGAAGGCTACATTGGTGAGCACGTTGCAGGATCGCACACTGACATGGTATATCAAGCACTCATATGATCACCCAAATGCAGGAATAGCGGAGATCCAAGATGCGTTGAATAAAGAATTTAGCTAGCAAAAATCAAAGACAGAGTCAATCATTGGATTTAAAGAGATCGTGATTCTTCCAAGCTAGACCCATTGGGATCTAGATCAGAGACTGAAGACTATGATCCGCAAGGCTAATATGATGCTAATAGATGTGCAGCACCATGCGTGGTTTGTGGCATCTTCGACACTAGACCTGAGGATGACGCTGTCACAATAGAAGCTTTCAACCCAGGCAGAAGCATTGGAAATGGCAATAAGGTTGCATGAAACACTGATACAGGATCTAGGATTGGGAGTTCAACAAATCCATGCACAGCTTCAGACTCTCTTCCTGGGAATGCAGAGCTTGAAGCGGGATAGAGCACCCCGCCAGAGGTGCTCGAAGAAGTGTGGTGCATAAAATTTAAAGGCCAACACCATGACAAAGACCATTGTCCCGTATTCATGAACTACTTGATAGGAGGGGGGCCAATGCTATTGAGACCAGAGGCACAGGCAGTTCCAAGTGTGGCACCCATGCTCTGGTGCACAATCTGTCAGGTGGGAGGAAAGCACATGACGAACAATTTTCATTTGTTCCAAAAGTATACACAGACTCCCCAGTAGCTATTTTGCAATTTTTGTAGATTGCTGGGCCATGATGAGCATACTTGTCGCAGCTACGAGGTGATGATGGAGCGGAACCTAGCATATAGAATGCAGACGGAAACGCGAGGCCTTGACCTAGCCACGGGGATGGCGCATGCTGGATTTCAAGGGCAAGGTCAAGGATGAGGAGGATTGGGGCCAGGAAGGGGCCGCAGACAATTAATCTATTACAATTACAGAGGACCAGGGCACTACACTCGCGATTGTACCAACCCAATGAGAATATCTTGTTCGTACTGTGAGCAGATTGATCATGAAATGGTAGCTTGGCCTACGTTGATCGCACAGATGTGCGAGAAAGGGGTACTACAGCCTAATCTGATGCAAAATATTTAAATGATGAGGTCTGAACCATGGGAAGAAGACCCCAACATGAACATGGTGATTAGAAACGGTGCGACCACAGGGGAAGATAAGGGGAAGTAGCCCGAGGAAGATACATGGGTTTGCAAGGCTCCTACAAAGGAACGTGAGCTTGACTTGGAACGCACAAAGGAGACGTTTATGGAAGCTAAGAAGAGCTTCATGGAGGCCTCTACTTCAGGTAGTAAGGATCAACAAGAGACAGGGATGGATCCTTCTATGCTAACTACCTTTTTAGAGACATGCATGAAATTGTTGTGCGATAATAAGGTGGTTAAAGGACTACAAGAACTAATAACTAGGTGTGTAGGGTCAGGGGAACCACATGTAGTCCAGAAATTAGGAAAGCATACATTGCGCACTAGGAGGGAGATGAGATTAACGGCGCAGATTGGTGAATATGAAATGGATCAGATAATTCTAGACCTAGGTTCGGACGCGAATGTTTTACCAAAGTAGACATGGGAATGCATGGGTAGGCCCGCATTGCAATGGTCCCCTATTCAATTACGGATGGCGAACCAACAAAATATCTTGCCCATGGGGAGGTTGCAAGGGGTGATAATGGATATCGAAGGCGTGAGCACGCAGACGGACTTTGAAGTGGTAGAGATTTTTTATGATAACAACCCTTACCCTGCGTTGCTAGGAATAGACTGGGCCACTGATATGAATGGAGTCATAAACCTGAAGAAGCGGAAGATGATATTCGAGAAAAAGTCCCTTCACGTGGTAGTTCCGCTAGATCCGGCCGAGGGTGTGCACTACACCGAACCTGTGCACGACGATGACAACGACAATGAGCTGGATTTCATTTACCAGATAACGGTGAAAGACCAAGATAGGGTGAATCCAACTACAGATGGGAGAATCTCATGGGAGTGCAACAGTTCCTATACTTTAGATTTAGATGAACAGGTAGAACACTAGCAGAACTGGTTGCATGAAGTGACGACGTTGAATCGCAACATGATGATCATATCACTGTGGTGCTTGACGACCGAAGCAAGGGAACTACCAACCTATGATGGCGTAACAGGAGTAGATGAATTCTGGGACAAAAGTGGAGTACTAGAACATCATTGGTATGATGTGCTGGAATGGACATTGCACACGACACCCACACGATGGTGGAATACACATCAGAAGACTATGGGGAACTGGCGCGAATATAGAAGATAGATGCGCTTACGGTTTGGAAGTCCCCAGCATCGAACGCGAGCCGGGCAACCAGAACAGAGCAGGCTATGCACCCACCTGTGTCGATGGGTGCATGCATCTGTTGTACAAGCACCTCCCGGACTAAGGATCGGAAGTCAGAACCCGATGCGGCAATAGGGAAGGCGACACACTCCACAAATATTCTACGATGGAGCATTCAAAAAGCTATGCAGAATCATGAACATAGTCTACCAGATGGGACGAACTGACTGGGACCTATGTGTGCCAGCATTCAAAGGGCCTATGGGGCCATGTGTAGGAACCTAAGTGCGGAAATGGTTCCAAAGACAATGAGCAGAGTCAAGGTCATAACTTTGGGAAAGAATCCTCACACTCCTACAACTGTGATAGCACACAGGGACCAAAGCGAAGAAATTATGCAACCGCATGAGGATGAATATATGCAGATTCAAGAAGCCATTTAGCGAGGGAATCTTGAGCTTCACGAACTCGAAGAAAATTGGGTACGACTAAGGAAGGAAAGCATATTAATGGACGAGGATATTAGAAAGCTATAAACCAAAATCGCGCAGGCATTATGTGTTGACAGAAGGATAGGGCCAGGTATGGGTAACCCTACTACTGCACTAGAAGATTATCACCAAGAATGTTTGTCTATACTCCCAGGGCTGCGACTGCACCTTATCAGACAAAGTCACCAAGGAAGCGCACCACATAAGGAAGAACACGAGGTATTGATAGGCGCGAGGGTAACTAATGGAGGCCCATGGACCATGTTGAAAGGTGACTTGAAGTCTCGCACCAGTAGTATGACCACCTGACTATCCATAGGAAGCACAGTCTCAACACTCCAAGTAGTTGAAAGAGAGCGCGAGACTATAAACGAGTCTGTATGGGAACTATGTGACACAGAAGTCACGCGTAGGATTAGTCTAATGTACAGGTCACGTTCGCACATCGGGCACTACATTGCCGCGCGGACTGACGAGAAAGTGACCGTTGGTGTCACTGTTCATGACAAGATGGCCAATTTAAGACAATGAGGAGCGGACGGCGGGAAATTAAGACACAAAGTCAAAACGAGATTTGGGACTATCTGCCGCTAGTCTAGCATTAATGAGCCGAATCTAGGGGGAATGGTCGAATTTGAATTCAAAGAGGCCTATAAATCACAAGTGGCCCTCCACCGAACAACCCTTGGCATTTTTAAGTTGTTGCGTTATCAAGCAGGCATGAACTTGATGAACTTGGAGGTTTTAAAAGCAAGTCCGTGGTTTGAAGCATTGTCAAAGGATACATAGCATTCCCTGATCAGAATAATGATCTGGAATTTATCCAAGGACAAAGAGTTAAAGGTATTACAGACTCATGTGCATGGATGTGCCTATGTTAATTTATGCAACGGATCGATAAGATTGTGAAATACATAGACATTGAAGAAGTTAGAGAAAACACAACAGGAAAACATGTAAATACATCAAGTTTAATAAGGAGTTCACCCAATGCTCCTGGACTATGTCTCCTAGTCCAGCCTTCAGTGGTGGGCTCTATATTATGTTTTCTAAGCAGATTTTTTACAACAGTGAGCTCAATTTGAGTCTCACTTAATAGATATAAATCAGTAGGACTAGAGTACATAGACTCTCCTTACTGAAACTCAACCACTGCTAGTCATAGTAGTATGAGCCCAAACTGAGACTCATACATGACAGGCCTATGCCGAGGAGTTCACTTGAACCTCTCAAGTCTTCTCTAGAGTGCATAGACTCTCTAACTCTCTCTAGCTCTGTCTCAATGTTTCCTTTGCTCTACAGGTCAGCTCGACTTACTTTCTCTATTCTCTGCTCTTAGCTTTCTTGTTAGCTTTTCTCCTTTCTAGCTACATACTTTGTCTCTATCAGTTCGTGGATTTAAAGCCAATCTGCTTTCTGACTATTCGTTTCCGCTTCCCGGCGTTCTGGTTCTTCTGCCTTTGTCCATTTGAATTCCCCTATTCTACGTCATCATCATTGTGTAACGCTTCACAGGGAGGTGGCCACCTATTTCATAATGAACTGAGTGTCCGTTCTCTTGGAAATGCTTGAATAATCATTATTTCTGTTTAACTCCCAGATTGCCCACGAACATGATTCTTCTGCCAACTCATCGTTCATACAATACTTCAAACTTTATACAACTCAGCCTATTTACCCATTGAATCTGGTCATCCATCAGATCGTGTGTCCATCGTCGATCTCGAGCCTCCAGATCCTACGGTCTCCATCCACATCGGGCGGGTAAGTTGCATGACGTTTACCCGTCTAATGTGAGCAGTTTTCTCTCTCTTTTGCTGGACGTGTGGTACCCAGTGTGTGGCATCGGGTCGAACTCGGTTGAAATCGCTTACCGCTAGAAGCCCTTTTGATATCCTGCTAGTTTTCATGTGGGACCCGCCTCTGACGGAATCGGTGAATTCCATATGGATTTTGATTTTTCGGGTCTGGGTCGCTCGGGGCTTTTTCTTCTCTGAGGGGTTTTCCTGGAGATATGCGATTAGCGACTTGTCGCTAATCACATATCAGAAACCTCCCCCGTTTCTCAAAAAGGCTTCATGTTTTGTTGTTTCGCGGCACCGCGTGTTACCATGGGCCAACGGTCAGTGCGCTTTGACCAAGGGTCCTCGTTGCTTGGCACTACTCACAAATTACAACTGTTCGAGGATATTTCTAATAAGCTCGACCTTTGTAAGTCTTTAAAAATTTGGCATGAATTTTATAGAGTTATGAAAACTTGGAGAGTTCCTTAGGATCCAATTCGGATCACAGCCTTCCCACTGAAAAGCTTTTGGACCACCAAAAGTTGGTTTCTAAGCATCAATCAAGTGAGGGTATAGATTCCTTGCTTGCCCAATTTCTATCCATTTTGCACTACTTTGTTTTGAACCTTTGAGTCCAATCCTCAGGTACTCAACATCCCCCCTATGCGTAGTTCTCACCTTCCTATCCAGAACTATATCTTCCTGCAACTCGTTGAGATATTCATGTAACAGATCATCAATAGAAGGCAATTGGCTCTCCTCTTTGAGATCCTCAATCAATGAAGGTTCAAATAGTCTCAAGCTGTCTGCATTAACAACTAAGTAGATGTGCATGTAAGCTGGTAAATCCAGGAGAAAATCATTCTCACCAATTTTCTCAAGTATCTTGAAAGGTCCATAACTTATTGGCTTCAAATTCTTACCTTCACTTTGCATTCTGTCTTTGCTAATATACAGCCAGACTTGATCACCAACTTGGAAACTATCCTCAGTCCAATGCTTATCATGCCTTGCCTTAAACTTGGCTTGGCTCTTTTCTAGCTATTCCTTTACTGCCTGGTGAATCTCTTGGATTTGTTCGATGAACTCGGTTTCCTTGTCCACATCACTATGTCCATCAACTGCTATGTCTTTACCAAAGACAAAATCCAAGGGACACCTTGGTGTGAAACCAAAATAGTCTCAAAAAGAGATCTTTGTGTAGAAGAATGTTTAGCTCAGTTGTAAGCATGATGCACATAACGTAAATGTTCATTCCAAAGCTTGGGATTCTTGCTGCAATAGCCTCTGAGCAATTGGATCACTATCCCGTTGACCACTTCTGTTTGGCCATCTATTTGCGGATGAAAAGCTTTGCTCTTCTTCAGTCTAGTGTCCATCAATTTCCACAAACTTGACCAAAATTTCCCAACAAATCGGGTATCTCGATCAGATATAATGGAAGTGGGTAATCCAAAATGAACCGATACATGCTGAAAGGACAACTTTGCAATTTGTTCAGCTGTAATCTGTTTGTTACAAGGTATTAAAATACACATTTTGTTGAACCTATCCACAACAACATATAAATAGTCATGACCTTTTCTAGATTTAGGTAGTCTCCCAACAAAGTCCATAGAAAAACTTTCCCAAGGATGAGAAGGAACTGGTAGTGGTACAAGCCTAGTTTTCTATTGTTGGGCTTTCTTTTAGCAGACATGGTACACTCTCTTACATATCTAGAAATTGTCTCATTCATTTTTGGCCAATAAAAAAATCTTTGCAGCTGTGCAACTATTTTACTTACACCAAAGTGACCTGATATTAGAGAAGTGTGTGCTTCTCGAATTATCTTTACTATTTCTATTTGAGGAATGCATAGCTTTCCCAAATAATACAAGATTTGGTCCTTAACATGATAATCCCATTCTTCTACTTGTTTTCCATGACTTAAAGTTGCATATACATCTTTAAAATCTATATCTTGAGCATACTGTTCAATGTAGCTTTCATGCAATACTGAATTATGCTTAATTATAGTGGATGCATTTATTATTGGTCTAGACAACATATCTGCAACTTTATTGTGTATGCCCTCTTTATATCTGATGATAAGATGAAACTGTTGTAGAAAACCCATCCACCTATAGAGTCTTGATTGCTGCAAATTAATTTGTGAGTGCAAATATTGAAGTGGTTGGTGATCAGTATGTATAATTGTCTCTCCACTCATTACGTAATGTTTCCACTTTTTCACACTCTGTACTAATGCATAAAATTCTTTATCATATGTGGAATAATTAACTACTACAAAATTAAATGTCTCAGAATGATAACATATGGGTTTACCGTGCTGCATCAACACTGCTCCCATGGCATAGTCACTGGCATACATTTCAATCTCAAATGGTCTTTGAAGATCGGGCAGTGCTAGTATTGGTGTTGTACTAATCTTTTCTTTTAAGGTGTCGAAGGCTTTGTGCTATTTTCCTCCCCACTGAAACACCTTGTTCAATCCTGTTAAAGCATGTAAGGGAGCTGCAATCAGGGAAAATTTAGAAATAAACTTTCTCCAATATTTTGCTTCTCCTAAGAAGCTTCTAACTTCTGTAGCAGATTTGGCTTTAGGCCAGTTTACAATGACTACAACCTTAGAGGGATCTATCTTCAATTCACCACCCCCTACAATATGACCCAAATAATTCAAAGATGTTTTGCCAAATTCACATTTTGAGAGCTTAACATAAAGGTTCTCTTTTTTCAAAACATCTAGAGTCTGCTTGGCATGCTTTAAATGTTCTTCCCATGTTTTACTAAATATAATAATGTCATCCAAATATACAATGACAAAATCATGAATAAAAGGTCTGAGTAGATCATTCATTATTCTCATGAAAGTAGCAGGAGCATTAGTTAAGCCAAAAGGCATAACCAACCACTCATACAATCCATGCTTTGTTTTGAAATCAGTCTTCCATGCATCTTGCTCTGCAACTCTAACCTGATCATAACCACTATGCAAGTCAAACTTGGAAAAATAAACAAATTCTTTCAACTGATCTAATAGATCATCTATGTGAGGAAGGGGATAAATATTTTTGATCGTTATCTTATTCAATGCTCGGTAATCAATGCACATTCTCCATGAGCCATCTTTCTTTCTCACCAAGACAATTGGAGACCCACAAGGTGATGTGATAGGTCTTTCAAACCCTTTCTCGAGTAGCTCCTGTACCTGCTTCTTGATCTCTGCATTCTCTAAATCGGACAACCTGTACATTCCGATGTTAGGTAATGGAGCATCTTGTTGCAAATTAATATCATGTACTATTTGATTTTTTGGTGGTAGACCTTTAGGTTCTTGAAATAGTAAATCATATTCTGAAACAACTTTTTCTAAATCAACTTGTTGTTTAGCATTGTAGCCCTCAAATACATTAGTTTTATCAGGTTTCTTTTCCTTTACAACCATCAGTAAAAATTCTTTTCATGAATGTACAATTCTTTTCATCTACCCTAAGTTTATGAGAGTTAATTATTCTTGAGTTTATGAGCTCTTACAATATATTTGATTCCATCTTTAACGAGTTGATACTTGTTTTCATCTCTATAGAAAATAGATTTTCTATCATACAAGTAAGGACTTCCTAAAACAATTCCACATATATCTAAGGGAACAATATCTAACTCAAGCTCATCTACAAATGCTGACCCAAAAGAAAACCTAAGTTTACATTGTCTAGTCACTTGTAGCTATGCTTTATCACATAACCAACCTAATGGATATGGCTTTTTGTGAGGTGTGGTTAGTAATCCCAACTTCTTTACAATTGCTTCAGAAATTAAATTTACTTGTGAGCCACTATCAAACAAAGTATCAATCTTTTGATGCTTGGAAACAACTTTGATATGAAAAAGCTCATGTCTTTTTCTCTCATTTTCTTCATTATCAGTTGATTATGCAGAATTACTAGTAGATGATTCAGAATTTTTACCTTTTATACTTGTGGCTGCAATTGTTGTTTCATCTCCTTAGTCTAACCCCAAATCCTTTTGAATAGCTGCAGTAGTCTTCTTCTTCTTGCCATCGTACTTCTTGGGTTTCAACTCCGGATGCAAAATCCAGTAGTGTTCACCATCATGCCCATCCTTCTTACAATGAGTGCATGAAGATTTGACCTTTTGTACAGTATTTGTCTTCCTCTCTTTCCATTTCTATTTTCTTTTCTCCTTATTCTTGCTTGCAGTGGGTTTTGAAGATCCCTCAACTTTAGGGTTCACATTCTTGCCTCTACACTCTAGGTGTGTAGCTTGAACAGATACCTCATCTATGCTAGTGGGACTAAACATGAGAATAGTGTGCCTTAAGTAGCTGTGTAGACCACCTAAATACTTCAGGAGAGTTTTAGGCAAGTCTAAGGAAATTCCTAGAATCAAAGCTCTTTTCCTAAATTCTTGAGTGCAACTTTGTACACTTTGCCCTTTTAACTGGCGAAGAGTTTGCCAGCTCATCATGGCTTGCTGCATATAGGCTAGTGGATAGAAATTCTTTTTAATTGCAGAAACAAATTCACTCCAGACAGAAAGAATTTTACCATGCTTCTTCATGTCAGCTTGTGTCCTGCCTTCCCACCATACCAAGGTAGTGCCTCCAAGGTCTAGGCTGGCAAGCTGAATGTTACTACTCTCTGAATCAATGCTCTGCACTTTGCAATAAACATCAATCTGTCTAATCCAATTATCCAGCTTCTCTGCATTCAACTCTCCATCATCTATTGGTAAATCAAATTTAACATCTAATTTAATCAAAGATGTCTTCTTTTCGTTTTCAATGGTACTAGGAGGAGTGGGAAGTTTTTCTTCTTTCCCTTTACCTTTAGAGTGGTAATGGAGGAGAGATTCTTCTACTCCTTTATCTCGTTTGGATTTTGCTGAATCCTCTTCTCTACCTTTCTTAAATTCTCTATACATTTCCTCTACCATGGATCTCATAAAACTATCCATGAACTGAGGGTTTGATTCCAAGGGAATTTCTTTTGACATTTTCCTCTCAGGATAGACTCTTCCAATTTCAGGGTTAGTTTCAACCAACTCTCCTTCTCCTAATTTAAGATTTGATCTAGTTAGCATTCAACAACAAAATCCAGCACAAGCTTGTCTAACCTTAGTAACCTAGAGCTCTGATACCACTTGATCTAGAATTTATCCAAGGACAAAGAATTAGAGGTATTACAGACTCATGTGCATGGATGTGCCTATGTTACTTTATGCAATGGATCGATAAGATTGCGAAATACAGACATTGAAGTAGTTAGAGAAAACACAACAGGAAAACATGTAAATACAACAAGTTTAAATAGGAGTTCACCCAATGCTCCTGGGCTACGTCTCCTGGTCCAACCTTCAGTGGTGGCCTTTCTATTATGTTTTCTAAGCAGATTTTTTACAATAGGGAGCTCAACTTGAGTCTCACTTAACAGATTATATCAGTAAGACTGGAGTACATAGACTCACCTTACTGAAACTCGACCACTGCTAGTCACAGTAGTATGAGCCCAAATTGAGACTCACACATGACAGGCCTATGGCGAGGAGTTCACTTGAACGTCTCAAGCCTTCTCTGGAGTGCACAAACTCTCTGAATCTCTCTGGCTCTATCTCGATGCTACCTTTGCTCTGCAGGTCAGCTCGACTTACCTTCTCTGTTCTCTGCTCTTAGCTTTCTTATTGGCTTTTCTCCTTTCTAGATGCTTACTTTGTCTCTGTTAGTTCTTGACTTTAAAGCTAATCTGCATTCTGACTATTTGTTTCCGCTTCCCAGCGTTGTGGTTCTCCTACCTCTAGTTGTTTGAATTCCCCTATTTTGCATCATCATCACTATGTAACGTTTCACAGGGAGGTGGCCACCTGTTTCATAATGAACTGAGTGTCAGCTCTCTTGGAAATGTTTGAATGGTTGTTATTTCCATTTAACTCCTATATTGAGTGCAAACATGATTCTTCTACCAACTCATCATTCATGCCAGACTTCAAACATTATACAACTCGGCCTGTTTACCCCGTTGAATCCAGTCATCCATCGGATCGTATGTCTGCCATCGATCTGGAGCCTCCAGATCCTACGATCTATGACCATATCGGACGGGTAAGTTGCATGAAGTTTACCTATCCGATGTCAGCGGTTTCCTCTATCTTCCACCAAACATGTGGCACCCAGTGTGTGGCATCAGGCGGGACTCAGTTGAAACTGCTTATTGCTCGAAGCCCTTCCGATATCTTGCCGGTTTTCATGTGCGACCCGCCTCTAACAGAATCGGCGAATTTCGTATGGTTTTTGACTTTTTGGGTCCAGGTCACTCAGGGCTCTTTCTTCTCTAGGGGGTTTTCCCGGCGATATGCAATTAGTGACTTGTCACTAATCACATATCAGAAACCTCCCCCGTTTCTCAAAAAGGCTTCCCGTTTTGTTGTTTTCTGGCAACGCGCGTTACCATGGGCCAATAGTCAGTGCGCTTTGACCGAGGGTCCTTGTTGCTTGACATTGTTCACAAATTACAACTATTCAAGGATATTTTTGATAAGCTCAAGCTTTGTAAGTATTTGAAACTTTGGCATGAATTTTACAGAGTTATGAAAACTTAGAGAGGTCTTTAGGATCCAATTCGGATCAAATAATGTCAACAACCAAGGGAGCCGCGCAGAGTTCTACGCCACCGGTAGGTGATGCACTAGAAATCCCTAAATCGCCTCGGACGTCAAGGCCCAAAAATGACCCACAGGCAACAGGCCTGGTCCATATGTCTCCTCGAAATCCATGGTTTGGCAAACTGTCAATTGAATAAAAGGGAAAAACGAATAATATTGAGAGCGATGATGAGGAGGAGGGTCCTCAGACCTTTGTAGAAGAGCTGGAACCAGAGGAAGAGGTGGGAGAAGACATCCAACCAGTACGCACCACAACAAAGCTACCCAAGTATGTCCCTCCGTAGAAAGAGAGGGTAAAGGTACCTAAACATTTGGATGCCATTAAAAGCACACTCAAGACCCCGTTCCTCCCCGAGGGAGTTCAGTTTGAGGGTTTAGCTGTGGGCCACATACCCACTATGAAGTTTGAAGACTGGGACCTTGTGAATAGCAAGAAGTTCCCTCATTTGGAAACTATCCAGTTGATGGAGCAAAGCATGGAGGGGTTAGTTACAACACTGCAGCCAGGGACATGGCTGTACAGAGTGGAGGAGGCCGGGCTACTCCACCTCCTCTCGATTCTACACTTTCATCGAGCCCCACTCACGATATTTTTCATCAGGAAACTTCTTTGCCTGGTGTATGATGGGTACTTGTGGTTGGAGGAGCCTGTTCCCATCATGGTGAAGCTCATTTATAGGATTTCTCAGCTTCCCTGTACAGGATGAGACCCCGCAGAAATTGTTGTCACAAGTGGAGACTTGGCGATTGTGGAGGCCATGAAAAAGAAATATAAGTTGGAGAAAAAGCAGAGGGGTTACATTATCACTAGTATTCAAAACAAAGGGGTTTGCCTCACTACCCAGTTGTTGGTGGGAAAGGTGATGAGGAAATGCCATATAAATGAGGTACCAGCAACGGTCATCGTGTTGGTCAAGCAATGCGCAGAAGGGGTATGGTTCCACTGGGCGTAGTTCCTCTGTGACGAGTTTCCGACGAACTGTAGGGAGGCCGAAGAGCAGGGTAAGACCTTCCAATACACGTGGTTGCTCTTATCCATCCTGTTGGTTAAAGGTGAATTTCCTGAGGATAGTCAGTTTTCTCCCGTGGACTAGGACTAGCTAGAGGCAGCAAAATATGTGTAGCTATGGGCGACGAAGGATGTCATGAGAATATGGGAAATCAAGATCTTTTGGGTATTGATGGAGGTGAGCATATGACTATGGATCAACAAATATTGATGCCAATATGCCTTGGTATACGACAGTCTGAAGAGATTTGTAGACTTTAAAGTTTATATGCACAATGTGTATATCAAGGCGCGGAAGGATCCAAAGCAAAATTTGACCACACTCCCCTTCATCGCAATACATGACGTTTGTTTTCGCGGTGCTCAACACATGGCCACCGAAATGGCGCACACCAGATCTAGGGGTGCACGATGATATGGAGATTCAAAGACAGGTGGCTGCCACTAAGCTGATAGCACAATAGAAGCAGAACGAATAGCTAGTTGAAGAAGTACGGGCATCTTGGGAGGTAGCGAAGGCTGTTGCAGAAAAGACAGTAGCACCTGAGGCCACTACGATAGGGTAGGGGACAGATGGCATGATGGAAGGTGTGGACCCAAGCACCACTTCTACACAATTGAAACCAGCATGCGCAACAGAACGAACTGGGCCACAGAAGAAGACCAGGGCTTCCAAGCTGGATGGGGAGCCTATTACACTAACCGAGGGTGACCTAGAAGACATCGGCGACATAGTTTGCGAAGTCACCAGGCGGGCGCTCTAGGAGGCAATCACGGAGTAGAAAAACGTTTTGGGGTGCTCAGGACGCAAATCCAAGAACTTCAGGTGCAGCCCCCCATAGTAGGGAATGGTAGTCGCCTACGGGGCTACGGGTACATCAACAACCAAGTAGTTGCTGCGAGTCGAAATTGCTAATACCGTCGCACTGCCAAAAGGAGCACTAACAGCGGACAACGTGGAGGACGGAGCCATGGTAGGCTGGCTCAAGGGACTTGGACTAAACTTGGCTGCCCTTCTGTGAGGGATGTTATACTAGCTACAGGATGGAGTGATGATAGAGCTCCGCACTAGGGGCGGATGCGTAGTATAGATGCTTAGTGAATAGCGAATCAATATTGAGTAGCTGAGCCTCCAATGCGATGAAGCGGTAGCACATAATCAGTTGTTAGAGCAAATCATCTAGGAATCATGTCGCCGCATCCTCAAACTAGAGATTGTAGCAGACTTACCACCAGGTATACGGATCCAAAAATTGGCTAGTGGATTCTGCGAGGCGAAGGAGGAAGCAACGAGGATCCAATTGGACCTCAACTGACAGATTGCGGAGTTGAGGCTGAAGGCATAGCCCTCTACACCATCGGAGATCAAAGAAGAATGGCACCGCACCATTCAATCAGGGTTGGAAGTAATAGAGTGTGCCATACAGGAATGCACATGCTTGTTAGATCAGTCTCTCATCACGCTCACTTCACTGCAGGAAGACCCAACATTACAGCAGTTGGAGAAAGAAGTGTGGGAGTTGCAGTAGGCCTATGAAAATGTCTGGAGGACTGCATAGATGGTTGCCCTTACTTAGTGACTGTCTAAGATGTGGGAGGCCCAGGCTCTCAAGGCAGAGGTGGACACTGCACGTTAGAAAGAAGCAGTGCTTAAGGAACGCATCCAGCCTTGGCTTGACGAAGCATTCATGGTCACCACCAAGATCAAGGGAAAGTTGGCACAGATGGAGGGCGTATATGCACTCAGGCAAGGAATGGCACCTGACAATGAAGCATCAGAGATACGCGCACAATGGGTTCAGGAGACAACGAAAGAATGTGATACGGATGTAAGCGAAGCGCAGAGGTTACTGGATGAACTTTGCGCAAAGATCACCACACCAGCTGAGTGACTTGGGATGAGTCACGATGATTGTGTTGGGGGCCTGTTGGGCAGCGGAACCCCCCATAGAGGTTTTCTGGGGCTTGTAGCCTGAATTTTGGTCAAATATAATACGACCCCGTAAAATGTGGGTGTGGAGCGTGAGAGTCTAGGGTTGTCCACCGTAAAGTAGTGTAATTTAATATAGAATGTATAAATAGAGTGACACTCTAACTGTAGAAGTCAGTTTTTGGTTAGTCTTGATCTTAATTGTTATTGGTTTTTGAATGTGATACTCGCTTTGAGTCTGTAAGTCCAAATCTTGGGTGGTAATAGTAGAAGGAGGCTCTGCAACTGTGTGCGCAGAGTCCTGGTAGAGTCCATAGCTATGTGCGCGGACCCCTACAGCTGAGTGCGTAGGGCAGAGTTGGGATTGTAATGGGACATAAGTTAATAAAAGCTAAGTTGATTATGAAATATTGTGCATCCATTCGCAGATCTATATGTTTATGCTTTTATTATATCTTTATGCATCTTTTTACAATTTATGGTTATGAGCACTGGTTATAAATGTTGAATGATTAATTAAGATTACTGGGCCCACAAAATTAAGTCAGATCTATAATAATAACACAATAAGGTTAGAGGATCTAGATAGCACCCCTTTGCGTTCTGTACAGAGCTACCCGAAGGTCAGATAGCTGCGTGAAGCTACACTAGTGCACAAGATCGATTCGCGACTGTTCGAGATCTCATCAAGACATCCCAAGGGTGTGGAAACCTAGTTCTAGCACCCTCCCATACTACCTTGGGTGAGACCTCAGCCTACGCTCCGCGGACTGTTGCCGAAAGGGACGGTAGTTTGGGGATTTGTTTGGCTAAAACACTTCTAAACCTGGCTCAGGCCCCAACAAACCAATAGGAAGACAAGAGTTTTAAAGAGAATCATTGAGGTAAGTTTCAATCATTATGTATTGAAATAGTTCAAGATGCTTTCCATGGGTTTGTAGGAATGATTGAATGAAAATAATGTTTGATGAATCTCAAAGCCCTTCAATTAACTTACAATGGATGAAACAATTTTGAAAGCCATTTAGACAACACATAACTAATTATAATTTACTTATAGGTTATTTGTTTTTCATAGCTGTAGATTCAATCTTGCATGCCATCTATTTGACAAAAATTGTAAATGAAATTCCCAAAGTCAACATATTTGCTAGTTTTTAAAAATGAATGTATGCATGGTTTCATACCGATTTAGGAAAACATCAGGGGGTATTCGTGCCTTATGGTCCTATAACCCCCAATTTGATTAAGTAAAAATCACTTTTCAAAACCCAGATCATAAATCTGGGCGATTTTACAAATTGCTGATGCCAACTGTGTGCGTCTCTTGTCAAGTTTTGGGTGAAAGAATAAGATGATTTAGTCACTACTTTAATATTTTGTCATTTGAAGAATTAATATATAAAATTTATGATCTAAATAGGTTGAGGGAGAATCTTATATTCATGTCAAATTTCCTTAAGAGATTGTGGCTTCCAAGTGTTTGACAAAATGCCTTAATGGCTATAGATTTCATGTTTGCAAAGTATTTGTTAAAAGGCCTCAATGGCTGTAGAATGCATGCTTGCAAAGTGTTTGTCAAAAGTCCTCAATGACTATAGTTTTTAGATTGCATGCTTTCAAAGTGTTTTTCAAAACTTCAAGGAATGTGGCTTTTGTCCATACAAATCATTTGAGTAAATGTCGTACTTACTATAGCTTTTGTGCACTGGGAAAATTTATGAATAGATTTTTTAATGGATGTAGCTTCCTATGTTTGAAAGTTTTTGTATGAATGTGAAACTAAATTTAATAAGTTTTTGAAGTGTGAATAGAGAATAAGTAAGGTGTTACTTTTATTATCTAAATATTTCATTTAAAAAAAATGGTTGTTGTTGGAAACAATTTTACAGTGACTAATTCTATAGGAATTTGTGCAAATGAGCATAATAAGTTTCGTATGAGTTGCATATATTCATGGGTTCATTCTTGTGTTGCAATGGCTGTAGAAAACAACTACTTGTCCCCAATTTATATAGTTCCATTGTTTTATTTGAGAAATTTTGAAGAATAATATGCTTCTAAATTGGTAACATTAATTTCTCTTGCTGCAACATTCATTATACAATTCTCACGATTGAAGCATTATCTTAATAATTGGGATTGAGAATTTTAATTGATGAATTTGGAAATGTTGTTGGGTCAATATATTTTTTGATATTCAAGGAAAGTTATCCCCAACTTCTTATGTTATATTCTTACATTGAAATAGTTGAAGGAACATGATTACATGATAGCTATGTTAGTCATTTTATGAGTAAAAGAAAAATAAAAATTGAGTAATAGTATACAATGTGACCTTTACTTCTCTATACTATTGATGGTTGGTAAGGTGGGACCTTACACTTAGCCCTTATCCAATGCCATAGGTCAAAGCGTATCCACGTGTATATGTGTTTTTCAGGGAAAAAACCCACATATATGTGACTTACCAATAGTACACCTGCGTTTGTATGTGGCTTGCAGGCTATAAAACCTACGTATAGATTTTCAACTTATGAATCAAACCTTCACTGCAACACAGAACTTTAGACATACCTAGATCTCGACCTACACAAAAAAATCATGCGTCAATATACTATCAAAACTGATCAAATCAACTCATAATAAATATTATCATCTCAGATCTATTGGATATGATCCATCATCAAATTTTAGGTTGCATACTTAGTTTTAGATCTAGCAAAACATCAATAGCCCATTACATGCATATTTTCTTCATGTTTAAACTATTCATAAGATATTCATCCCTTGCACAACCCCTACCACTTTGATCTTCATCTCGTTATATAACTTAGCCCTTATCTAATACCATACGTCAAAACCATACCTCGGCTGATGGTTTTCTTGTTGGCATTATGGCATAGGTTTGGCACTATGGCACAGGTGTTGTCCTTGATGGCAACTCACTCAAAGGGCAGATCATAGTTCAGGCTCTCAGAATGCAAGAAAATGAGGTATACGTAGGTTCATCTTAACAAAGTCGCATATACACGCGGGTGTACCGATCAGAAGGTGCGTATACGGATGCACACACTTTCATGCAGAAAAGCGTGTACATGTGGGAAATCTTATGGTTGGTCCATGGTATTTAGTCTGACATATTTTAACCTATGGTTTTGGTCCATGGTATTGCATTCTAAGTGTTAAACCCAAGTATTGGGTCCCTAGTATTGGATCTCTATGGTTTTGGACCATGGTTTGTGTAAGGCCTAAACTATAAAAAGGGAAGGAGATCATTTGGCAAGAGAATTGACTTATGTGTTGAATATCTTGAGAGGAGAAATATATGGAATACTAGTGATTGGTTAATGGTGCATAGCTGAATCTGAATCAAGGAGGAACCTGAGTGCAAGGAGATGGATAAGTCTTATTAATGGGTCAAAAACTCAAGGCTTGAATAGTAGTATCATTTTGTGATTTTGATCTATTATAGTTGGCACATAATTAGATCTATAAATCTAATAATCTGGGTATAGCTAATGTTTGATTAAGTAAAAGGATAAATTATCTTTTATAGATCTGTACATAGGATCGACACAACAGAGGCGCGTATACATGTAGGTTAAGCAAGTGAAGACTGCATATATGCTGGTTGGCTTTGGTATATCTGCGTATGTATACAGGTTTTTATTGGTGAAGTAGCCTACATCTCTTGAGATATGTTTTTGCTGCTTCTGTTTATTGCTACAGTATTCTGGGTTCAGAATTGGTGTCTGGTTACTAGTATTGTTTTCTGGTTACAACATTTTAAGAAGTTATTGGTTGATTCAATATTTGTACAAGGGAGATTGGTTGTTGCAAATCTATTTGATGTGCGATTGATATTCATGGATCTAGTCTGAAAAATTATGAAATGTGGTCCCTGGAATTAAAGAGAAGGTTGAAGCCTTCTGTAGGTCAACACCTACGTACTAGTACCTCAGCTAGTACAAGAGCTAAGGGGGTTGTAGCTCCCTTCCAGGAGAAGCTGGAGAATGAGAGAAGGTTGTAGCCTTCTGGAGGTTGAAGCCTGCGTACTCGTATAAGTCTGCACCAGTACAAAAACATTGTAAAATGAAGTTTCTAATTGAAAGAAGATAGAGACATATTGCAGCAGGTGGTTTTCACCCACATTGGGTTTCCACCTTATATCTTGTGTTCATTTGTGTGACTGTCTGCTCTACTTTTCTATTCCCGCTTACTGTTATATGGTTCTGACACACAGATTAATGATCAACATTTGAATAATAAATTAAATTATAAGTCTAGAATTTATACGCGAGTTTCATTATTCAGAGTTGCGTATACATGCTTTTTTCATTCACTGAAGTAGCGTATACAAATATTTGTATAAATTGAAAAAGAATTTGACTTAATAACACTGATTCACCCCCCCTCCCCTCTCAGTATTATTTTCAACAATTGGTATCAGAGTAGGTCCTTCAGAAGAAGCTTGATCTCTTGAAGGAAGATCTATCATCATGAGCAACTACGAAATAGAAGCATCAATCAGGCCACCGATTTTTGATGGAAGCAACTTCGTCGATTGGAAGGTAAGAATCACTGCCTATCTTCAATCTCTTGGTACAGAAGTTTGGGATATTGTGGAAACAGGATACACTTTTCCATCAGCAACAGCTACAGACACGGCTAGTAAGAAGCAATATGAAACAAATTCAAAGGCTCTCAATACTCTATTAGAGAGCCTATCTCAATCAAAATTCGTCAAGGTTATGCATCTCAAAACTGCAAAAGAAATATGGGACAAGATCGTTCTGAGTCATGAAGGAGATGAACAGGTAAAATGAGCAAAACTACAAACTCTCAGAATTCAATATGAAAATTTCATAATGTACAATGATGAAAGTGTGGCTAACCATTTCTTACGTATAGATGAGATTGACAATTGTATGAAAAGTTTGGGTGAAGAAATAAAAGAAGTTGTTTTGGTTGAAAAAGTTCTAAGATCTTTGTCTTCTAAGTTTGAATCAAAAGTTTTTGCCATAGAAGAAAAACAGAATCTACAGAGCCTTACCATGTCACAGCTACATGGAATCCTAACCGTTTACGAGATGAGAAAAGGGGGACCATCAGACAAGAGAGAAGCCACATTCAAAGCCTCAGGAAAAGGAGATTACAATGACTCAGGACATATGTCGGAAGAAGAAGAAGAATCAAATTTTGTCAAGAACCTTCAACGGGGCTCTGGAAGATTCAGAGGTAAGCTACCATTCAAATGTTTTGCTTGTGGAAGAGTCGGTCACTATGCTGCAAAGTGTCCTCATAAAGATAAGATTGACAAAGGTAAGGAACCAGTTAGATGGAATAAGAAGCAGAATGTAAGTAAGAAGAGCTATTATACTCATGAAGATAGTGATGGACTTTCATATAGCGATGAAGATGAACAAGGTAATGATTATAGACTTTTGATGGATTTTGAAGATGATGATTTCTTGGATGCTATAGATGAAGAAAGTCTTTATGAAGAAATTTCTAAACTCAAAATTTGCTTAGAAGAGAAAAATATGATTATAGATACTTTGACATCCCAACTTGCTGAAATGGAGAAACATAATGAAGAGTTAGAATGTGAAGTTGTGGGACTTAGAAAAGACATTGAGAAAATGAAAGCACTTAATCTTAGATTTGCTAAAGGATCTAAAACTTTAGATGAGATTATCAAAGTGCAACGTTCTCCTCTAATCAAGACAGGTCTTGGGTACACCAAAGAAACATCTCAAGCACATAAGCCATCTACCTCCAAAAGTTATCTTGAGGCTGCAAGGAAAAGTGAACAGGTTGAAAATCGACAGCAAAAGCTCAATGGAGATCACCAGGTAAATCAGGGACAATTTACTTCAAGAATGAACAGAAATCACCAAGTAAATCGAGGGCAACCTACTTCAAGGATGAACAAAAGCTACAATCAACCAAAAGTAAATCATTCTCATTTTACCTCAAGAATGAATGGCTATTACAATGGAAGGTTTGAGGATCGCAGGAATTTCTTCAATGGCTAATGTTTCTCATGTCATAACTTTGGAAATAAAGCAGCTCAATGTGTGGCCTACAAGACCATCATGACCAGAGAAGCACAAAGGCAAAGGAGTGTGACTGGAATCATGAAAAGAACCTACAAAAACTTTTCTGCTCTCGAAAATGAAATAAAATGTTCTATCTATAATAACTTTGGTCATGAATATTCTGAATGCAGGAGCAGGTTTTGGCAAACAACTCAAAAGGAGCAAGCTTCATTGAGCCCCAAAACATGGAGGAAGAAAGAACCTCAACCAGAAAGATGTGGTATAGCCTTATATGAGGAAGGATAGGAAAATCAATGGTACATTGACAGTGGATGCTTGAAACATATGACAGGTGATAAAAAAAAACTTCAATCATAGAGCGCCTTAGAAAAGGAAAAGAAGGTCTCATTTGGAAATGACACCCCTGCATTCATAAAAGGTAAAGGCTCAGTTCTGTTGAAAGAAAAGGTCAAAGCTAGAAATGTTATGTATGTTGATGGCTTAAAGCATAATCTATTAAGTGTTAGTGAAATGTGTGATCAAGGAAATGACGTAATATTTCGATCAAATGGGTGTATTGTTCATGAGCTTGATATAGGAGAAACAGTTCTCAAAGACATAAGAACTCCAAATAATTTATATATACTCAAGGGAGGACAACAACAATGCTATCTTAGCAAGAATGATGAACACTGGCTATGGCATAGAAGATTGGGGCATCTAAGCTTTTCTCAGATAAGGAAAGCATGTAAATATCAGGCGGTTCGTGATCTCCCTAACATCAGAATTCCAGACAATACAATATGCAAATCATGTCAGTTTGGTAAGAAAACCAGAACTAATTTCCCTGAAAAGGAAGGATCAGCTAGCAGGCCACTTGAACTTTTCCATACTGATGTATGTGGTCCATCTAGGAAAAGGTCACCTCGAGGAGAAGAATACTTTATTTTTTTCATTGATGGCTTTTCCAGGATGTGTTAGATAGGACTTATGAAGCATAAAGATGAAGCTTTCAAAAAGTTCAAATCATTCAAAGCCTTGGTGGAAAACGAATCAGATTGCAGAATCAAATGCCTCAGGTCTGATCGAGGAGGGGAATTTACCTCGAATGAGTTTTTTGACTTTTGTGAAGAACATGGAATAAGGAGGGAATTCTCTATTGCAAGGACTCCTCAGCAAAATGGAGTAGTGCAAAGGATGAACAGAATGGTTCAAAAAATGGCTCGTGCTATGCTTGATGAGTCTGGAACTCCCGCAACCTTCTGGGTTGAAGGTGCATTTGCTGCAGTTACTATTCTCAACAAGACAAACATCTGGGTAAACAACACTCAAACTCCTCACGAACTGTGGTATGGTAAGACTCCCACGGTAAAATACTTCAAAATTTTTGGGATCAAATGCTACATCAAAAAGACTGATGAAAACCTTGGCAAGTTTGAACCTAGAGCAGATGAAGGCATTCTCCTTGGTTACTCTCCCCACAACAAAGCATACAAGTGTTACAATAAAATACTTGGAAAAATTGTTGAAAGTATTGATGTAGTGGTTGATGAAGAAGGAAACACTCCTAGGCATGTAAAATCTGAAGATTTCGAAGATGATGAGGACTATCCATCAACATCGAATCATATTCATGATGAAGAAGAAACCCATGAGGAACCAGAAGAACAAATAAGGATAGAAGAAAAGACTCCATCCAGGTACGTTTAGAAGAATCATCCAGAAACTCAAATTCTGGGGCAAAAGGAGGCAGGTGTACAAACAAGAAGAACCGTTTCAGAAGCCTCAAGTTATCTAGCACTACTCTCCTCTACTGAACCACAAAATGTAAGAGAGGCATGCAAAGATGAATGTTGGGTAAAGGCCATGGAGGAAGAACTTGAGCAGATTGAAACTAATAACACATGGGAGTTGGTTCCTAGACCAAAAGATAAGAATTTCATAGGAACAAAATGGATTTTCAAAAATAAGCTAAATGAAAATGGAGATGTGATTAGGAACAAGGTCAGACTTGTTTGTAAAGGGTATGCTCAATAGGAAGGCATAGAGTTTCAAGAAACTTTTTCACCTGTTGCCAGACTAGAGGCCATAAGGATGTTCCTTGCTCTTTCTAGCTTTTAGAAGTTCAAAGTATTTCAAATGGACATGAAGTCTGCCTTTCTAAATGGAGACTTGGATGAAGAAGTGTATATTCAGCAACCAGATGGGTTCATCCTTGGAAATGATCCAAAGCTTGTATGCAGACTCAAAAAGTCTCTTTATGGTCTTAAACAGGCTTTGAGAGCTTGGTATTATCGCTACGATAAGTACCTCCATCAACAAGGTTTTACAAAAAGTTCCACAGATAGAAATCTATATATAAAGTTTGATAATGAAAAGTTGCTAATACTTGTTGTGTATGTTGATGACATCATCTTTGGTAGCAATGAAGACATGAGTCAAAATTTTGCCTTGGTAATGCAAAAGGAGTTTGAAATGTCCATGCTTGGTGAACTCACATATTTTCTTGGTTTACAAGTCCAACAAAACAAAGACGACATCTTTATATCACAAACCAAGTATCTCAAGCAGATCTTGAAGAAATATGGGACTCGGCAAACATCATCGGGACAGTTTTGACAGACGTGCCTCTTGGCATGCCTCAGCCCCTTTACAGCTTGTGCACAGTGATTTATGTGGTCCTCTTCCTGTTGCTTCATTCTCTGGCTGCAAGTACTTCTTAACTTTCATTGATGATTTCTCCAGACGCACTTGGGTATACTTCTTAAAACTCAAGAGCGAAGTATTTAACACATTTTTGGCCTTCAAAGCCTTTGTTGAAAAACAATCTGGACATCAAATTCTTAAGCTAAGAACTGATAATGGTGGAGAATATGTTAAAAACACATTCATCAACTTTTGCACCAAAAATGGAATTCAAATGCAACATACTGTTCCATACACTCCACAACAAAATGGTGTAGCTGAAAGGAAAAATCGCACCTTAAAGGAAATGGCTAATTGTATGCTGCAATCTAAAGGACTCAGTCTTAGTTTTTGGGCCGAAGCAATTAATTGTGCAAATTATATAATCAATCGTACTCCTACTAAGGTTCTAGAGAATATCACTCCAGAAGAAGCTTGGAGTTCCATTAAACCAGATGTAAGTCACTTTCGTGTGTTTGGAAGTGAAGCATGGGCCCATATTCCAGATGAAAAGCATAAAGCTTTAGAACCTAAGAGTGAGAAATGTACTTTTGTTGGATATTCTGAAGATGTAAAAGGTTATAGACTTATTCCATTTAAGTCCAAAAATGTTATCATTAGAAGGGATGTAAAATTTGATGAAAATAAATCGGCC
Organism: Pinus tabuliformis; assembly: GCA_031772625.1. NCBI lineage: Eukaryota > Viridiplantae > Streptophyta > Pinopsida > Pinales > Pinaceae > Pinus > Pinus tabuliformis. The sequence goes on from CM062811.1 coordinate 1,209,584,505, forward strand.
TGTGAGCCTAGTCCGGCGGATGTGCCACCTCTTCCTATCTCTTCTACTTTTGAAAACATTTCTTCTTCAGATGATGAAAGCGAGGATGATAATCCTCCCCCACCTTCTCAGGTACCTCAACTTCCAAGATGGGTCCGTGCTACTCGGGATGCAGCAGGTGATCTTGCCGGTGATCCTACAGATCAGCGACGTACACGTTTTCAGTTTGAAAGAGCCTCTTCTTTACTGGCTCAAGCTCCAGTAAATCATGATCCTGACACTTTTGCAGAAGCTTCAGGCCATCCACATTGGGAAGCAGCTATGAATGAAGAATATCATTCATTGATGACAAATGATACATGGGATCTTGTTCCTCTACCAAAGGGACACAAACTTGTTAGATGTAAATGGGTTTACAGAAGTGCATGTGTAGTTCAATGTGTTTGCTACGCTGATGCTGGACTGGATCTTTGCATCGCTGAATGGCACTTTGATTATCACACCAAAGTGTGGTTGGATGCTGCTGCTCAAAGCCAAACTCTGATAGGATCTGACGAAGCCACAAGGCTTCCTTCCACAGCACCACGATACTCTGCTTCTGCTGACGAAAGAGAAATGGCAGCCTGTTTCTTACAAGCCCATGTAATAGGTCCTGAACCAAGAGTGAAGACATAACCGGCAGTAGACTTCTGATCATCAGGGTCACCAGCCCAATCAGAATCAGTGAAACCAACTAACAGAGGAGCTGCTTTGGCACTGTAATGAATCCCAAATTGTATTGTACCTCGAGCATAACGAAGTATTCTTTTAGCTGCTTTCCAATGACTTTCACGGGGGTTTTGCATAAAACGAGCAACAAGGCCAACAACAAAGGAAAGATCAGGACGAGTATGGGTTAAATACAAGAGTTTTCCTACAAGTTGATGGTATAAGGTAGCATCAACTTCAGGAGAATTACAAGAGACTGAAAGTTTGACTCCAGACTGAAAGGGAGAAGGGGCTGGCTTACAGTCTTCCATGTGAAAATGACGAAGAATATCACAAGCATACTTGGACTGGGAAAGGAAAATACCCTCCTTGGATTGCAAGACTTGAAGACCGAGAAAATAGTGTAAGTGTCCTAAGTCTGTCATTTCAAATTTCTTTTTAAGGCTGGACTTCACATAGTTTATAAGGTTGGGATCACTACCAATAAGAATAAGATCATCAACATAAAGAACAAGGATGATAAGAGAGTTGCCCACTTTCTTGATGTAGACAGTATTGTCAGAATGACACCTAGAAAAGCCAGATTCTAAAAGAAAGCTATCCATTTTGGCATACCAAGCCCGAGGAGCTTGCTTGAGGCCATAAAGGGATTTATTAAGTCAACAAACAAGGCTGGAGTCTGTTTGTATGAAGCCAATGGGTTGTTCCATATAGATTTCTTCCTGCAAGTCCCCATGCAAGAAGGCAGATTTAACATCCATCTGATGGACTTCCCATTTGAAAGAGGAAGCAAGGGAAAGAACAAGGCGGATAGAGTTCATTTTGGCAACAGGGGAGAAGGTTTCAGTGTAGTCAATGCCTTCAACCTGTGAAAAGCCCTTAGCAACGAGACGAGCTTTATGTTTATCAACTTTCCCATCCGGTCCATACTTGGTTCTGTAAACCCATTTACATCTAACAAGTTTGCGTCCCTTTGGTAGAGGAACAAGATCCCATGTATCATTTGTCATCAATGAATGATATTCTTCATTCATAGCTGCTTCCCAATGTGGATGGCCTGAAGCTTCTGCAAAAGTGTCAGGATCATGATTTACTGGAGCTTGAGCCAGTAAAGAAGAGGCTCTTTCAAACTGAGAACGTGTACGTCGCTGATCTGTAGGATCACCGGCAAGATCACCTGCTGCATCCCGAGTAGCACGGACCCATCTTGGAAGTTGAGGATCCTGAGAAGGTGGGGGAGGATTATCATCCTCGCTTTCATCATCTGAAGAAGAAATGTTTTCAAAAGTAGAAGAGATAGGAAGAGGTGGCACATCCGCCGGACTAGGCTTGCAGGCCGATTTATTTTCATCAAATTTTACATCCCTTCTAATGATAACATTTTTGGACTTAAATGGAATAAGTCTATAACCTTTTACATCTTCAGAATATCCAACAAAAGTACATTTCTCACTCTTAGGTTCTAAAGCTTTATGCTTTTCATCTGGAATATGGGCCCATGCTTCACTTCCAAACACACCAAAGTGACTTACATCTGGTTTAATGGAACTCCAAGCTTCTTCTGGAGTGATATTCTCTAGAACCTTAGTAGGAGTGCGATTGATTATATAATTTGCACAATTAATTGCTTCAGCCCAAAAACTAAGACTGAGTCCTTTAGATTGCAGCATACAATTAGCCATTTCCTTTAAGGTGCGATTTTTCCTTTCAGCTACACCATTTTGTTGTGGAGTGTATGGAACAGTATGTTGCATTTGAATTCCATTTTCGGTGCAAAAGTTGATGAATGTGTTTTTAACATATTCTCCACCATTATCAGTTCTTAGCTTAAGAATTTGATGTCCAGATTGTTTTTCAACAAAGGCTTTGAAGGCCAAAAATGTGTTAAATACTTCGCTCTTGAGTTTTAAGAAGTATACCCAAGTGCATCTGGAGAAATCATCAATGAAAGTTAAGAAGTACTTGCAGCCAGAGAATGAAGCAACAGGAAGAGGACCACATAAATCACTGTGCACAAGCTGTAAAGGGGCTGAGGCGTGCCAAGAGGCACGTTTGTCAAAACTGTCCTGATGATGTTTTTCGAGTACAGATCCGGAACAAACACCATCTCTGCAAGATACCATAGGAAGACCTGTCACCATATTTTCTTTACATAGATGCTGAAGCGAGCGATAGTTTAAGTGACCAAATCGCTCATGCCAAAGTTTGCTCACTTCATCATTATGAGCAACAAATACTGAGGGAAGATTTGATGACCCAAAGTTGTGCAACTTATACAACCTTGTGGAATCATCAGCAAGACTAGTAGCTAGAATCTGTTTAGGATCTTTTAGATCCTTGATTACAACATCATGAGGTGAAAATTCAACAATTTTACCTTCACCTGAATGAGTTATCTGATAGACAGATAGAAGGTTGCAGGATAAGGTTGGAACACATAATACATCATTAAACTGACCATTGTCTAGATGAACAGTTCCAGTCCCTACAACATTAAGAGATCTATCATCACCAACATATATATTTTTGGTGTTACAATCATTTAAAGAAGAAAACATGGCTTGGTTTTTGGCCATGTGATAAGAGGCTCCAGAATCAATGAGCCACTCATGAGAATGAGAAGAAGAAGAAGATACATTTAATGCATAACCAGACTGAGATGATTGACAACGACATGCAGAAAGTTCCATTCCGGAAGTTGAAGTTGAAGTAGGCTCCACATGGATGTTATGTTTCTTCATTGCGGCTTCCAAGGCTTCCATCTTCTTAAAGCATTTAGATTCTAAGTGGCCATCTCAATTACAAAAGTTACAATGTCTATCAGTCTTCTTCCATTTGTTTTTATTGGTCTTATCATTTTGCTGAAATGATCTTTCATTTTGAGGCTGAGTTGGTTTAGGACCATTCTTTTGAGGATATGACTTCTTAGGATTCTTTGAATTTGGTTGCTGCTGGGCGGCTAACGCTTTCGTGGAAGAGTTTCCAAGATTAAGAAGACCAAGGTGTAAGAGTTTTTCTTGTTCTCTTATTAAGGAATCACAAAAGGAGTCAAAGGAAGGGGCCTTGTAGTCTTTTCCTTGACAAATGAAAGCTTCCCTTATAGAATGGAAAGTGGAAACAAATACAGAGTAGGCTGGTCCCAACTTAGTAAGGATGGAATAAATAAGGTTACCATCTTCTTTCTTAACTTTAACACCTTCCAAGAGATATCTAAGGGTCTTGAATTTGGACAAGAAATCTTCAAAGCAAGAAAAATTCAAGTTGATGAGCTCTAATTTCATTTTTAATCCCAAAAACTTTAGCGAGTTTTTCTAATGCTTCATGAGGAGTCTCAAGTTCTGCAATGTGGAATCTAAGATCAGGAGAAATAGACATCCCTATCAAACCACGTGTTTGATCTTGTCTATTTTCCCATTTTGTAGCCTTGTCTTCATCTTTTGGTTTCTTCTCTTGGTCTGTGGCTATTCTGAAGAGACCTTTACTTCTAAGTAAATCTTTCATGTAGGCTACCCATTGGAAGTAGTTAGTGTTGTCAAGAATGACTTGGCATGGACTTTCCATTTTTAAAAGAAAAAAAAGCTGAAGATGCTGAAAGTAAGTGTTCCAATGGATAGATCTCGAAAAAATAGGCGGTTTTAAAAAAAACGGCTCTGAAAAAGGCTTCCGGATGAAGAAGTTATGGCTTTTTGAAAAAAAATTGTTGATGTTGCCAGCAAAGTGCGCGAATGTGCGGGAATGAAAAAATCCGCCCCCACAAAATGGAGACTTGAACCCAAGACCTCTACTCTCTAAAAATAGCTTTGAACCAATTGATCTATACAAAAAATTTGAGAGAGAGAGAGAGAGAGAGAGAGAGAGAGAGGGGGGGGGGGGGGGGGCTTGGTTTGCGTGCTTGCCTTGAGAAAGCTCTTTTTCCCTACAAAACACAAAACACAAAACCCAACACGAATATGCAAAGAAAAATGAACCTTGCGGCTCGAAGTTAGCTTTAGCCAAAAAACTAGAAATTTTTAAAAAAAATCTCAAAGTTAGCTTTAGCCGAAAAACTAAATATTTTTCTCAATGTTTCTAATTTTCCGAGATCACACTAAGGTGTAGGGAAAAGAGCATACGCATGAGAAAAATCCTTCATTTCTGTTTCTGATTTGCCCAGATCACACAGAGTCGCAGGGCAAAGAGCATACGCAGAAATGAAAGGTATAGATCCAGTTAAAAAAAAAGGCTAAATAAACCGAAACCGAAATAAGCAGAGAGAAAATAAACTGCAAAAAAACACTGTATACCTCCCGATCTGAAAAATGATGCAGCTAGGGCTACCGGAAACCTTTTCGCGTGAAACGAAAAGGGTTCCTCACTGGAACAGTTGCTCCGAACGCAACAAAGCAGTCCTCTTAGCTCGAAAGCAGTCAGAAACAGCAGATCTAGGAAACGACAGCCACATGCAGTTCTACCGGCTTCAGATTTGGATCACCAACGGACGCGGCCCTCAAATAGCTCTGATACCATGTAGGAATTTACAGGGTAAGTTCCTCAGAAAGAATACCAAAAGGACACCGCTCACAACCAGATCACAGATCAATACACCAGTATTTTTGACGTGGTTAAAACCCTCAAGGAGGGAAACAGTCCACGGCCTGTCCCAACGTGGGTACTACAGGCAATTTATTAATCAAAGAATGAAAATATATATAAGCTTCTCTCATGCACAGATTACCCGAACAATGACCCTCCATGCGCTTTAAATAGAACTCATGGACCAATCGGGTGTCAAGCCATGGATCAAGTGTCGGTAATACCGAGGTGAGAGTGAACCGTCGGATCACTACATATCGTGACCGTCGGATTGTAAGTTACAAAATGTACAACGGTAAAGAAAGACACTTTACCTAACTCTATACCTAACTCTATACTAGACCAAGTTGAACTTAACTATATCCTATGTGTCGGAATATCCTAACAGGATTCAAAACCAGTATGTACCCCTATGGTACAAGATGCAACCTCAACGCAAATGATGAATCGGCAACAGTACACCAACCAACCTATAGATACATGATTGGTAGTCTGCTCTATCTAATAGGTACCCGACCAGACATTATGCATGCAGTGGAAATAGTTAGGAGATTTCAGGCAAACCCAAAGGAAAATCATCTTCAAGCAGTCAAGAGAATTTTCAAGTATCTTCAAGGAACTAAAAACTATGGGTTATGGTATCCCAGAGGTAAAGATCTCACACTTCATGCATATATAGATGCAGATTGGGCAGGTAGTGTGGATGACAGAAAAAGCACTAGTGGAGGTGCATTCTTCATGGGTTCTAGATTAGTATCTTTGTTATAGACATTTTTGGGCACTGCAACCCCAATCAAACATGTCCATAAACCAAGGGCTCCTAAGTCCCTAAAAGTGTTGTTCCATACCCTAAAAGAACAAGGTCAGCTGATTACATCATTTCCCAGAAGTTCTCCATGAAAAACTACTCAGAACTGGTCAAAACTGGACCATCTCACCTACTCCACGGTCAAAGTGAGATGCATCCCACCTAATGCACATGGGAGGTGTAATGCATACTAAAAATCCCTTCTATGGGGTGCGATGGGTGAGAGAGTAAAAATGGCAGAGACAGTTTGTGAGGTGGATGATCATGGAATCTTCTAGAAACTTCTCCTGTGACACTTGCCTCTCTGAATTCGCCCAGGGATGAGTAAGAGATCATCAATCTCCAAGTGGAATCAAGAACTATTAGAGAGAGGACAGTAATCAGAATCCCAGAAGTTGACTCACCCCCTGCAATCAGCTATATATGGATCCCTCATCCCAGAGATCCAGGGGCTGGAATTTTGTATCTTGTAAGGAAGTGCTATTGGTTTCTTGTTGGAATATCATAGTGTTGGGTGATCTAAGCTTTTCATGAGGTGAAAGAAGGGCTTTCATGCTGGAGGATGATGCTGGATCAGAACAATTGGTTGTAATCCTCTTTGCTTATTCTTGATATTAATAAATCTATTCAAGTTATCCTCCACATTCTTGTATGTTTGATGATATATGCATTTGTGTGGTCAATATATATCTAGTCCTATATTGTTTATGATTGTAGATCTTTGTTCTTCGATAGTATTATGCTGCTTTGATTCCATAGGTGCTCTTTCAAGCTGGGTAGACGAAGGAGATGTGGCAAGGATCTGTCAAAAGGGAGAGGAACCGAGTAAGGAACCAAGCGCAAGACTGAGGTTGGTGTCTTTCATTCCACTCTTATATACTTCTCATAAAGGAAAACGAAAGTAGTTTTAGTTTGTTTGTTTCTAAGATAGCTACCAATCTTAGTGGGACTAGCAGCTTCGAGTGGACACTAGATTTCCTAATAAAAAAATGGTGACTCCACTGGGGAAAGAATAGATTGTTTGTTTGTCTATATTTGTTTGTTTTATAAACTTATAGACGAAGCCTGAAGTCAAGCCAGCTAGCCTTCAAACTGCATTTGCTATGCAAGTGCAAAGTAGATCAATGCTGCTTTAGTCTATCTCCGGGTTTTGTTTATAAACTGAACAATTGATTTGAAAACTTTCTAATTGCCCTAGTGGTGGCTCTAGTAACCTCATTAGATCATCCCCTGTGATTTCTATTTACTGTACATCATTTGCTCGGCCTAAATCCCTCAACTGAGTTGCAAACTATGACTAAGAGCCAAGTAAAGTCTCATCCTGGTACCATCGCACCCTCTCTTCAAGGAAATCTGGATGCATCACACTTCCCGTGTGCAGTAGGTGGGATGCATCCCTTTTTCCCTGTGTTACAGGTGCGATGATCAGAAAAGGCTAATTTTGCCTCCAGGTTTTGGTTTTTCTTCACTCTTTTTAGCTCTATTCTGGAGTTTTGTTGTCTGTGATTAGTATACCACTGTGGAAACCCCATTCCTTTCCATCATTCCACCTCCATTGTGCAAAGAAATGTGAATGTTTTTATGTATTTTCTGCCATTTTCAGTTCTCTTTTGCAAAGTAGTAGCATAGTCGAACTATCGTCTTTTGATTTGAAAGTGTCGCAAGTGTCGTTTTTCAGTCAAAGAAAGGAATTCTATTGTTCTTGATGGTCGATTATACAGTTGCTCTTGTATTTGATTTGAATTAGTAGTTTTTCAAGTGTCGAAATTAGTTTTCAATTCAAAATAGTAAAGTGTTGTCATTATCTTCCTTTCCTTTTTGAAGAGAAATTTGTTAGTACTGTAACTTTGAAAAGATAATTCATATTTGTACTTAGAATTCTTCTTGTCGTTCACACATTAAGAATGCTGAAAAACAAATACAAGCATGTGCATTTGCATTTAGACTACTTGTTGGTTTGATTTAGGACAGTGCATCTAGTGTGTGCTCTCTTCTCTATGTTGAAAGAATATCATCTCTCTTTCTTTCGTAGCTAGGATTTTCATTTCAAAAAGAAGATTAAATGATTTTTTATCATCTTAGATTGCATTTTAGGAATTGTACATCTACATTGTGCGGTGAACCTAAAAGGAAAATTTCTTAAGAAAGATCAACTGTAAAATAAATTTAATGAACCTAAAAACACTTTGGAACCTAACGCACAACATCTAGAAGTCTAGGCTAGAGACGTATTCCGGCGTCGTAAAGCCTGGTAACTGTCGCTTTCATTGTTGGTTGGGTGATTCCTCCTCTTTGAGACAACAAGTGCCAGTACAGACTTGTGCTCCCACGTACCGTCGAGTATATATTGGGAGACCACAATAGGCTATATCCTTTATCCATAGGAAGCCATGTCTGCCGCCCTATCGATCGCAATGCACTGAACACATCATTCAGGAAGATTGACTACCATACGGTAGAAGGTATTCTGCAGTTTTACAATTGGTTTGGTAATCCCTCTGTCTAGATTTCCAGAGTAGTCTCTTTCATTCCTCTTTAGACTCCTTAAAGGAAAAGGTCCATCTGAGCACTAGTCACTTCAGGCTCATTAAAAATCGAAGGCGAATAGAGTCATCTTTTGTTTTTTCTTGACTCTTAAAAATTGAAAAAAAAAGTTGTGTCAAAGCGTCTAAAATTTATTTTAATCGGAATAATATCACCATTCCCACGTTGCTCTTAGGTTGAGAAAAATGGAGTCTACCAACCAAGGAATTCCCCTTGGAGGAAATCCTAGTCCTTTCTCCTCTTGCGGAGATGTTGGTGCACCTCATATGGCCACATTGTCACTTCCAGGATTGACGATTGGCTTGCCAATATGGCTCTTCTCGACCTCCATCGTTCAGAACACCATGATTCATGAACAATCAAGTCAGCAACTAGATGATACTAAAGTTACCCCCCAACTTTCTACTTCATCCGATTCTACCTCTTCTCCTTCCTCTTCGCTTGATAAAGCTGGTAAGGCCCAAAACCAAGTAACTAAGAAGAAGAAGGAGAAGAAGAAGAAAGAGAAGAAGAAGAAGGAGCCAAAGGCAAAAGGGGGCAACCATGAATCATCTAGCAAAAATCCACACACTGCACCATCCAGGCCTAAATCGCCATGTGTCATTTGCAAAGGAGACCACTACCACCGAGATTGTCCCTGCATCCCTTGGATCTTAAGGGACTGGTCTCCTCGTTTGCACAACCCGGTGTCATCAACCTCTGAAGACCATGTTGAAAGTACACCATCAACTAGTGAAAGCGAAGCATTTGGGTAAAAAGGGAAATGAAAATTTCCTTGTAAATTGTGTGAAGGTGATCACGCCGTCCACCGTTGTCCCTTCCTAGACGAAGCTAAAAGAGTTTTGGATGACCGTCCAGCTTCACCGTTATGGCTTCCTCCTGGATATAAGAAACTCTTGCCAAGTCCATCACTGGTTGAAAATCCGACTGACACGCCATTGTGTTTAGTCGAAGCATCTGTCATTGAAGATAAACCTGTTGAACCCATACCAGACGAAAGTCAAAAGGTTGAGGTGGCAGTCGACCCGATCTTGTCTTCAAAAGGTCCATCTTTAGATGACACAATCACCGAAGAGAATGAGAACGACATTGTCCAAATTCTTTTTGTAAACACAGACTCCAATGAACATGGGGACAATCTACCTATTCCTTTACCGTAGGAAGGAAGTTCGTCAAAGTCATATCCGACTGTCTATTGGGTCCCACCTCCAAGCAACCTAGTCATTTCTTTCGATTGGAATCTACTAGGCAGACCCCAGATACCGGCCAATGTACCATTCCGAATCATTGTACAAGTATACAGAATGATCATGGCTGGCACCATCATATATGAAGGGGCTTCTATGAGTATCCTTTCCTCAACTGCTTAGAAAGCACTTGGTTCACCATTGCTTCTGCCTGAGATGAGAAATCTAACAGGCTTTGACAAAGGAACTAGTCGACCGTTAGGGATTCTTCCCAATGTGCCGATAACATTGAGAAGGAAAACCGTTCACATGAACGTAATGGTAGTCGAAGGACCTCTAGATTATAATATACTCCTTGGGCGTGACTATATTTATTGCATGGGAGCCATTGTCTCCTCACTCTTTAGAGTAATGTGTTTTCCACATGAAGGACGAGTGGTCAAGCTCGTAGACCAGCTTTCATTCCCTGGCTCACACATAGCAAATAGTCAAATACCATCACTAAATGGTCTTTTCACACAAGGAATGTCTCATCAATCTCCAGTCCGTCCACCTGATGAGCGCAAGTGATTCGGGAGGACATGACTGAAACCCAGGGGGCATGCACCCTAGTCTGTTTCAGCAGGAAAACCTTGGGTATAGGGTAGGTTTCCGCGGAGGATATCTTACTAGTCTGACACACCCGTCCATTTAGGAAAATGGCATTAGACTGGAATAAGATTCCATCGTCAAAGTTATGTGAGTGGACGCGACTGCACCACCCGCCTTTATCTATTTCGGTAGACATCACCAAGGGAGCATTTTGTCTGCAACGTGGATGGAGAGCTTTCATATGGTAACCTCGGAATTTTTTCGCTATACCTGGGGGCATGCAAACCTTTTGGCATGCAAGCGAAGAGCGACCATTTATTTTCTTAATTTGTAGTTTCTCAACCCTTTAAACTCGTAGGATTGGTCATTCCTAACTTGCATAAAGAAAGGATCTGGGGCAAAGCTTTGAAAGGTGCAAGCTCCATAAAAAATGGCATCTTAGATGAGAGATCCTTATTATACGACTGGCACGAGCAGTTTTTTCGCAGAGTTCAAGCTCGTTAAAAATTAAACATAAGAAATGAGCAAATGTTCCCCCAGAGTTTAAGCTCATTAAAAAATGAATCGATTTCCGATAAATAACCATTATGAATGCATTATCATCAGCTTTTGAGCCTTGGTCGTCTTCTCATCATCACCTCCACTCTGTTTTAGCCGATCATTCACGTCCATTTGATTGTTTACCCCTTTTGAGGAACAGCTGCGAAGAGTGATCCTATTAGCCATCCTTGTGACACTGCCGTGATTGGAAAATTCTATACCTTACCTGGAACCAGTTGCTACCTGAAATTATCAGTCGTTCCACGAAAACGAGTCTCCTTTATGCTCTTTTCACCTGACTCGTAAAATATGAAAAGATTGTTGAGCGATTGGCCTCTCTAGCTTGTTAAAACGATCGGAAGTGCTATCCCTCCTCTAGATTTTAATCTTTTTGGACCTAAGGGATTATTACACAAAAAGATCGAGTGCTTGTCTTATTCGGCTCGTTAAAATTACTAAAAATTCATCCCTTTCATATTATTTTATACTTTTTCGGACTTAAGGGATTACATGACGAAAAAGGATTATTGGAGTTTCCTTTACATCCCTTTAAGACTCTCTAAACTTGAAAAGGGCCGAGTTATCTTTGTCGTTAAACTCGCTAAAACCGAATAGCGACAAACTTGTCCTTACAGAAAATAATGAGTTTCACTGTCACTAGGCTTGTTAAAATATAGTGACGGGTTTGCCCGAAGGGAAAATTATAGAACAAGCATATGTTATCCTCCTCAAGCTTGGCAAAAATAAAGAGGTACTGGTCAGCAATGACTAGGGAAAAATTGGGAAGAAAACTTGAAGAAACTTTATTGGTAGCAAGTCACTCTTGAACATGACACTTTCACTCCGCATTGGGTTGGGTTGTTCCGTTCACTGGTCATATCACCATTGGTCCATCACACCATCCGCATTTGGGGTTAACGCTACCAATCCATCATGTCAGTGTCACCGGTATGTTCAAGAGAAGTCGCTCAGAGAATTCACCTGTGTCTCATCCGCTGCAATACATTCACACTGCATTCTTTCATGACCACCACCCTGAACCCTGTATCATCAAATCGTTTTCACCTCCAAAATCATTTACTCCATTCCGTGTCATAGATGTGGGATTCATTAAGGCCCTCCTACGGCGAGTCACTTCTTGTCGACATCAGCTCATTATCCAAGAAGTCGACTTAGGAACAACCCCTTCACTACTTTGAAGCTTGCATGCCTCAGTGGCAAGTTTCTCACTTCCGGTGACAGGTTTACATCAATGGCCTTCGACTGAAAGATTTTTCGTGGTGTTCGATGCCAAGTCCCTTATTCACACCACGCAAATTGTACTGTAGTACCTTAAGGGTCATCATCATTATCGGTGATTCCTCTCGCGCCTGTTAACAGCTTACATCATTGGCTGGTAATTAGGTGATTTCTTTCCATGTTCGACTATAGAACATCTTTCACATGGATCGACTTGTACTTTGAGTGAACATTGAACAAGTTTGAAGACCTCGGATCTAGTTTCATCCATCCAGGCTGCGATATATTCAGGAAAATAAAGACATCAAATGTACATTGCTACTGCACAGATGATCATCCGAATCAAAGGATGATGACTCTATTAGAATCATCAGTCTCCCACACAGACAATCATTTGTCTTATGTACATGAAAATGAATTTATAAATCTGAGCATGGGAATGCCTGCCTCAGCTAGATCATGAAAAATATTATGAAGATAATGTATTGTATTGTATCTTATTACAGGTCGCCTTCCAGCTCGAAAAAACTTCAGATCTTCATGATAAAGCATTTCACCCGACATCAAAAGATTAACGACGTCATGCTTTAGGGGGCAACTGTTATAGACATTTTTGGGCACTGCAACCCCAATCAAACATGTCCATAAACCAAGGGCTCCTAAGTCCCTAAAAGTGTTGTTCCATACCCTAAAAGAACAAGGTCAGCTGATTACATCATCTCCTAGAAGTTCTCCATGAAAACTGCTCAGAACTGGTCAAAACTGGACCATCTCACCTGCTCCATGGTCAAAGTGCGATGCATTCCACCTAATGCACACAGGAGTGCAATGCATACTGAAAATACCTTCTATGGGGTGTGATGGGCAAGAGAGGACAAATGGCAGAGACAGTTTGTGAGGTGGATGATAATGGAATCTTCCAGAAACTTCTCCTGTGACACTTGCCTCTCTGAATTCGCCTAGGGATGAGTAAGAGATCATCAATCTCCAAGTGGAATCAAGAACTATCAGAGAGAGGACACTAATCAGAATCCCAGAAGTTGACTCACCCCCTACAATCATCTATATAGGGATCCCTCATCCCAGAGATCCAAAGGCTGGAATTTTGTATCTTGTAAGGAAGTCTTGTTGGTTTCTTGTTGGAATATCATAGTGTTGGGTGATCTAAGCTTTTCATGAGGTGAAATAACGGCTTTCATACTGGAGGATGACGCTAGATCAGAATAATTGGTTGTAATCCTCTTTGCTTATTCTTGCTGTTAATAAAGCTATTCAAGTTCTCCTCCACATTCTTGTATGTTTAATGATATATGCATTTGTGTGGTCAATATATATCTGGTCCTATATTGTTTATGATTGTGGATCTCTCTTCTTTGATAGTTGTTGGCATTATGATTCAGGTGTTGTCCTTGATGGCAAACCCATTCAGGTGATAAATCAAGAAGGACGCAGGAAATATGTTCAGCAAGTGCGTCCCCGCAGGTATACCATACAGAACCCGCGTCCAGGGACGCAGGCCAGCCGTTCAGGAGGTGCGTCCGCCCAGTGCACACATTTCAAGGCAGAGAAAAGCACGTGGGGGTTTCTTGTGTGGTATCTAGCCGACGGTTTTGTGTTTCTATGGTGTCGGCTCGTGGTTTTGTTCCATGTTTTGGGGAGAAGCTTGCCTATATAAAGCAAAGGAGTTCATTTGGATTATGTATCATCTTGGTTGAATATCTTTTGGTGAGATCTAGTCCAGATCTATGAAGGCGAATCTTCTAATGGACTGTGATCTCTATGGCGCATGATCAGATCTGTGGATCTGAGTGTTTGGGTTGGTTCTGAAGTCCTCATATCTTTTATATCTGAAGGGACGCAGGTTCAGTGAAGGGAAAGTGCGCCGGGACGCAGTACAGTAAAGGCTCAAGTGCGTCTCTGAGGCAAAGGACGCGGCGCGTCTGTGTTATTGGGTGCGTCTCTGAAGCAAAAGACGTGGCGCGATAGTGTTTCTGGGTGCGCCGGTCGCAGCAAAGCATAGAGGAACAGTGCGTCGGCACGCAGAACAGTGGAAGGTAGACTGCGTCCAGTCGCAGGTCACAGAAAGAAAATATGCGTCCCTGTCTTAAGATGATCTGTTGACTGTATATTTCTGTTCATAAGGTGTTCTGGGTTATTTCTGTAATTACTGATCTGATATCTGTAGTGGACTGTATCTTTTGTATACTTGTTGATCATTTGATTCTTCATGAAAAGAAGTAGGGGGGTTGTAGCTCCCTTCCAGGAGAGACTGGAAAACGAGAGAGAGTTGTAGCTCTCTGCAGGTTGCAGCCTGCGTGCTGGTAAAGGACTGCACCAGTACAAAATCATTGTAAAAAGAATTTCTTGAAAGAAGATAGAGACATATTGCAGCAGGTGGTTTTCTCCCGCATTGGGTTTCCACCTTACATCTTGTGTTCTTTGGTGTGACTGTCTATTTTCTTTATTCATGCTCATTATTTTATGGTACTGATATGCAAGAATAATTCAAAAGATCAAATAAGGAAGATTTGGTAAATTGCTTGATAATACTGATTCAGCCCCCCTCTCAGTATTATTTCCAACAATTGGAATCAGAGCAGGTCCTTCAGAAAAGCTTGATCGCTTGAAGGTAGATCGTTCATCATGAGCAACTACGAGAGAGAAGCATCAATCAGGCCACCAGTTTTTGATGGGACAAACTTCAATTATTGGAAGGTAAGAGTTACTGCATATCTTCAATCTCTTGGTACTGAAGTTTGGGACATTGTAGAAACAGGCTATGCTTTTCCTTCAGCTACTCCTACAGATCCAGCTGAGAAAAAGAAGTATGAAACAAATGCAAAAGCAGTCAGTACTCTATTAGGAAGTATATCCCAAACAGAATTCATGAAGGTAATGCACTTCAAATCAGCAAAAGAAATATGGGACAAAATGATCACAAGCTATGAAGGAGATGAACAGGTAAAACAAGCCAAACTTCAAACTCTCAGAATTCAATATGAGACTCTCAAGATGTATAATGATGAAAGTGTGGCTAATTATTTTCTTCGGGTAGATGAGATTGTAAATTGTATGAAAAATTTGGGTGAAGAAGTAAAGGAGTCTCTAGTAGTTCAAAAGATTCTAAGATCATTATCCCCCAAGTTTGAATCCAAAGTATCTGCAATAGAAGAAAAAGAAAATCTCCGTGTTCTTACTATGTCTCAGCTACATGGAATTCTAACTGCTTATGAAATGAGAAAGGGAGGACCATCAGACAGAAGGGAGGCTGCTTTTAAAGCATCAGGCAAAGAAGATTACTATGAAGCAAGCCATGATCCAGAAGAAGAGGAAGAAGAATCAAATTTTGTCAGAAATCTTCAAAGAGGTTCTGGAAGGTTCAGAGGTAAGCTACCTTTCAAATGCTTTGCTTGTGGAAGAGTAGGTCATTATGCTGCAAAATGCTCTTATAAGGATAAAGGAAAGGAACCAGTTAGATGGAACAAGAAACAAAGCGCAAATAAGAAAAGCTACTACACCCATGAAGATAGTGATGGCTTATCAAACAGTGATGAAGATGAACAAGGTAATAAATATAGGTTGTTAATGGCATTTGAAGATGATGATTATGAGGATGCTGTAGATGTGGATAACCTTTATGATGAAATTACTAGACTCAAGAGATGCATAGAAGAAAAGAACATGATTATTGATACTCTACAATTCCAAATTGATGAAAAGGAAAAACATCTTGAAAAATTAGAAGGTGAAATTGTTGGTCTTAGAAAAGAAATTGAGAAAACAAAAACTATTAATCTCAAGTTTGTCAAAGGATCTGAAACTTTGGATGAGATTATCAGTGTGCAGCGGTCTCCACTAAATAAGACAGGTTTGGGCTATAATGGAGAAACTTCTCAAGCATCCACTTCAAAAAGTTATCTTGATGCAGCAAGAAGAAATGAGCAAGAGCACAAGGAAGATCATCAGGTAAAGCAGGGACAAATGTCAAGCAGAAACTATCAGGGGCAATCCAGCTTAAGGGTGAACAAAAGCCACAACCAGCCACAGGTAAAATCTTCTCAATTTGGTTCAAGAATAGATGAAAATAGAAATTACAATCAGTTGGCTGGTAGATCCAATAATCGCAGAAGCTTCTTCAATGGACAATGCTTTTCTTGCCATAACTTTGGTCACAAAGCAGCTCAATGTGTTGCGTATAAAACAATCATGACTAGGGAAGCTCAAAAACAAAGAAGTATGACAGGGATTACAAAAAGGACCTATAACAACTTTTCAGCTCTTGAAAATGAAGTTGAATGTTCTATTTGCAATAATTTTGGACATAAAGACTTTGAATGCAGAAGCAGGTTTCCGGAAAGAAAGGTACAAGAGCAGAAAAAGGAACAAGCCTCAGGCGCCAAAACATGGAGAATAAAGGAACCTCAAAAAGAAAGATGTGGGATAGCATTTTATGCAGAAGGACAAGAAAATCTATGGTACATTGACAGTGGATGTTCGAAGCATATGACAGGTGATAAAGAAAAACTTGAGTCTTATTCTAATTTAGAAAAGGGAAAGAAAGTCTCTTTTGGAAATGATACTCCTACAACTATAAAAGGAAAAGGTATTGCTCCTTTAAAAGAAGATGTTAAGGCTAGAAATGTTTTGTTTGTTGATGGATTGAAGCATAATCTACTAAGTGTCAGCCAGATGTGTGATCAAAGAACCGAGGTTATATTCAGATCAAATGGATGCCTTGTTCGTGATCTTGATACAGGTAAAACAGTTCTCAAAGGAAAGAGAACTCCAAATAATCTATACATATTTGATGAAGGACAACAACAATGCTATCTAAGCAAGAATGAAGAGCACTGGTTATGGCATCGAAGGTTGGGACATCTAAGCTTCTCACAAATAAGGAAAGCTTGCAAATATCAGGCAGTTCGCGATCTTCCAGATATCAAAATTCCTGACAACACCATATGCAGATCATGTCAGTTTGGAAAACAAACCAGAACTAACTTTCCAGAGAAAGAAGGATCAGCCAGCATGCCTCTTGAGCTAGTACATACAGATGTATGTGGACCATTCAGAAAAAGAACACCTAGAGGAGAGGAATACTTGATATTATTTATTGACGATTTCTCCAGGTTTGTTTGGTTAGGACTTATGAAGCACAAAGATGAAGCATTCGAAAAATTCAAAACCTTCAAAGCCTTGGCTGAAAATGAATCAGGTCACAAAATTAAGTGCCTCAGATCTGACAGAGGTGGGGAATTTACTTCAAATGAATTTTTCGATTTCTGTGATGAACATGGGATAAGGAGAGAATTCTCTACAGCTAGAACACCTCAGCAAAATGGAGTTGTTGAAAGAATGAACAGAACAATCCAACAAATGGCTCGTGCTATGCTTGATGAATCAGGAACCCCCGCAACCTTCTGGGGTGAGGCTGCACATACTGCGGTTATTATTCTCAACAAGACAAATGTCCGGGTGAACAGCACTCAAACCCCTCATGAGCTCTGGAGTGGTAAAACTCCTTCGGTAAAGCACTTCAAAATATTTGGGAGCAAATGCTATATCAAGAATACTGAGGAGCAGCTTGGCAAACTTGATCCTAGAGCAGATGAAGGCATTCTTCTTGGCTATTCTCCACATAGCAAAGCATACAAATGCTACAATAAAAGACTTGGCAGAATTGTTGACAGCATTGATGTAGTGGTTGATGAAAAGGGATATATTCCTAGGCAAATACATCGTGAAGACATCGAAGAAGATGAGAGCTACCCTCAAAGACAGAATGATGAAGAAGAAGAACCTCAAGAAGAATCTCAAGAAGAACCTCACGAAGAAGCAGAAGAACGGACAAGAATAGAAGAAAAGACTCCATCCAGATATGTTCAGAAGAACCATCCAGAATCTCAGATCATGGGACAAAAAGAAGCAGGTATACAAACTAGAAGAACAGTTGCAGAAGCTTCAAGCTATTTGGCATTACTTTCCTCCACCGAACCACAAAATGTGAAAGAGGCATGCAAAGATGAATGTTGGGTGAAAGCAATGGATGAAGAACTTGAGAAAATCGAAAAGAACAACACTTGGGAGCTGGTTCCTAGACCAAAAGATAAGAATGTTATTGGAACAAAATAGGTCTTCAAAAATAAATTGAATGAAAATGGAGAAGTAATTAGAAACAAAGCCAGACTCGTTTGTAAAGGGTATGCGCAGCAAGAAGGAATAGACTTTGAAGAAACTTTTTCTCCTGTTGCAAGACTTGAGGCCATCCGAATGTTCCTTGCTCTCTCAAGTTTTCAGAACTTCAAAGTATTTCAAATGGATGTGAAATCAGCCTTTTTGAATGGAGACTTGGAAGAAGAAGTGTACATTGAACAGCCAGATGGGTTCATTCTTGGAAATGATCCAAATCTTGTATGTCGATTGAAAAAGGCTCTCTATGGTCTCAAACAAGCTCCAAGGGCTTGGTACTACCGGTTGGACAAATATCTTCATCAACAAAGTTTCTTAAAAGGTTCAGCAGATAGCAATCTGTATATAAAAGTTGAAAATGACAAATTGCTAATACTTGTTGTGTATGTTGATGACATTATTTTTGGCAGTAATGAAGAAGCTATGAGTCAAAGCTTTGCCTCAGTCATGCAGAAAGAATTTGAAATGTCCTTGCTAGGAGAACTGACATATTTCCTTGGTTTGCAAATCCAACAGAAGGAAGGAGGAATCTTTTTATCTCAAACCAAGTATCTCAAGCAGATTTTAAAGAAATATGGCATGGAAGATGCAAAACCAGTATGTACACCCATGGTCACAGGATGTAGTCTCAGTGCAAATGATGAATCTGCAGCAGTACATCAACCAACCTACAGATCTATGATTGGAAGTTTACTATATTTGACAGGTACCCGACCAGACATCATGCATGCAGTTGGAATAGTTGGAAGATTTCAGGCAAATCCGAAGGAGACTCATCTTCAAGCAGTAAAGAGAATTTTCAAATATCTTCAAGGGACTCAAAATTATGGCTTATGGTATCCTAGAGATACAGATCTTACTCTTCATGCCTATACAGATGCAGATTGGGCCGGAAGCGTGGATGACAGGAAAAGCACAAGTGGTGGTGCGTTCTTTATGGGTCCCAGACTGGTCTCTTGGTTCAGCAAGAAACAGAGTTCAATTGCCTTGTCTACAGCTGAAGCGGAATATGTTGTTGCTGCATCTTGTTGCACCCAACTTCTTTGGATGATGCAGACTTTGCAGGATTATCACATCACTTGTACACCTCCTATTCCTATCTTATGTGACAACACAAGTGCAATCAACATCTCAAAGAATCCGGTTATGCATTCAAAAACCAAGCACATACCAATCAAGTACCATTTTCTCCGGGAACAAGTACTTGAACAGAAGGTCAAGTTGGAGTATGTTCCTTCTAAGGAACAAGTTGCTGATATTTTCACCAAACCGTTGCCTAGGGACACTTTTGAATACCTCAGGCAAAAGCTGGGGGTTGTTGATGCATCATCTTACTGTTGATCATCTTCCTATTGGTGGTATAGGCTCAGGGGGAGCACATAATGCATTGTTGGCATTATGGAAAAGGAGATCTTGGAAATAGCTGCAATATGTCTCTATCTCCTTCATGATGGATTTCTGGTTACAGATCTGGAGATGCATGAGCATAGGGGGAGCATACCCTTTGCCTTTGATGTCAAAGGGGGAGAATGAAGCTGAAGATTATGTGGTTGCCATCAAGTCTAAAGGGGGAGATTGTTGGCATTATGATTCAGGTGTTGTCCTTGATGGCAAACCCATTCAGGTGATAAATCAAGAAGGACACAGGAAATATGTTCAGCAAGTGCGTCCCCGCAGGTATACCATACAGAACCCGCGTCCAGGGACGCAGGCCAGCCGTTCAGGAGGTGCGTCCGCCCAGTGCACACATTTCAAGGCAGAGAAAAGCACGTGGGGGTTTCTTGTGTGGTATCTAGCCGACGGTTTTGTGTTTCTATGGTGTCGGCTCGTGGTTTTGTTCCATGTTTTGGGGAGAAGCTTGCCTATATAAAGCAAAGGAGTTCATTTGGATTATGTATCATCTTGGTTGAATATCTTTTGGTGAGATCTAGTCCAGATCTATGAAGGCAAATCTTCTAATGGACTGTGATCTCTATGGCGCATGATCAGATCTGTGGATCTGAGTGTTTGGGTTGGTTCTGAAGTCCTCATATCTTTTATATCTGAAGGGACGCAGGTTCAGTGAAGGGAAAGTGCGCCGGGACGCAGTACAGTAAAGGCTCAGGTGCATCTCTGAGGCAAAGGACGCGGCGCGTCTGTGTTATTGGGTGCGTCTCTGAAGCAAAAGACGCGGCGCGATAGTGTTTCTGGGTGCGCCGGTCGCAGCAAAGCATAGAGGAACAGTGCGTCGGCACGCAGAATAGTGGAAGGTAGACTGCGTCCAGTCGCAGGTCACAGAAAGAAAATATGCGTCCCTGTCTTAAGATGATCTGTTGACTGTATATTTCTGTTCATAAGGTGTTCTGGGTTATTTCTGTAATTACTGATCTGATATCTGTAGTGGACTGTATCTGTTGTATACTTGTTGATCATTTGATTCTTCATGAAAAGAAGTAGGGGGGTTGTAGCTCCCTTCCAGGAGAGACTGGAAAACGAGAGAGAGTTGTAGCTCTCTGCAGGTTGCAGCCTGCGTGCTGGTAAAGGACTGCACCAGTACAAAATCATTGTAAAAAGAATTTCTTGAAAGAAGATAGAGACATATTGCAGCAGGTGGTTTTCTCCCGCATTGGGTTTCCACCTTACATCTTGTGTTCTTTGGTGTGACTGTCTATTTTCTTTATTCATGCTCATTATTTTATGGTACTGATATGCAAGAATAATTCAAAAGATCAAATAAGGAAGATTTGGTAAATTGCTTGATAATACTGATTCACCCCCCCTCTCAGTATTATTTCCAACAATAGTATTATGCTGCTTTGATTCCACAGGTGCTCTTTGAAGTTGGGTAGATGAAGGAGAAGCGGCAAGGATCTTTCAGAAGGGAGAGGAACTGAGTAAGGAACCAAGTGCAAGACTAAGGTTGGTGTCCTTCATTCCACTCTTATCTACTTCTCACAAAGGAAAACGAAATTAGTTTTAGCTTGTTTGTTCCTAAGATAGCTACCAGTCTTAGTGGGACTAGCAGCTTCGATTGGACACTAGATTTCCCGATAAAAATCTTGGTTCAGCAAGAAACAAAGTTCAATTGCATTATCTACAGCTGAAGCAGAATATGTAGCTGCTGCATCTTGTTGCACACAACTCCTTTGGATGATGCAAACATTGCAAGACATGCAAATCACTTGTACTCCACCTATCTTCATTTTATGTGATAATACAAGTGCAATCAGCATTTCAAAGAATCATGTCATGCATTCAAAGACTAAGCACATACCTATCAAGTATCATTTTCTCTGGGAACAAGTATTTGAACAAAAGGTTAAATTGGAGTATGTTCCCTCTAAGGAAAATGTTGCTGATATACTCACCAAACCACTACCTAGGGAGACATTTGAATGCCTTAGACAAAAGCTGGGGATAGTTGATGCAGCATCCTGCTGTTCAATCTTGTCTACTTCAGAGAAAAGTGATTGTACGCGAGTTGAATGAGGAGGATCTGCGTACATACACTAGTTTATTAAGGTACAATCGCGTATATTTTGGTTTGAAGAAAAGTAATGGGGCCAGGCTCAGGATGAAGAGAGTCTGATATGGATCTGACAGAGACCATCTGACACAGGTTCAAGGGGAGCATATATTCTTCTAATAATGCATTGTTGGCATTATCTTGGTTCAAATTCATAGTTGGTCTAATTTCAGGTGGAAAAGGTGCAGAAGGAGAACATGGGTGCTGGTCTGAAGAATGATTGACAAATGCTGCTGATGCTTCTTGTTGATATCTGTCAGAGTCTTGTTGTAGATATTTTGTCTCTATGACTTATATTTCTTTTATCAAGGTCATGTAACAGCCTGTTTTGGTTTCCCCACTATGCCTGGGATTAATAATGTAATGTACTTATTTTTCATATGTAATCTTCTGGTGTATCCCCACTTGGTTGGGAGATGGATGTATGCATGAGTCTTTGGTGATAGGAAGGTCTCTTGTAATGTGTAAAGTCATGTTTCTTGTGTAGATCATCTTCTTTTAGACCTTTCCTACAGTCAGGGGGAGCTTGGACAACATAGCAGAGCAGAGGATTCAGCATGTATTCAGGGGGACCATAACCCTTCGGCCTTGATGTCAAAGGGGGAGAATGTTTTTGAGTGACTTGGGGTTGCCATCAAGTCCAAAGGGGGAGATTGTTGGCATTATGGCATAGGTTTGGCACTATGGCACTCGTGTTGTCCTTGACGGCAACTCACTCAAAGGGCAGATCACAGTTCAGGCTCTTAGAATGGAAGAAAATGAGGTATACGTAGGTTCATCTTAACAAATTTGCGTATACACATGGGTGTACCGATCAGAAGGTGCGTATATGGATGCATGCACTTTCATGCAAAGGAAAGCGCGTACATGTGGGAAATCTTATCGCTGGTCCATGGTATTTAGTCTGACATATTT
The DNA here is from genome assembly GCA_031772625.1 of Pinus tabuliformis. Taxonomy (NCBI): domain Eukaryota; kingdom Viridiplantae; phylum Streptophyta; class Pinopsida; order Pinales; family Pinaceae; genus Pinus; species Pinus tabuliformis. The sequence continues at coordinate 1,209,607,282 of CM062811.1, forward strand.
GAACCTATGGTTTTGGTCCGTGGTATTGCATTCTAAGTGTTAAACCGAGTTATTGGGTCCCTAGTATTGGATCTTTATGGTTTTGGATGATGGTTTGTATAAGGCATAGACTATAAAAAGGGAAGGAGATCATTTGGAAAGAGCATTGACTTATGTGTTGAATATCTTGAGAGGAGCAAGATCTAGAATACTGGTGATTGTTTAATGGTACATAGATGAATCTGAATCAAGGAGGAACCTGAGTGGAAGGAGATGGATAAGTCTTATTGATGGGTCAAAAACTCAAGGCTTGAATAGTAGTATCATTGTGTGATTTTGATCTATTATATTTGGTGCATAATTAGATCTATAAATCTAATAATCTGGGTGTAACTGATGTCTGATTAAGTAAAAGCATAAATTATCTTCTATAGATCTGTACACAGGATCGACACAACGGAGGTGCGTATAAACGCAGGTTAAGCAAGTGAAGACTTCGTATATGCTGGTTGGCTTTGGTATATCTACATATGTAAGTAGGTTTTTATTGGTGAAGTAGCATACGTCTCTTCAGATATGTTTTAGCTGATTCTGTTTATTGTTGCAGTATTCTGGGTTCAGAATTGGTGTTTGGTTACTGGTATTGTTTTCTGGTTACAGCATTCTGAGAAGTTATTGGTTGATTCAGTATTTGTAAAAGGGAGATTGGTTGTTGCAAATCTATTTGATGTGTGATTGATATTCATGGGTCCAGTCTGAAAATTTATGAAACGTGGTCCCTGGAAGTAAAGAGAAGGTTGAAGCCTTCTGTAGGTCAGCACCTACGTACTAGTACCTCAGCTAGTACAAGAGCTAAGGTGGTTGTAGCTCCCTTCCAGGAGAAGCTTGAGAACGAGAGAAGGTTGTAGCCTTTTGCAGGTTGAAGCCTCCGTACTGGTATAAGTCTGCACGAGTACAAAAACATTGTAAAAAGAAGCTTCTAATTGAAAGAAGATAAGGACGTATTGCAGCAAGTGGTTTTCACCCACATTGGGTTTCCACCTTATATCTTGTGTTCATTTGTGTGACTGTCTGCTCTACTTTTATGTTCCTGCTTACTGTTATATGGTTCTGACACGCATATTAATGATCAACATCTGAAGAATAAATTAAATTATAAGCCTGGAAGTTATACACGAGTTTCATTAGTCAGAGTTGCGCATATATGCTGTTTTCATTCACTGAAGTAGCGTATACAAATATTTGTATAAATTGAAAAAGAATTTAACTTAATAATACTGATTCACACCCCCCCTCTCAGTATTATTTTCAACATTTCTTAGAGGGAATCGAAATATCTGTTACTGAGCTCAATACCAAAGGGAAATACCATGGTAAGTGTTATGCCCCTATACCAATAGGTGTCATATATCACGATTGACTTGATGAACTATGTAATATGTTCATACCTTTACTTGTTGCAAAGGTTTTCCATATTGTAAAAAATAAAAAAATGTAAAGCGGGTATACCCTAAAATAAAAATCAAAGGGTGAAAAGAATAAAAAGATGGTCAAAAAATGAAAGAAAATGAACCCCAACAAAAAGAAAGGCCAAGGAAAGTGTGCAAGTCTAAATGCCACTACTTTCTCACTTTGTATAGTAAAAAATTGTGTGCAACTTGTCACTTATGCCACAATTTATGAATAGTCAAACAGTTTAAACTTAGCTAGTTCATTTTTCAATTTCATGTTGTAGAAATAGAGAACAAAGATCTAACAAAACAGTGTAATCTTGGCAGATAAGTAAATAGTTAGAGTGAAAAAGGAGCTCAACAGTTTAATCTGAGCTGTTACAGGGAAAAGTGTCTATATAGAACTGCTCTATCCCACTAAGATGTGACAGTTACCTTAGAAACAAACAGAGAAAAGCTACTTTCATTTTTCCTTTATGAATTATAGATAGAGAGGAACAAAAAGACCAACCTCTGTCTTGCGCTAATCTCCTGATTTGATTCCTCTCTTCTTTGATAGTCTTCAGCTACCTGCTCCCTTGCACGCCCAGCTTCACAAAGTACCTATAAGATCACATAAGCATAGCACTATACAAAGACATGGATCTATAATCATAAACAATCTAGGATCAGATGTAAATTGACCATACAAATGCAGCAAGCATCAATGACACAAAAGCATGGAGGAAAACTTGAACAGCTTTTATTGATAAACAAGAAAAGAGCCAAGAGGAGTTACAACTGGTTGTTCTGACCCAGCATCAACCTCCCAGCAAAGAAGCCCCTCTTCACCTCAAACAAAGCTTAGATCACCCAACAATCTGATGTTTATCTCAAGAAACCAACAACAATTCCTTACAATATGCAAAATTCCAGCCTCTGGATCTCTAGGATGAGGGATCCATATATAGATATCTGTAAGGGGGATGAGTCAGCTTGTGATTTGATTAGTGTCCTCCCTCTGATAGTTCTTGCTTCCACTTGGAGATTGATGGTCTCTTACTCATCCTTGGTCGAATTCAGTGAGGCAAGTGTCACAGGAGAAGATTTTGGAAGCTTCCATTGCCTCTCCACCTCGCGGAATGACACTGCCATTTGTCATTTCTCGCCCATCGCACCCCACAGAAGGGATTTTTGAAATGCAACGCACCCACACAGTGTATTTAGGTGAGATGCAATGCACTTAGCCAGTGGAGCAGCTGAAATGATCATGTTTTGACCAATTCTGAGCAGTTTTTCATGGAGAACTTCTGGGAGAAGCTGTAATCTGTTGACCTTGTTCCTTTAGGGGTTAGAACAACACTTTTTGGGACTTAGGAACCCTTGATTTATGGACATTTCATACTTGGGGTTTTAGGGCCCAAAAATGTCTATAACATGAGCCCTTGGATGTAATAAGTGTAGACTTAGATAGGCATTTCCATGTAAAAGAAAATAAAATTTGATAAGGGTTTGCTAGTCTATGTGCACCCAAATAAAGAAGTAAAAATTCTAGGTTAAAGTAGGTAGGGTAGGTAGATGATGGTTGCGGAATTACATGTGGTGAATGATGATTCTAAATGTGTTAATCTTTTACTTTCATCACAAGGGAAAGGCATAAATCACATGGAAGGAACATCAAGCAAGAAAAGTCAAGTAATTAACTCCCCTATTCATTTTCCTTAAATTTTCACTAATTTCCCCTAAGTACCAAGGTGTCTGTTAAATTAGAGGGGCTCAGAGCATTTCTTTGACTTCTGGAGGGACCGGACCTTCGGCCCAATAATTTATAAAGCCTAAGTACTTAAGACCATTCATTAATCATCATAGCCCTTCATAAAAATAATTCATACCTGGCTAAGTTTTTCCTAAGTAAAATCCTATTTTGCTTAGGAAATTTATAATATTTCCACAAAAAGCCTTTTTTCACCTTAGCCTAATTTTAAATATACACTTTAATGTTTTATGCTTAGTGCTTTTCCACTTCATAAATTCATATTAACTACTAATTTATGTTATTAACTACCATATACACTCGCTCTCATATTATTTAAACTATTATAATCCTAAATTTCTATATATCCTGCCCCTTTGGTTAGTTATAACCATAATACATCATTAATCGGGATTAATTAGTTAAACAGTAACTAATTAATAGCCGTTAATCCTCCACCATATTAATAAGGGATTAATTAACCCTCACAATTAATTAACAGCCTCCCTGTCCAATCCCGTCAACCCTGATATGATTAATTAATTCTTAAATGTATCGGGAACACCTTCATTAAATCCTCCCCATCTTGCATCCTCGACAATTGTCCAATCAACGCCCCGAGATCTGACAGCTATTATCAATATCGCATGACCCTTTGTGAGCACGCATTAGCGCACGATAGCAAAGTGGTTTTTGAATAGTGCCTCCACCACGCATCGAGTAATCTATGGAATCGCTGGCTTGAGGCTAAATACCGCCCCTTCCCCATAAGCGATGTGATATAAAACTGCTTACCGCCTCCGAACTAAATGACAAAACATCACGTCGCTCTCCCGGTGACATCACCCATCCAAAACCCACCAAACCTTGACTTTGTGTATAAAACAAAATAATGTCGTTTTCATTGTTTTATCCTGTGAACCTGTATGCCCATGCAAATGATACATCGAGGTCAACCAGCTTGAGTTTTCAGCCGCCAACCTACTCCAAACTTCACAGCCGACGCTGCCCAGAGCCAACCAGTTACACCCAACACCTGCATTCTGTTGCCCGTCCCCCAAAAGCAGGTATTTACCAATTCCCCAATGATAAACCCTGCAAATGCTTGTTTTCTCTGTAGATTGATTAAAAAACCAAAATTCACCAAAATTATGCTATTATATTTGTAAATTCAAGTACCCAGACTTGCTATTTCATCATTTCCACCTGAAAAACCTCAATTTCCCTCCTGAAACCCACAAGAACTAGTATGGAAACTCTAGTAGCCCTAAATGTTGCTCCCATTACCACTCCTCATCATGATTTGGACTATTTTCCTCTAGCAGATAAAGATTTCCAAATAAAAGACCTAACCACTAATAAAGACCACCTCAAAGTCTTCTGCCAATGTTGAGATAACCATTTGAATGGCTATGATGCCATGGGACTGTGGGAATCCAATCTCCCAATGTACTTTCTCCCCTCTGTCCATGTTTTCCCTGATATAATTCATCAATGCCATGCAAACTATCACCCCATGCTTTCCTTTTTACAATAATCGCTGAATCAATTAATGAGATGCTGCAATTTCACCTCAGTCAGGCTCTTACCCCCATTTCCATTGGGAATTTACTAGAAAAATCAACTCAATTATCCCAAGCTGAGCTCACTCGCCTCTACCAAACTTTCATACTACCACAGTATCAAACTAAAGATCCCCCTCCTTATATGTCAGCTTTCTTCAGAGACATAAGCAAAATCATAGTTTACATGATATCAACAGTCATGGGATTCAACACTAGTGAATATGTAGATGAATTGACCCTAGTAATGATGTCTATCTTTACCCCAGGATAGCCTCCTACTGTCAAATATGATTATGCCTCTTATATTGCTGACAAAATTCATGACCAATTCATGAAACTGGAGAATGAAAGGGTTTTCAAATTTTCCACCTTTATATACCACCTCATCCTTTACTATCAATTAGAACAATTCCCATTTTCTGTCAAGAAACTTGATACCAAGGGTAATCCAAGGTCTGTCATCTTTTGGTCTTCCATCTTCCATAAAACTTTTGATTGCCCTTATTCCTTTAATCAGTTCATTGATTAGTTTGTCCACCCAGTGACCACCTTGCTGATAGGGAATTCCCCTCCCAGAATTAGTGATGACATCAAAAGGATTCTTCAGCTTTCTAAACAGTACAAAGTGGGTGATTGGTATCTATACCAAAATCACACAGAAATCAGGATATATGGGTGTGAGCTTTCCCCATTTAAGCTCCCTAAGTATGTTCCAATGAGATTGTTTGCATTGGAATACTATAGATAAATGATAGACTCATATTTGGCACATTTTACTAAGGCCAAGAAGAAATCCCAACTCAGAATTAGGGATCACTTAGGCCCAATTGTCTGCAACACTAGAGAAGCATGGAGAGAAGCAAAACGAATTCTAGAGTATGATCTAAAGTTAAGAAAAAGTTTTAATTGGACTCCATATGACCCTCATAGTTTTATTTGTGATAGAAGGATGAAAAACAGACTATCACCATACTTGCATCACAGAGTTCTAGAGATTGAGAAATTTTCTAATATGGATGAATGGAGGGAAGGAACCCTAGTAGAAAAAGATAGTGAATAGGTCAATATAGAAAATGTAATGAAGGATCTTGAAAAAACACTTGACTTGGATTCTTTTGGGCAGGTACATTTTGAGACTTCTCAAAAGACAACATCAGGCATCAGTGCCTCAACAACTGATACCTCACAAAGGCTTCCACCAGTGCACCACCAGCAGAAACATCACAGGGAAGGGAAAAAGAAACTAGCAATCAGGCAACAGAACAATCGACCATGTCTAAATAGCCTGAAACTTCTCAAAAGCAGGCCCAAACACAGGCTCACCCTACTCAGATCAATATTGGAGAGCCCCCAATTTTACAGACCCCTCTGAATGAGGAAAGAATAAAAAGAGAGACAGGGAAGTAGCTACCCCTACCAATGGACCATCAGACCAGCCTGGTGCTAAAAGGCACAGGCTAAATCCTCATTTAGAAGAGGAATTTTTTGAAGACACTACTGATAGTCAAAGAAAAGAAGGTGTAGACAGTCATCAAACTTTCCTAGTAGGAGGAACACCTTCTAGCTCACAGAGACAGGAGCTGGAGAGACAACAAAGTGCTGAAGTGTCATCCTTCAAGCCCCCCAGGAAATGAAAACCTGGATATTAAAAAGTAATTAAAGGAAATAAAGGCTAGGAATGAGCCATTGAGGATCCAAGTATACAACCAGTATTTAAAAATGGCACCCACCAATTAGAACAGGCTGATGTCAGCTTATGACATCAAGGAGGGAAAAATGCAAATGAGCTTCTTCAAGCCCAAAGTGTAGCAGCCTCAAACAAGGGCAGATTATCTTCAAACAGATTTTGAAGTTATGGCAAAGGACATTCATCCCCTGGACCAGATTGAGTTACACAAACAAATAGGGGAAATGGTGTATTCAACATTTCTAGCAAAGCCATGATGGCCCAAAGATTGGAAAATTCTCTAAATAATACAACTGCCCAATTATAGCAACAAAAAGCCTCCTCACAGGCTAAAGACAACATAATTAAATCTTTGGAGGAGTTGGTGATTGGATTGGGTCATAACCCAAAGGATGTAAAGGCAGTGGAGGCCTTAATAAAGAAGAAAGATGAAGACATAGCTGCCTTGCGAAATCAGCTAAAGTTGCCCCCATCAAGACATCCACAAACTACAGAAGTTGTCCAAAATAAATCTGAAGAAGAGCTTATGGACTTAGTCCTAAAGTTTAATGAACAGTTGAAGGAAACTGAGCAAGAGTTAGAAAAATCACTAAAGAGTAAGCAGGGAGAGTCGACCTCTCAGCCTCCAAATGTGATTCCAGTAGTTTCCACTGTAGTCCCCTCAACACTTGGAACAGCTCTGGCACCAAATGTCCCAGTAGTCATAGCAGAAGTAATTGCAGGAATAACAACAGCAAGAACAACACAAGCAGGTACTTTAGGTTTAAGCACAGAAGAATTGATAAAGTCAATGGAGGAGATGAAGCTCCAAGTCTCAGAATTACAGAAGGTAAAAGAACAATTTGTTACCTTAGAACAAGAAATATGATCTTTCCAAAATCAATTTTGCTGAAAAGGTGAGGGAGAATAAAGGATTAGCTCAGCAGGTGAAATCACTAGAGAAGGACCTCACTTTTGACAAGCCCTTAGCAAATATTAGGAAAATTCTTTGGACCAACATCACTCAGTCAATAAATGATGCTTGGCCATCAATACAAATAATTTTTGAACAAATTGATTTGGTAAAAGTGGCTCTCAAAGAAATCCAGAGGACTAAGGAAGAATTAGGAAGAAAGCCTGAGGAAGCCACCATGCTAATAAATTTTTTGAATAGCAAGAATAAGTACCAACTAGAAGAGTTGGGCATTGAAGATAGAATAGGGACTATTCTATAGGTCAAGAAGGTATTGACCAAAAGGTCTCTCATGCATAATTTGGAAAGAAGATGCCAAAATATACAAGAAGAAATCAATGATTTTACGGAGAAATTTGGCATATTGTAGAGCAAAGGACTTCCCAGTCCTTTAGTTATTAATGATAAATTGATGAGACATATAGACTATGTTGACAAGTTGGCTCAATATGTAGACAACCAGGCCAGCTCATCAGCTAGTGCATCTGCACCAAAGGCACTACCTACAGGCAGAGTTCTCTATGACAATCTAGAGAACCTTTTCTATGTGGAGCATGAAATAAAACATCTGTTCCCAGTTCAGCCTAATTTTTTCAAATACACCGAGATTGATGAGATCCTCAGAAAATTTCAAAGGACCAAAATACCACAGGAAAAATGGTCGACAGATATGATAGAAATTTTGTAATTTATCCTTGGTAAAAAAAAAAAGGTAAATTTTCATTTTTTACAATAGTCAATGGTGGTAATAGAAGGTAAACCAGGATCAAATAGGTAAAGAGTATCAGAACAGGTCAAAGAGTAATAGTAAGAAGATGAAAAGAAAAACAACTAGCACATAATTATAGAGAAGACAGTGAGATGCCCAATCATAGGGCCTGCCTCCAGCTCATTCACAAGAATAGGGACAGCAAGCCATCAGTTTACCTTTATCTTCTATATTCGAGACCATATGTCTCTACTTTCATGTAACATATAGTTAGTCATCCTAGAATATATCTCTCTTTGTTATGAGATATTTTATTGTAAATTTTTGTATAAATACTCCCTCATTCAGAGTATTGAGGGTGGATTCTTAGACATTTTTGTAAAACTGATTATTTTGGAAAAGAAGTATTGTTGGACAATTTTTTGTATGGCTGGCTGGATGAAGGAATAATACAAAGGACTTTTCACAGGATTCATGTGTCAAGCACCAGACAAATAAGTATCTATATCTCATGTGTTATTGTTTTCTTTTTTAAATATTTCAATTGTGTTCCATCTCTGAATATTAAATGAAAAAGTGTAATTCAGAAAGTGCTTAAGTGCAATCTATCTTTAAAATCGTTTTTATTCTAAATGTTTTCTTCTAAACTATCATAGGCAGTGAATTCTTAATTTCTCCTGCTTCTTAGTTTATCATTTTGGTCATTTAATAAAAAATTCTTAATTTCTTTTTATTGGTGATCAATCATTTTCCCTCTCTTAAAACATGTTGAAGGATTCTTAATTGCCCTTCATCCCTTTTAAGTCCATCCCATCCTTTCAAGTTACCATTTGTTCCCTGTTTAGCTATCTTGCCCTATGAAGCCATCCTTTTGTTGAAAAGCTAAGTCTAGTTAAGCCATCTTTAGATTGACTCCATAGCCCAATGGCCTAAAATACTCAATTCTATCCATCTGCTCCTGAATTCCACCACCAAACACAATAAAACCCCCCAAGCTTTCATAACTAGCTTGATATCTGATAAAACAAAGCTAAATCTTAAAAAGAGAGCCCTCTCTGGGTAGAGATTGGCTAGATTCTGTACCTAAAAGTTGGTTTGTGGTTACCTCGGACCCTCTTCCCTCTTCTTACAACTTCAAGGAGAATCTGAGTGACAACATAGTGGCGACTCTGCTGAGGAACGAAAAGTTTGTTTGTTTGTTATCATTGTTTTCTTTTATAAACTACAGATGGTGCCTGAAGTTAGCGAGGTAGCCTTCAGACTACTCTTGCTCTGCAAGTGCATAGTAGATGAATGCTGCTTTAGTCAATCTCTGGTTTAGTTTATGAACTGAACATATGGTTTCCAAATGTCAATTCCTCAGTCCTAAAAATCTTTAAGAAAGTTTAAATTTCATATCTACAGCCTCTTAAAGAAATAATAGAAGTTGTTTCTTGATATCAATTAAGAAAAACCAAAAACAAAACCTAAAAACCTGGCTTCAGAAAGGACTTGTTACACTAGAGCTAATCCTGATCCCAATCCACCACAAGTGTTTGAGAACCCTAACCTGATCCCTAGAATTCTTAGGAGATAGGAAAGTCAAGAAAGTTTTGCTAGTTCTAGGCCCACCTACAGATCAAGTTCCTGTCCTGTTAGGTGGATTTATCTTGAAGATGAACCCTTCGATGAATGTTTTGAAACCTCTCTGTTTAGGACATCTTCTGATTCCGAATTAATTGACTTAGTCCCAGACCCACTGTTCATCGAAGACTTACAGCTTGAAGCTATCAATTTGTCAATTGACAGGCAATTGCAGAACTCAATACAATCTGATCTTACCACTGAAGGAACACCCAATCCCTTTGTAATCACTATTGCCTCTGCAAGTCCATCACCATTTCCTCATACATCTCAACCTCAAACCACCCCTTCCACTCCTCCATCTACAACTCAAACACCTATTGTTATTCCAACTGCAGCTATTGTTTCATCACTACCTATAGCAATGGCAAACAGATATGTTCTATTGGTATTACTAGCTAATTTAGGTGCCATTCCCTAAGATTACTAAAGTAACATCACTCCATTTGATGGTATTGGTACCTACACAGCCCAACAACATACCAAAAGGATGACTGACTACTTTTAAATTTATGAAATAGATGTTGATGATGTACGAATGAGAATATTTGTTCAGAGTCTAACTGGGGAAGTCAGAACCTGGTTTAGAGCCCTAGCTGCAAACAGTATAGACAACCTATAAACTCTCTATAGACAATTCGTAAACCGATGGGAGAAAAGGAAAGATCCTCTTCAAATTTTATTAGAGTATGACAACTTAAAGAGAGGAACACAAGAAACTGTGCAGGATTACTACACTAGGTTCAGCAATGTCTATAATGCCATCCCTCAAAACCTTAGACCACCACCTGATTTAGCCTTAATCAAATTCCCTAATGGATTTTATTATGACATGGCCTTCCAGCTAAGAGAAAGTGCTCCTCGCACATTGGAAGATATGCAAAGTATAGCTGTCGGTGTTGAAGCCAACCTGGTGTCTAAAAGAGCCAAGGTTAGAAGTGAAAGAAGAATACCACTGAAAGAAGAATCCTCACCCTTTGAACAGAAATTAGATGCTATAATCAAAGGGATGGATAGGCTAGGGGATAGAGTGGAAACAATTTAAAGGAAAGATCCTTGGGATGGTCAGCGAACCAACATAGGAAGAAATCCCAATTTCAGAAAAAATCAAAACCAGAACACTAGGAAGACTGGTCCGGACCAAAGCATTAGGCCCCCTTTCCAGGAGAATTATGCAGAAGCCTCAAACTCTGATGAACCAGTAGAATACACTCAAATAAATCTGATGGGACTCAATAATGAATGAGATGTTTTCTTGACCCAAGATGATCAAGAGGCTCACATTCTTAAACAATTCCAAATTTAGTCGGGTGAATCATTTGACTTCAGGGAGGGATATGACACAGCCATCTATGAGGTGCATAAGTAGTACAACCTGAGGAGTAGAAGAATTGATGTTCCTGAAACCAACAAACAGAAAACTTCAAAACAACCCATGAAAGGTAAGACAATCACTACACCTGTACATATTCTTTCTAGATCAGACCCTAATCCTTCTAATCCAATAATTGAAGATGTCTCTGACAATCAACCAAATAATAGACAACCCTCCACTTCTCCTCCTCCCAAAGGAAATGTGGAAGAACCTCCAGAAGTTGATTTAGGAGAAACTTCAAATCATAACCTCACTCCTAAGAAAGAGAAAAATATAGAAAATACAGAAAATAGAGAGAATCCCACTGTTTGAAACACAAAAGACCAAACAGAAAAACCTTTTAACCTAGAAACTGAAGTAGGCAAGCTAAAGATTGTTGTTCCATTGTCTGAATTAGTTAAACATGAAGCCTACAGAAGTCAAATTAACAAATCACTTAAAATCACTGGAACTGAAGACTCGGTTAATGTATTTGATGACCAACCAGAATTGATCTTTGGCCCTGAAGTAAATGGAAAACCATCAGAAGGAGGAATTCCTCCTTTCTATGTGAGCTTAAATATACATGACAAAATTCTTCACAATGCCATGTTTGATTTTGGGGCATCTCACAACCTAATCCCCAAATCTGTAATGGAAAAATTAGACCTAGACATCACCAGACCATACAAAGAACTTTTTGCTTTTGATTCTAGTCAGGTGAGATGTTTAGGACTAATAAAAGACTTGTGTGTCTCATTAGTTCAATACCCTGCAAAAACAATCTTAATGGATATAGTGGTAGCAGATATACCACCAAAATATGGTATGTTATTGTCCAGATCCTGGGGTGCTAAGCTTCAGGGATCTCTTCAATTGGACATGTCCTATGCTACTATCTCGGTCTTCGGCCAACCTAAGAAGCTATACAGAGAAACTTTAATGAAATATGTAGTAAGTAGTTAGGAAAAACCACAAAATTTCTCCATATACTCAGTGCACTCTGATATGGACTCATTAATTCTTTACAATGCCAAAACCAATCCTTCCAATAACTTAGAAGTTTTAGCAACATAACAAAAAGAAATTAGAAAAGGAAAATCTAGTGTTTAGATTTAGGAATTATCTAAAAATAATGAAACATCAGATAACAATGACAAACCAGTTGAGAATGAAAAACCAGATCTCATTGTTAAACAAATTCCCACCACCCCTGACACCAACTATGAGCATGAAATTCTTTGGCATTTAGAATTTCATAGCTCAGTGAATAAATTAGGGGTAGGAGTAGGAGTTTGGGTGTGCAATCTAGAAAATGAACATGCTGAAGGCCGTGCCTACAGATGAAATTTTAAGTGTACCAATAATATGGCAGAGTATGAGGCTCTCTTGCTAGGTCTAAAACTTGTTAAAAGATTAGGGGAAATTACAGTATCTGTCATAGGAGATTCTGAATTAATCATTAAACATATCAAAGGAAAATATTTAACTAGGGATTCTAGATTAGGATACTACAGAGGAACAATCATAGAGATTCTTAATACTTTTCTGGAAAATCAACTTGCTACAATCCCTAGAAAACACAACTTGCAAGCCCACAATCTGGCAATGTTTTCCAGCACCTGCAAATTACTTTTCGAACCTAATCATCAGTTTACAGCCGAGATTAGACATAGACCAGCCATCCCTGATAATTTAAAAAACTGGCAGGTGTTTGATAGTGATGAGCAGATTAATAACTTTTTAACTTTAGAGGAAGAATTTTCTAACAGTTACATAGATGTTGATACAATCATTAATTCAAATCAGATAGATGAGGTAGAAATAAACATTTCAGAAGAGAGTTCAATTCAAATGCTTCATCCCACAAAGTTCACTAAAAAAGAAGTTCAAGACCTTAAACAAATGGACCTTGATGAAATAATTGAAGAAGAAACAGAGGTCATTGACTTAAAAGACAATCATCTGCCTAAAGGATTAACTCCTCTAGAAGACCTCTTTGATTCCAATGACATTCCCAAAAAACCAAAAATGGAACCACTAAAAGCAGACATTGAAGAATATAACTTAGGGACAGAGGAAAATCCAAAAATGATAAAACTATCAAAATATTTACCTCCTGACCAGAAGTTAAAATATGTTGAACTCATGAGAGAATTCCAGGATGTCTTTGCCTGGAGTTATGAGGATTTGAAATCATATGACACCTCTATAATTCAGCATACAATACCTCTGAAAGAAAATCAGAAGCCCTTCAAACAAAATCTTAGAAGAATAAACCCTATATTATTACCATTAAATTAAAAGTATGTATCAAGAAGGGATAATTTCCCCTATTAGATTTTCTGAGTGGGTGTCTAATCTAGTACCTACTAGGAAGAAAACTGGGGAAATAAGATTATGTGTTGATCTGAGAAATGTGAATAAGGTTTCTCTGAAAGATAATTACCCTTTACCTAAGATGGATCATATTTTGCAAAGGGTAGTAGGTTCTTCTAGAATTTCACTTTTAGATGGGTTCTCAAGGTATAACTAGGTTTTGGTTCATCCTGATGACGAAGAGAAATATTATTTTACAACACCATGGGGAACTTTTATGTACATCAAAATGCCATTTGGACTCAAAAATGCAGGAGCAACTTTCCAAAGAGCAATGGATATTTCATTTTCCAAAGAGATTCATGATTTTCTTGTTATATATCTAGATGATCTAACTATTTTTTCTAAATCAGATCAGCAACATTTGGACCATCTCAGACAAGTATTTCTAAAATGTAGAAAATATGGTATTTCTTTGAACCCAAAGAAGTCCTTGTTTGGCCTAGAGGAAGGTAAACTCTTGGGTCACATCATTTCCAAAGATGGCATTCAAATTGACCCTGCCAGAATAGAAGTTATTCTACAGATACCTCATCCAAGAAGTATCAAAGAACTTCAAGCTTTCTTAGGGAAGAATGATGTTTTGAGAAGATTCATTTCTAAAATAGCAGAACTCATTAGATTACTAAATAATATGCTCAAAAAGGATTCAAGTATAAAATGGATAGTAGAGTCCAAGCAATCTTTTGAAGAAATTAAAATGGCCCTAACCAGAACATCGGTCCTCACCAGTCCTCAATTTGATAGAGACTTCATAATTTTTTCATTTGCATCAGAACACACCATAGCAGTTCTTTTATTACAAAAGGATGATAAGGAATGTGAAAAGCCCATAGCCTTTTTTAGTAAAGCACTTAGAGATGCATCACTAAAATACAAAATAAAGGAAAAACAAGCTTTTGCATTGGTAAAAGCCATTAAGGACTTCAGAGTCTACATATTATACTCTCATGTGATAGCCTATGTGCCTAATGCAGTTGTCAAAGACATCCTGACTTAGGATGGAATTGAGGGCAAAAGAGGTAAATGGATTGCTACCATCTTAGAGTATGATATAGAGATAAAACCTACAAAACTGATAAAAGGACAAGGTTTGGCCAACTTTATGCCAGAAACTAATTGTCAAGCCGTGGATATAAATGAACTGGATGACAAATAGGAGATGGCGACTCCACAAATCAACCAGGCCTTTTCAGACTCACCTTGGTATGCTGATGTAGTTTATGTTTTACAAAACCTGCAGGATCCTTCAGGGTTATCCAGAACAAAAAATAAGTTTTTAAAAATGAAAGCTTCAAAGTTTTGTATCATAGATAATACTCTTTTTTGGAAAAGTCATGAAGGAATTTTATTGAATTGTTTGTTAAACGATGAAGCTAACAAGGATCTCCAAGAATTTCATGCAGGAGGTTGTGGTGGACACGTCTATTGCAAGTCAACTATAGATAAGATCCTAAGGGCTGGATTCTATTGGCCAACCTTGTTCGCAGATGTTAAGAAATTTGTCACTTCTTGCCATAAATGTCCAATTTTTTAAGGCAAGAGAAAGTTGTTACCTTTACCCCTGAAACCCATTTCCATTGAGAAACCTTTCCAACAATGGGGTCTTGACTTCATTGGAGAAATCCATCCATCCTCTTCAGGCCAACATAAATGGATACTCACTACCACTAACTATTTTACCAAATGGATAGAGGCCATTCCCTCTAGACAGGCCAATGACACAGTGATCATAGGATTCCTAGAAACCAACATATTGTCCAGGTTTGGTTGCCCTGCTAAAATCATAACTGATAATGTTACAACTTTCAAATCAAAAAAGATGATCAGTTTCTGTAACAAGTATCACATCACCTTAGGTCATTCCACAGCCTATTACCCTCAAGGGAATGGATTGGTTGAATCTTCCAACAAGAGTCTTATTAATATCATTAAAAAACTGTTGGAGGAGAACAAGAAGACTTGGCACAAGAAACTGATAAATGCACTATGGGCAGACAGGCTTACAACCAAAAAATCCATTGGCACTAGTCCTTATGAGTTAGTATATGGCATGGAGGCTATATTTCCTTCATCATTAGGAGTTCTTGTAATGAAAATACTCCAAGAAGCTCAAGTGGAACCCAATGATATTCAAAGAAGGATAAACCAGACCATCAATTTACAGCAAACCAGAGAGGAGGTGTACCAAAGATCCCAAGTGTTGCAGGAGAAGCTCAAGAAGATATTTGACAAAAGAACCAAGGCAGATGATTTCTACCTTGGAGATAAAGTGTTAAGATGGGATTCCAGGAGAGAGGAAAAGGGGAAACATGGGAAGTTTGACTTCCTATGGAAGGGACCATATATCATCTATGCTCTCCAAGGAAACAATACATATTTTCTAAAAAACTTGGATGGCACAGAAGTAGAAGAAGGACCAGTCAATGGTCAGATGTTGAAACATTACTTTGATCCTACTTATTAATGTTACCCTGATTGTTAACATGTACATACTATATCCTTTGTACTATCATAGTTTTGATTGGACAGTAACTTGTTGGAGTTGAAGCCCGAAGAGAAGGCCCTAAGCTTCAGGAGTATTACTGTCATACATACAATAAAGGCAACAAGCAGAAGAAGATTGTAGAGTGCAGTCAAAGTCATTCAGATGGCCTCTGATCTACTGTTCTTGACTTTTCACCAGGAAAAGCCATCCCCAAGTGGAGCCACTGTTATGCCCCTATACCAATAGGTGTCATATATCATGATTGACGTGATGAAATATGTAATATATTCATACCTTTACTTGTTGCAAAGGTTTTCCATATTTGTAAAAAATCAAAAAATTTAAAAAGTCCTGATGATGAGTCTTTCTCTAGGCTCGAAACGTCGACAAAAAGAAAAAAGATGAACACTGTGGATTATCCGAATTCAATCTCTCAAAAACCACTCCACAGAAACCTGCAATCCAGAATTTAAAAAGTGTAAAGTGGATATACCCTAAAAGAAAAATCAAAGGGTGAAAAGAATAAAAAGATGGTCAAAAAAATGAAAGAAAATGAACCCCAACAAAAAGAAAGGGCAAGGAAAGTGTGCAAGTCTAAATGCCACTAATTTTTCAATTCGTATAATAAAAAATTCTGTGCAACTTGTCACTTATGCCACAATTTATGAATAGTCAAATAGTTTAAACTTGGCTAGTTCATTTTTCAATTTCATGCTGTAGAAATAGAGAATAAAGATCTGACCAAACAGTCTAATCTTGGCAGATAAGTAAATAGTTAGAGTGAAAAAGGAGCTCCACAGTTTAATCTGAGCCCTTGGATGTAATAAGTGTAGACTTAGATAATCATTTCCATGTAAAGGAAAAGAAAATTTGATAAGGGTTTTTCCAGTCTAAGTGCACCCAAATAAAGAAGTAAAAATTCTAGGTTAAAGTAGGTAGGGTAGGCAGATGATGGTTACAGAATTATATGTGGTGAATGATGATTCTAAATGCGTTAATCTTTTACTTTCATCACAAGGCAAAGGCATAAATCACATGGA
Source organism: Pinus tabuliformis (assembly GCA_031772625.1). Classification (NCBI taxonomy): domain Eukaryota; kingdom Viridiplantae; phylum Streptophyta; class Pinopsida; order Pinales; family Pinaceae; genus Pinus; species Pinus tabuliformis. Next base: position 1,209,624,241 of record CM062811.1, read on the forward strand.
AGGCACATCAAGCAAGCAAAGTCAAGTAATTAACTCCCCTATTCATTTTCCCTAAATTTTCACTAATGTCTATTAAATTAGAGGGGCTCAGAGCATTTCTCTGACTTCTGGAGGGACCGAACCCTCAGCCCAATAATTTATAAAGCCTAAGTACTTAAGACCATTCATTAATCATCATAGCCCTTCATAAAAATCATTCATACCCTGGATAAGTTTTTCCTAAGTAAAATCCTATTTTACTTAGGAAAATTATAATATTTCCACAAAAACCCTTTTTTCACCTTAGCCTAAGTTTAAATACACACTTTAATGTTTTATGCTTAGCACTTTTCCACTTCATAAATTCATATTAACTACTAATTTATGTTATTAAGTAATTCCCATATACACCCGCTCCCATATTATTTAAACTATTAAAATCCTGAATTTCTATATATCCCGCCCCTTTGGTTAGTTATAACCATAATACATCATTAATCGGGATTAATTAGTTAAACAGTAACTAATTAACAACCCTTAATCCCCCGCCGCATTAATAAGGGATTAATTAACCCTCACGGTTAATTAACAACCTCCCCGTCCAATCTCGTCAACCCTGATATGATTAATTAATTCTTAAATGTATCGGGCCTGCCTTCATTAAATCCCTACCATCTCGTATCCCCGACAGTCATCCGATCAAAGCACCGAGATCTGATGGCTATTATCAATATTGCACAACTGTTTGCGACCACTCGTTAGTGTGCGATTGTAAAGCGGTTTTTGAATAGTGCCTCCGCCACTCATCGAGTAATCTACAGAATCATTGGCTCGAGGCTAAATACCGCCCCTTCCCCATAAGCGATGTGATATAAAACCACTTACCACCTCTGAGCTAAATGACAAAACGTCATGTCACTCTCCCGGTGATGTCACCCATCCAAAGCCCGCCAAACCTTGACTTTGTGTATAAAACAAAATAATGTCGTTTTCATTGTTTTATCCCATGAACCTATATGCCCATGAAAATGATACGTCGAGGTCAACCAGCTTGAGTTTTCAGCTGCCAATCTGCTCCAAACTTCACAGCCGATGCCACCTAGAGCCACCCAGTTATGCCCAGCACCTACATTCTATTGCCTGTCCCCCAAAAGTAGGTATTTACCAATTCCCTGACGATAAAACCCTGCAAATGCCTGGTTTCTCTGTAGATTGATTAAAAAACCAAAATTCACCATAATTCTGCTACTATATTTCTAAATTCAAGTACCAAAACCTGCTATTTCATCATTTCCACTTGAAAAACATCAATTTCCCTATTGATACCCACAAGAACTAGTATGGAAACTCTGGTAGCCCTAAATGTTGCTCCCATTATCACTCCTCATCGTGATTTGGACTATTTGCCTCTAGTAGATAAATATTTCCAAATAAAATACCTAACCACTGATAAAGGCCACCTCAAAGTCTTCTGCCAATGTTGAGATAACCATTTGAATGGTTATGATGCCATGGGACTCTGGGAATCCAATCTCCCAATGTACTTTCTCCCCTCTATCCATGTTTTCCCTTATATAATTCATCAATGCCATGCAAACTATGACCCCATTCGCAGAGCAGTCATGTCTCCCAACCAAACAGTCCTTTTTACAATAACTGCTGAATCAATTAATGAGATGCTGCAATTTCACCCCAGTCAAGCTCTTACCCCCATTTCCATTGGGAATTTACTTGAAAAATCAACTCAATTATCCCAAGCTGAGCTCACTCGCCTCTGCCAAACTTTCATACTACCACAGTATCAAACTAAAGATCCCCCTCCTTATATGTCAGTTTTCTTCACAGACATAGGCAAAATCATAGTTGACATGATATCAACACTCATGGGATTCAACACTAGTGAATATGTAGATGAATTGACCCTAGTAATGATGTCTATCTTTACCCCAGGACAACCTCCTGCTATCAAATATGATTATGCCTCTTATATTGCTGACAAAATTCATGACCAGTTCATGAGACTGGAGAATGAAAGGGTTTTCAAATTTTCCACCTTTATATACCACCTCATCCTTTATTATCAATCAGACCAATTCCTATTTTCTGTCAAGAAACTTGATACCAAGGGTAATCCAAGGTTTGTCATCTTTTGGTCTTCCATGTTCCATAAAACGTTTCCTTGCCCTTATTCCTTTAATTAGTTCATTAATTAGTTTGTCCACCCAGTGACCACCTTGCTGATACGGAATTCTCCTCCCAGAATTTGTAATGACATAAAAAGGATTCTTTAGCTTTCTAAACAGTACAAAGTGGGTGATTGGTATCTATACCAAAATCTCATAGAAATCAGGATATATGGGTGTGAGCTTTCCCCATTTAAGCTCCCTAAATATGTTCCAATGAGACTGTTTGCATTGGAATACTATAGAGAGATGATACACCCATATTTGACACATTTTACTAAGGCCAAGAAGAAATTCCAAGTCAGAATTGGGGATCACTTAGGCCCAATTGTCTGCAAAAGTAGAGAAGCATGGAGAGAAGCAGAATGAATTCTAGAGGATGATCTAAAGTTAAGCAAAAGTTTTAATTGGACTCCATATGACCCTCATATTTTTATCTGTGATAGAAGGATGAAAAACAGACTATCACCATACTTGCATCACAAAGTTCCAGAGATTGAAAAATTTGCAAATATGGATGAATGGAGGGAAGAAACCCTAGTAGGAAAAGATAGTGAACAAGTCAATATAAGAAATGTAATGAAGGATCTTGAAAAAACACTTGACTTGGATTATTTTGGGCAGGTACATTTTGAGACTTCTCAAAAGACAACATCAGGCATCAGTGCCTCAACAGCTAATACCTCACAAAGACTTCCACCAGAGACTAGTGCACCACCAACAAAAACATCACAGGGAAGGGAAAAAGAAACTAGCAATCAGGAAACAGAACAATCTACCATGTCTAAACAACCCGAAACTTCTCAAAAGCAGGACCAAACACAGGCTCACCCTTCTCAGATCAATATTGGAGAGTGACCAATTTTACATACCCCTCTGAATGAGGAAAAGAATAAAAAGAGAGATAGGGAAGTAGCTACCCCTGTCAGTGGACCATCAGACCAAACTGGTCCTAAAAGGCACACGCTAAATCCTCTTTCAGAAGAGGAATTTTTTGAGGACACTACTGATATTCAAAGAAAAGAAGGTGTAGATAGTCATCAAACTTTCCCAGTAGGAGGAACATGTTCTAGCTCACAGAGATAGGAGCTGGAGAGACAACAAAGTGCTGAAGTGTCATCCTTTAGGCCCCCAGGAAATGACAACCTAGATATTAGAAATAAATTCAAGGAAATAAAGGCTAGGAATGAGCCATTGAGGATCCAACTTGACAACCAATATTTAAAAATGGCAAACAGTAATAAGAACAGGCTGATGTCAGCTTATGACATCAAGGAGGGAAAAATGAAAATGAGCTTCTTCAAACCCAAAGTATAGCAGCCTCAAACAAGGGTAGATTATCTTCAAACAAATTCAGAAGTTATGGCAAGGGACATTCATCCCCTGGACCAAATTTACACAAAAAAATAGGGGAAATGGTGTCTTCAACATTGACTAGCAAAGCCATGATGGCCCAAAGATTGGAAAATTCTTTAAATAATACCACTGCCTAATTACAGTTGGAAAAAGCCTCCTCACAGACTAAAGACAATAGAATTAAATCTTTGGAGGAGTTGGTGATTGGATTGGGTCATAACCCAAAGGATGTAAAGTCAGCGGAGGCCTTAATAAAGAAGAAAGATGAAGCCATAGCTGCCTTGAGAAATCAGCTAAAGTTGCCACCATCAAGGCATCCACAAACTGCAGAAGTTGTCCAAAAGAAATATGAAGAAGAGCTTATGGACTTAGTCCTAAATCTTAATGAATAGTTGAAGGAAACTGAGCAAGAGTTAGAAAAGCCACTGAAGAGTACACAGGGAGAGTCGACCTCTCAACCTCCAAATGTGATTCAAATAGTTTCCACTGCAGTCCCCTCAACACTTGGAACAACTTTGGCACCAAATGTCCCAGTGGTCACAACAGAAGTAATTGCAGGAACAACAACAGCAAGAATAGCACAAGCAGGTACTTCAGGTTTAAGCATAGAAGAATTGATAAAGTCAATGGAGGAGATGAAACTCCAAGTCTCATAATTACAAAAGGTAAAAGAACAATTTGTTACCTTGGAACAAAAATATGATCTTTCCAAAATCAATTTTGCTGAAAAGGTGAGGGAGAATAAAGGATTAGCTCAGTAGGTGAAATCACTAGAGAAGGACCTCACTTTTGACAAGCCCTTAGCAGATATTAGGAAAATTCTTTGGACCAACATCACTCAGTCAATAAATGATGCTTGGCCATCAATACAAATAATTTTTGAACAAATTGATTTGGTAAAAGTGGCTCTCGAAGAAATCCAGAGGACTAAGGAAGAATTAGGAAGAAAGCCTGAGGAAGCCACCATGCTAATAAATTTTTTGAATAGCAAAAATAAGTACCAACTAGAAGAGTTGGGCATTGAAGACAGAACAGGGACTATTCTAGAGGTCAAGAAGGTATTGACCAAAAGGTCTCTCATGCAGAATTTGGAAAGAAGATGCCAGAATATACAAGAAGAAATTAATGATTTTATGGAGAAATTTGGCATATTGCAGAGCAAAGGACTTCCTAGTCCTTTAGTTATTAATGATAAATTGATGAGACATATAGAATATGTTGACAAGTTGGCTCAATATGTAGACAACCAGGCTAGCTCATCAGCTAGTGCATTTGCACCAAAGGCACTACCTACAGGCAGAGTTCTCTATGATAGTCTAGAGAACCTTTTCTATTTGGAGCATGAAATAAAACATCTGTTCCCAGTCCAGCCTAATTTTTTCACCGAGGTGGACAGATATGAAAGAAATTTTGTAATTTATCTTTGGTAGAAAAAAAAGAAAAGTAATATGTCATTATTTACCATAGTCAATGGTGGTAACAAAAGGTAAACCAAGATCAAATAGGTAAAGAGTATCAGAACAGGTCAAAGAGTATCAGTAAGAAGATGAAAAGTAGAACAACCAGCACATAATTACAAAAAAGACAACAAGATGCCCAATCATAGGGCCTACCTCTAGCTCATTCACAAGAATAGGGACAACAAGCCATCAGTTTACCTTTATCTTCTATATTCGAGACCATCTGTCTCTACTTTCATGTAACATATAGTTATTCATCCTAGAATATATCTCTCTTTGTTATGAGATATTTTATTGTAAATTTTTGTATAAATACTCCCTCATTCGGAGTATTGAGGGTGGATTCTTAAACATTTCTGTAAAACTAATTATTTTGGAAAAGAAGTACTATTGGACAATTTTTTGTATGGCTGGCTGGATGAAGGAATAATACAAAGGAATTTTCATAGGATTCATGTGTCAAGCACTAGACAAATAAGTATCTATATCTCATGTGTTATTGTTTTCTTGTTTAAATATTTCAATTGTGTTCCTTCTTTGAATATTAAACGAAAAAGTGTAATTCAGAAAGTGCTTAAGTGCAATCTGTCTTTAAAATCATTTTTATTCTAATTTTTTTCTTCTAAACTATCATAGGCAGTGAATTCTTAATTGCTCCTTCTTCTTAGTTTATCATTTCAGTCATTTAATAAAAATTTCTTAATTGTTTTTTATTGGTGATCAGTCATTTTCCATCTCTTAAAACATGTTGAAGGATTCTTAATTACCCTTCATCCCTTTTAAGTCCATCCCATCCTTTCAAGTTGCCATTTGTTCCCTGTTTAGCTATCTTGCCCTGTGAAGCCATCCTTTTGTTGAAAATTTAATTCCAGTTAAGCCATATTTAGATTGACTCCATAGCCTAATGGCCTAAAATACTCAATTCTATCCATTTTCTCCTGAATTCTACCACCAAACACAATCAAACCCCCCAAGCTTTCATAACTAGACCGATATGTGATAAAACAAAGCTAAATCTTAAAAAGAGAGCCCTCTCTGGGTATAGATTGGCTAGATTCTGTACCTAAAAGTTGGTTTGTGGTTACCTTGGACCCCTTTCCCTCTTCTTACAACTTCAGGGAAAATCTGAGTGATAACTGTAAGAACCCTTGGTATTTATAATACCATGGTGTGGAAATGGTACACGCCTTTGCTTCTTCATAACTACGTTTGTATGTTCTTTTCTTCATAAAACCCACATATACTTTTTGAAATATCGACTTTGTTATTGAACTGCCTCTAAACTGTTATGCCTTTGTCAAAACTCTCTATCAAATTTGTAGACACATCCTATTGACATATGTTCCATCAAAGAATAATCCATCAATGAAGTTTCCATGAAAGGAAAACTCATCAAGTAGGTTGTCATCAAGGACAACACATAATTCATAATAAAAACAATCTTCCTCTTTGGACTTGCTAGCAACCACTTTGGTGCTTGGTCAACACCACCTGTAGATACTTGTAAAACAGATCAAGCTAAGCACCAATATTTTCAAACACCAAGTTACTCTCCCCCTTTGACATGTAGGGAAAAGGGTTGATTAATACTAAATAAAGGATTCTCTCTTGAGTGTTGTATATCTGAATGACTGAGTATTTAATACTAACCATGATCCCTCTAAGTACATGCTAAAATTTCTAAAGGATGCACAATGAAGTACATGACTCTATGACTCATATGACCTGTCCTATCACCATGGACCCAAACTTACATCAATCACCCAATCATAATGGGTTTACATATTTTGTATCATTATTAAATCAACTTCCCAAACATAGTGGGGTTAGAAATTAAATCATGTGTCCAAAGGACTTGACCATAATAGTTCATACATTATTGAATTTTACAATAAGTAAATCATAAGTATTTACATGAATTTTACATCAAATTATAGATATGACATTTATAACAAAGACAAATAACCTTAATAAGACCATGATAGTCACAAGTAACTATCACACACCATATATGATTTGCACCATCAACATTTGTCAGCAACACCAAGAATAATAACCAGTATATTTCCATGATCTATTCGCAATATAAAACAATGTAGATTCAATATCATCAACTTGTGACCAGGTATGGAGCAACAACAACATAAGTGAGTACCAAGCATATCATCATTAATTAAGATAGGGCAATGTGGCATCATTCTTCATCATCATAAAAAATGCCATGTTTCCAAGTATTATACAGCAAATGTAGTAGTAACATATCATCAAGCATGTCTTAGCAACATCATTCTTCATACAAAGAAGAATTATCATACCAACAACTTTTCATCAAGAACTTATTTCACCAATATGCAACTCAATCAGATATCATAATCAAGAACTTTGACAACATCACCTATTGATAAGCATCATTATGTATCAATTCATGATTAGAAGCATCGTAAATTCTCTCCTTGAACCTGTTCCAACTATTTACTCATCATATCATATCATATATTAGTAAAAATCATAAAATCATCTTCATCAACCAGTCATCCATCAAGGTATAAATAATTTTAACGACCAAAATAAATTCTCGATATCAACAATAGACTGTAATCATCAGCTATCTAAATAGGAAAGCTAACCAATAATTGATTGAAGTATATCATACCCTTCTTTTGATTTTGTCCCAATGTTTCTTGTTTTAACCAAGATATACGCAACTGTTTAGTTCATAACTTGTGTATACATGTGACATTTCTTTATAAGATTCATGTACAGAAAGTGAAATATTGAAATTTCACACCTTTAGCTCCCCCTGAGTATGTTCTGTATGTACCTATTTACTGTTACTACAAGAGAGACAATGTCAGTAGTATAAGAAGCATGAAAATAAAAAACAACCATGGGAATCATCATCAAGACAAACATGTATTACTCATTCTGAGATTACACATCATTGATTGTTGGCTTAGTGGGTCCTGACCCAGGTTCAGAGTTAGTTTTGCCAAAAAAATCCCTACACTACTAGCCATTTCGACATCAACCCGTGGAGTGTGGAATGAAGTCTCACCCAAAGCAGTATCGAGGGATGTTGGAACCAAGTTTCTGCACCTAGAGATGAGCGTGATGTCGTTTGATGCCCTAAATATGGCTTCGCGCAGATTTATAAGCCTTTAAGGCTTATCGATGTAACTCCTTTTAATCGGTTTCTATACCTCGTCGAATGATTATGACTATCCTTCGCAGACCCTGAATGGATCAAATACTTATGCACATCAAAGATGACTTATAATCCAGTAATTGCCCTGATTCACTTAAGTGTTCAATAACTTCGACATAGAAGAAGATATTCTTCGCGTAAACAGTTAACAATAATTGTGTTCATGTATTAATATAAATCATGTAAATTCACGCAACAATACATCATCATTTCATAAACCCATTATAACATAAGGCGCATTCAAATAACAGAAGTAGAGAGATAACACAAGTATTTCTGCAACAATCTTGTTTATTGATAATCAGTTCAATCTTACAAACTCAAGACTTCCCTACGCACTTAGTTGTGGACTCTACTCTAAGCCTCTGTGTGCACAGCTATAGAGCGGTCCTTCTACTCTAATAATTCTTCGCTCTTACTCTTACTGACTCGTTACATTTGTCTACATCATCAGTACTTTTCTTAGACATCCTAAGACACACCTATTTATACAATCCCATGGTCCATGGACCACGGGTAGATCTTTAAAATCCAACTCAACTTATATAAAATAAGGGTAAAACCCTTTATGACACTTTAACTATCTACGCACTCCGCAACCACAACCTACGGAGACATTACATTTTATACAACAAAACTTGGGCTTTTGCCCCAAAACTTGGGCTTTTTCCCGAAAATTGACCCAACAGGACCCCATCCCAATAGGCCCCCAACACAAAGATCGTGACTCGCCCTTGAGTCACCTTGCTAGTGTGGAGATCTTATTGCGAAGACCCCCTAACTCCACTTGCGCCACTGCCACTTCAACCGCGCTCTGTGTGGCTATTGATCTACTCCACCAGCTGCTCTATTACCGATCCTGCACTATCTTCCTTGATTTTCTGTTGCATGCTCTATAGGCTCACCAACTACTCCTAAATGTTGGTGGAGATAATGTAGGTCTAATCTAGCAAAGGTCTCAATCTGGCCTTGAGGACAACCTCTTTCTTCTGCATTTCTTCCACCCGTAGATGCAGCCTCCTAGCCTCCTGCAACTTAGCAAGGCATTGTGTAGTAGCAATGGTGTGTTCCATTACTCTGACTTCATCATTCTGTTGCTGGAGTTTTTGAGCTTGTGTATTCAAGGCTTTCAGGGTGGGAGCTTCCTGCAGAACCGTGAATACCTCCATTGCTTGCTCAAAAAGCGCGATGTAGTCTGCCACTGCAACATCCACTATCGCAACTCCATCCTTCACAACGGCTTTGCGTTGTTCTCTGACCTCTAGCAAAGTTGAAGGTTGTGACTTCAATTCTAACTCTATGATCTTCAAGTTTAGCTCAAACTGAGCTCGAGCCATTTTTGTCTTGGCATCGCACATGGCTGCAACCAACTTTCTGTTTTTCGCCTCCAATAGTGCTTCCTCTGGTATATGCAACTCAGGTACAGTTCTGGAGGCTTCTGCTACCATGCCTACAAGCTAGTCATTCTGTGGCTAGACTTTCTTCTGTGCCTCAAGCAACTCTGTGATCTTCAAGTTCAGCTCGAACTGAACTCAAGCCATTTATGTCTTGGCATCGTGCACACGTGCAACTAACTTTTTTATTTTCGCCTCCAACGATGCTTCCTCTGGTATATGCAGTGGAGGTACGGTTCTGCAATCTTATGACACCGCGGCTGCAAGCAGGTTGTTCTGTGCCTCCAGCGCCTATGATTTCTCAATGAACACCTTTTCATTGTTAATTTTGAACTCGCTGATAAGGCTCAGTGCGCGTTGCTCCCGGTCCTTAATTTATTCTATCACACCTGCTTACAGCATGTGAAGAAACTCACTAGGGAGCATGGCCAAGTTAAAATTGATGTTCTTCAGAGAGATGACAATAGCCTTGTTAGCGTTCACCTCCATGCTCAAAGATCCATTTGGCAGCGCGACTACCTGGAGATCTGGTGACCAAACCATCTCACCTGCTTGAGTGGTCCCCGGTGCCAAAATTGTTGATGTGACGCTTCCCTACCTCCTACCTATCTGAATCCTATTAGCATGGATCTCCAACTCATGCAGATCCTTCTAGATGGTGTTCAGAGCCTGCTTTTGTTGCTACTCAAACTACTGTAGTAGTTCTGGAGTGGTATCCCGCACCTTATCACCTATCTTATCTAGGTCACTGTCTGTTAAAGTGATAGGATCTAGTGATGACTTTGTCTCCTTTGACTTCTTCTGCGTCTTTCCTTTCCTTGTTCTCTATATCTTTTGATTTGGAAGGGAGTGCTCTCCTACTCCTCCTGGCCACCGCCACATTGCTTTCACTGTTCTTCCTCCTCCTTTTGGGGAGAAGGAGACTTATCACTGTACTTGGAGCCACGCTCTTCCTACTCTACATGTTTCTTCGTGGCATCCTCCTCTTCTACCTTGGCCTTCTCCTCAGCCTCATTTTTTTGTTTCTTCTTCTTCTTCTTCGCAGAATTACTGGTGCCTTCGGCCAGATCGGAAGGAGAATGCCAATATGTTGGCCAGTGCTTGATAACCTCCTCGATAGCGTCATCTATAGTGAGGTAAGGTAGGTTGAACAACTTTTTCTCTGGATCCTTTTGCACCTGGATGTAAACGCAGTGGAAGACAGCTTTGAGCTATGTGTACCATGAAAGTTGTTCAAACATGGTTTGTGAAAACCGCGACTTCTAGTTGATGGCCATGCGAATGCTCACCTCCATTAACACCCAAAAGACTTTGGTCTCTGTGACCTGTGTAGCATATTTTGTGGCCCACTGAGATGCAAATTTTGCAACCTTCGGCAAATCTTTCTCTACAGGAGGAAATTGGTTGTCCTCCGGAAAATCCTAGGAAACTAGCACAATCGAGAGAAACAAACATGAATAGTGCAATTATTTACTCTCATCCTGCGCTTCTATACAGTTCGCGAGGAACTCACTACACAAGTAGCGTGCCTGGTTGAACTGTATGCCCTCCACTCACTATGATGCTAAAGAAACCACTAGTGTCAGCACCTCGCCGCACGACACTTTCTCACAATCTTGCTAGCCAAACTCTACGTGGCAACCTTTACCATGGGGTCACTAATTGAGCTCATCGAGTACCTATGTGGCTTCTTCAAAAGTTTGATCATCTTCTTCATCTTCTCCATAAGGTCATGCTCACTCATCTATCTTCCAAACTCCTTGGCCGAACTTAACCCTAAATGTGGCAATAGCGTGATCCGATAGATCAACATATTGGTGATGGGGATTGGCGCGTTTAGCCACAAGCACCCGTCATGCACTAGGAACAATAACTACTTAATTACAATTAGGTTTATGTTGGAGTGGTGGTAGTGGGGCACCCACAAAAAGTTCAATAACCCTGACTGGTTCGGTCCGTGAATCCACTCCACAGGCTCTAGCATGGTGACACTAGACTCTTTGTATAAGACCCTATTCATGTAGGTGTCTATAGCAAGGTGGGGGAGCCCCTCATGGTCCGCCAAGTACCAATCTTATAACTTCAAATGCGGGATCTGATCCAAGTGCGAACCTTCAAAGGTTAGGTTCTTCAGTAACAAGGGTGTGTTGAGGAGGAATTTTCTTGCATCTAGGTCCTTAGGGACCTTCACTTTTCCCTTGCATGGAGAGATATATTCCGGCAACTTAGATATAGGGTCCACCACCTCAGTGTCTATATCTTCCGCACCCTCCTCAACCTCCAAATCCACCACTTTCCCTTTCTCTTTCACGCTTGGCTTTTCTTTTCTTTGGGCCTGTGTAGCGGCATGCTTCCTCGGTGACTTGTGCACCGACAACATCTTCTTTTTCTTATCTTTCTTTGATTTGGGGACCTCCCTTACCAGCGTAGGCTTCGACCTAGGTGACCTAGGCATTGTACGCACTATAGCTGGAACCTCCATGCTCATCACCTTTGGAGCAGGTCCCTCAAAGGCGATAGTTCCTCCAGTACTAGTGGTTTAAGCGGGACCTGGTCCTAACATGATATCAGTCATGAGCTTGCGATCTAACTTAGTCAACTTGTCAAATGGGGGGCTTGCAATAAAAGCTTCGAAATACTCGTGATTCATGTGCTCCAAAAAACACAACACAAAAATTCTGGGGATGCAAAGTGTTTTCTGCTAGATGGCCACATGTAATTTATAGGCAAATTCAAATTCAATTCAATAGTTACCCCCAAAATACGTCCATAAATTCTAGATTGGCGATTGATTTCCAAAGATTTCACTCTTAAATTCAGCCTTAAATTCCTTAAATGTGACCCTCCCACTCCTATTAGTCGTCTCCTCACTTTCAAATCATGAATAGTGATGGTAACGGTCACTTTTTGGCTGCACTACATGGTTTCTCCCCTATAGCGCAACTCCCTTCGCGCTTCTTCTAGTACTGTGACACCATCCTATTTCACGCAGAACCATTGTCGCACTGTTCTAAAAGCTAGGCAGTGTAGTTTATAGTTCTGTGCCTCCTAGCAGTTACCTGGAGTGCTAAGACAGTGATACCATCATGTAGTCATTGGGTCAGATCCTCGGTGTATGGCTTCAATCAGCTTCCATTTAACCTTTCCGGAAATGGATCTCCATTCAACTTTACAAGCTAAATTGCTCCACCATCTTTAATCTCTTTGATAACATATGGCCCCAGCCATTGCTTCTAAAATTTTCCAAGAAACTTATCAAACTTACTGTCATATAATAAAACTAAATCGTTTACCTTGAAGGTGTGCAGTTTGATGTTCCGATCGTGCCAAGCTTTTTCATGTTCCTTCTGAACCTACTGATGGAATCCAGCCAAAAACCTATCTTCCTCGAGCTCTGTCAGCTACACGAGCCTCTCTTCTAGAGCTCCTCGATTCGCCATTCCTGTGAAAGCTGCTATGCGTAGACTAGGCACAATTTACTCCATAGGCATTACACCTTCTATGCCATAGACCAACCTAAAAGGTTTCTGAGCAGTAAGTTTCTTATAGGTAGTTTTATAAACCCATAACACTGCTGGTATGCGCATGTTCCAATCATTCCTCTGCACATTGCAAACCTTCTTCAGTGGTTTCTCCAATAGCGTATTAAACACCTCAACCGGCCTATTGGCCGAATGATGATATGGCGTACTCTTCTGATGATAAACCTGGAACTCCTCTGTCAGCGCGCTGATCGTTTCGTTGAGAAAATGCATACCACGATCACTCATCAAAATCTTTGGGCAACCAAACCTGGTCAACACATATTCAAACAATAATTTCACTGTTGTTTCTCCTGTACATTCCTTCACAGGTTGTGCCTTCACCCACCAGGTCAAATATTCGATTGTGGTGATGATATACCACGCATCTATCTTGTTGCCTAAATGCTGAATTTGCCCTACAAAATCAATTACCCACTTCTCAAAGGGTTGCAATGACACTTGCGGATTCAGAGGCAACTCATCCCTCTGTGATGGCGTACCTGTTCTCTGACATACATCACATGAACTACACTATGCTTTGGAATCCTTGTGCAGTGTCGGCCACCATAACCCAATGCGTAAAATATTATGTGCTGTCACTTTTCCTACATAATGGCCTCCCATAGCTCCTCCATATGCTTCAGCGAGGATATTATTTCATTCAAAATTAGGCACATAAGGTCACAATATTTTGTCAAACCCCATCTTGTATAAATGCCCTGCAATAACTGAAAAGTCTGTCAGATGCACTACCAATTATTTCTTTTGTTGACTCAGGTATCCCTCTAGCGTCGTTCCTGTAGTTAGGAATTAGATAATGTATACAAAGTGATTATTTGCTATATGCACCATGAAGAGCTACACGTCAGGAAGCCCTTCGTCCAAATTGGTGGGCTCCTCTATTGTTTCAATGTGCAATAGATGATTTTGCCTTGCATTCAACCTTCGTAGCTTCACAATCACCTTGAAATAATACTCCTGAAACAACAACAACCATCTACATATTTTCCCCCAACACAGCCTTATTGACTAAATATTTCAATGTAGAATGGTTTGTGTACATCTTAAAATGTCTGCCTAGTAGGTAATGTCGGAACTTCTGGAGCGCATATACCATAGCCAACCTTCATGCTTAGTTTTCCTTCCCTGTCCTGTGTCAGGACTGCTCCTAGCGCAATACATGATGCATTCACATGCACATGAAGTTCCTTCTTCCAATTTGGAAAGACTAGGATCGACGCGGTGACAGAATGTAGCATCCTTTTTTAGTAGCTTTTCTATAGGCACGATAATCTGAGAAACTTTTAATGGACTTCGAATAGTATCCCATATGAACTAGTGTTTGATGCAGCTGTTTAACACTCCTTGGCGCCTCCAAGTTGATTATAGTCATGATTTTGGCAAGGTCCACCATTAATCCTTACCTCCATACCACATGACCCGACAAAATTCTAAAAGGGATGCAAAATAATAATTTCTTGAAGTTTAGTGTGATATGATACCTTCGGAATGTATTTAACATTAAGCGTAAGCTGGCTGCATGGCGCTTTACCAGTCTAACAAGTGTCCAATCATCAAAATATACCTACAAAAATTTGTGAATGAACTCTTTGAATGTCGCGATACTACGTGCGAGAAGATTGTCGGTGCATTTTCAAGTCTAAAAGGCATTACCATATACTGAAAGCATCCCCACTCAGTCGCGAAGGTAGTCTTACTCCTGTCTTCTGCCGTGATCCTTTATCTCATGGTATCCAGAGAACCCATCAATGAATGAATAGTCATCTTGCCTGCCAACATTATCCAATACTTCATCTGCGAACGGAGTTGGAAAAAGATCATGAACGCAAGCATCGTTGAGCTTCCTAAGATCTATGCAAATCCTTATTTCATACTTTTTCTTCTTTTCCTGAACTACCATTGGACTCACCGAATCAGATTCCTCCACTGGTTCAATAATACTTGCTGCAAGCATCTTATCCAACTCCAAGAAGAGCTTTTCCTTGTATTTTCGGTTAAGGCGATATGGCCTCTACTTAACAGGCTTCGTGTCTAGTTTCAAATTTATTTTCATCACTCCCAAATTTCCTATGATGAATTTCAAGTTCAAAAATTTTGTGGGTGTTAGAGTCGGTCTGGTCAGCCCTCCGTCAGAGATCAAAACTCTTTGTGAATTTCAATTTTAGGTGTCCTGCTCCATTTACCCAGTTGCATTTCGCTAGGGACATGCCATGATCTGATGGAGAAAGTCATGCTGGTCATTTTCCCTCATGTCTGGCCCCTGCTGGCTCAGGTCTTTGTCCATAATCACCAAAGCTCATGACAGTCAAGGTCTCGTCCTTTACAGGGTAAAGTCATCTTTTATGTTTGGGTCTAGGAATTCATCAATTTTATCTTTGAAAAAATGTCTAGAACAAGCCATGCAGGCCAGAGGGAGGCCTTACACAGCTATGGTTCAGAGAGCTTCATCTTCAAGTGGAAAGACTTCGACTCTTCTTCAAAACTCTGTTTTGAAGAAAATTCAAACAAGGTCATTTATGACAAAATTTTCCAAAAATGCACAAGTTGATTTTTCATATGCAGTCATGATTTCCATGGCTAAATGCCTGTCACACAGTCCCCGCAAAGAAATGCAGAAAATCACATCATGTGAGCCAAAATTTCAAAGAAAAAATGAAAATCAGGGTCTTTTAAAGTCAATGAAAAAAGTGAAAAACACAAACATTAGAAAGTGGGTTTTCAAAGAAGAGAAAATCAAACACATCTCTCCCAAGCCTATATATACATGTTTTTGCCCAAATCAAAGCCATTGTGCTCTTGCAAGACTTGGAGAGACATTACAAAGGTGAGAGAGTGAAATCGTGAGAGTTTGAGTAAGTGAGAGTTGGTTTTGGAAGGCGCGGCATATACACCCAGGATCGGGGTGCACACAGAGGGCGCGGCGCACACGCAGCGTGCCCGCCATTCAGTTTTCTCAAGGGCGCGATGCACACCCAGCGTGCGACGCACTGGGCTTCGAGCGCGACACACACAGCCAAGGGCATAAAACATCACCAAAATGCCTCTAATCTTGGTGAAAGCTAGCAAATCAAAAGGTAGGCCCTGTTGACACCTCTTCTCCATCAATTTTGTTATTTATATGGTGTTTTAAGACATTCAAATGTCGCCCAAAGGCATGAGGCCAACCATAAGAAAATCACCAAGAAACGATAGCTGGGGTTGCAAGATTGTGTTGCTAGTGCCAAGGTTTTCACTCCCCTCCCCTTTTTCCCCTCGCCTCTCATTTTTCCCCATCTCCCCTTGACCATTTTTCCCTAAAGGCCACCCTAAATCCACCACTAAAACCCTCCCCCTATTCCTCCAAGCAAGTCAGGGAAACTTTGGCAGCACACGATGCACACACGAGGAGGCGCGGCGCACCTAGAGTGCGCGGCGCACTAAGAGCCGGTTCACAGTGTAAAATTGCCACTGGCGCGGCGCACTCAGACTGTGCGGTGCACTGGGCAGTGCCCGCGGCGCATAGAGATATGAAGCCCAAAAAACAATAAATTTGCCTAAAAACTTTGGATGCTCATCAAATTTGAAAAGATAGGCAACCTACATATACTCTTGCATTAAACTTGGAAAGAGTAGGATGGTTTAGGAGTATGAATCAAATGCAATAGTTTTGATAAAGCCAACAAAAGAAGACATAAAGAAAACATGGTCCTATGGTTTCACTACTATGACAGTGCTGCCAGGGTATTCTCATACCCTACCCTTATCACTATTTTCCCAGTATTATTTTCCCCTTATCATTACCCTAACACCACTAAAACCATATTCCTTTTTCCCCCTCCTCCTATGACTCAAAAAACCCAAACCCTACCAAAATAAATTCAAACCCTACCCCATCAATACTATACCCAAAGCACTCCCAAATCCCTGATAAATCTCTCCCTTTAGCCCCTATTCCCATTTCATCATTCCTCTCCTAACACTCCCTGTTTTATTGTCCCCTTGGTGACAGATTTTCAGAGCTTCTACCAATTCCATTGGATTCAAAGGGCAGCATAAAACTCAGGGTACAAACATCAGTAATGGCATCAGAAATTTTATCAGAGTATGAGGAGGGGACCCATAGTGACACATCTTCAGGAGAGAGGTCCCATAGGAGACATCACCGGAGTGGAAGACATCTTAGAGATGAGTCGAACACCCTCATTGAGCTACAGGCATGCCCTCTTGCCATGTCTTGTTTCCAGCACTTGGCATGCTATGAATTTTGTCAAAGGGTGGCAAATGTCAGAGTCCATGATGAGTTGGCCCGTCTTTTTGCACTTCATCTACAGGGAGGTCAATCTGTCTTGGCTAGGGTCACTTTCACATTGACACCGGAAACCATATCAGTGGCAACAGGAATATCGAACATTGGGGAACAGTGGCATAAGAAAAAGAAGATGGAGAGGCATCATTATGAACCCTACATCAAGAACAGCTATTTGTGCTAGCTCACAAGAGTTTTTCCATTCAGATTTTTGAGGGATGAGTATGCCCCATTCATGAGGTTGATCATGAAGTATTTAAGTTGTGAGGGAAGCTTTTCCCGCCTCTATGCCTATCACATGAGGTTGCTCATGCACTTCACCAGGGTGCGGATGATGAGCCTCCCATTTTTCATCTACGGTAACATAGAGAGGATGAAGAATTTCATGCAGCACAAGACCCCTCGACAGTAGCTAAATAGTGTCTAACATTTTGCTCTCATCCGGATTTTGGTGGACCATCAGTTGGGATTGCAGGGTATTGCTTGGGAGGACTTCATCTCCCGTGATTTCGTCAGTGCTCCACTGGTGGTATCAGAGACAGAACATGAGGTGGGGGTCCTTCACATCAGTTCGAGCACCATGAGACTGCCACCATGCCAGTATACATCACATACCAGAAGGGCAGTAGACCGTTGTTTGCAGCAGCAAAGCGAGTGTTATCTCCACCCGGGGTGGAAGGGGCCTCGCTTCTGACATCAGCATCACAGGAGTAGGGCAAGGAGCTAGTGCAGGAGGAAGGGCCATCAATTGAGTGAGAGACCGAGTTTGTTCTCCTCCAGGATGATGAGACAGATGCAGAACCTATGAATGCTGAGCTGGGAGAGATCATTCAGGAGCAGCAATCAGTGATTGAGAACTTATCCCTGGACTTGGAGAGGGCCAAGTGGAACATGCAGTATCTGGAGCAGAGGAACAAGAAACTTGAGGATCGGCTAGCTGAGATAGAGTTGCAAATGATCAAGGAAAACCGGCAACACATCATGGCAGCACAAGGCAGACCTATGGAGCAAAGAGACGAGGACCGAGAGTATGTGTTAGAGAAAGTGAACGTTCACTTGGAGTAGTGGTTGGATAAAGCTAACAGGGAGAAAGACATGTTGAGGTGCATGACTCACCACTACATGGCCCGAAACATGAGTTCCAAAGCAAGAATCAGGAGCCTAAAGGCAAGATTGAGCAAAGCGACAAAAGAGGCAAAGGAGGCAAAGGAGCAAGATCGGCTTTGAATCTTGGCTGAGGCTTCCTTGGCACAGCATAGCACTTCATAGAGAACTTTCGGCCCAAATTTAAAAAAAAAATTGGGCAAATTTTGGTCACATGGTGATTTTTTGGACAAAAAACAGGAAATTCCTCCCTGTGCGCCGCGCCACTGGCGCGACGCTAAAATTATAGGGCTCCAATAGAGGAACGACTTGCATATTTGGATTTAGCATTGAAAATTATGACTACTGGTGTCCAGGCAAGAAATTTTGACAAGATCTAGGTCTCCTAAAGGTAAAAAAAAACACCCAAAAATGGCCTCTCTGCCACTTTTTTGACACACAAATAGCAGTCTTGGGAGAATGAAGATTTGGAGGGGCAAATGAGCACCAAATTTGGAAATTCTAGTCGGGTTAGAAATTAGACAGGACAGGCTTTCCAACAAGCCCACTTGGGCACATGTTTGACACCTGAAAGTGCCCCAAAATAGGCTCCAAATTGGCGCAACGTACAGAGAATTTGACGCGGTGCACAGAGGAAAAAACTGGCAATTTGCTCCCGTTTTGCAAAATTTCAGGTCGCGACTTCTTGAAGTGGGCCCGATCATCTACACTTCAGTTTTTTGGCACCAAAGGTGGCATTTAAAGACTTTTTTCTCCAGATGGGCTTCTATCCAAGTGGCGAAGGAAGGCAAACGATCACCCCAATGCAAAATGTCATGTTTGTAGCGCTGCACCTGTAGCTGATGGTTGGCTCTCCATCTCCATTTCGCAATGATTCGAGTAACTCCCCAACCCTTGGGCATTCTATCTATTCCTCACACATTTTATATATTGTATGCAAGTTATTTGCAAAAGGTTGGCTGGCTTATAACTTCTGGGAGACTGTGGGAAAGAAACTTTGTTTCTGCACTGTGATTTTTTGGCAGAGAATTAATGAAAGGTAGCGGCTCTGTTTCATGAGATTCTTGTGGTTGTGGGTGTAGCAAATGTGTTCTTTTGTTACATATGTATCTTGTTAAGTTTCATAATTCAATTCACATTTCATTTCAGTGAAATTTTCTAAGTGAGATTAGGTAGAATTCAATCTATATTGCTCTGCCTGTGGGAAAATTCCATGTACAGTGTTATTCTTCTATTGAAAAGGATTCATGCGAATATGCCCTTTTCACTTTCTTCAGCAATCTTTCCATTCCGCATTACCTTAAACTGAAATTGCTACACTTTCCGCCTACCTTGCCTCACGGAATAATCTGTGCCTTCATATTCAATTCTCTGTTCTTTGCTGAGCGTCGGTCCCATAAGATCCCAGAAGCTCAGCCATTTCATAAAATTGTTTCCAAAATCCATATTCACTTACCAGCCTAAGGTAAACATTGTATTGTAAGTCATCTTAGACCATTTTCGATCATCTATTCACTGAGCGTGACTCAGAGAGAGCCCTCTCCTGCTCTGGTAGGGCTAGCTACTAGACTGAGCGTGGTTAGTGGTTACCCTAATTTTTGCCTTCGTTCAGCCTGAGGCAGATTTAGGTGCTAACATAGTGGCGACCATACTGGGGACAAAGTTTAAAGTCAAATCCCCTTGTTTCATAATAATTCTATGCTTCCGAATGATGAGCTTAGGAATGGAAATGCTGAGTAAGTTGGTTGTGTCCTGTAATTTCTCTCAATAGCACGCTGGCTTCGAGACGATATACCAGAGCGAATCCAGACCCGGACCCTCCTCATATTTACGAAAACCCCAATTTGATCCCAAGACTCCTTCATCAAGAAAGCACCATAACTCCCGTGTTCAAATCCCATTCATGTCCCGACATTTTTGAGTATCTTGAAGAGCTTGAGTTTGACGAACGATTTGAAATATCTTTGTTTGAGTCTAAATCCGAAAGGGTTGTTGACTATACCGTCCCCAATCCGCAATTTCTTGTAGACCTTGAAACAGAAAGAGCCAATAGATTAATTGATAATTACATTGCAACACAGCCCCAAACTCCAATTGCAAGCCCCTTGCAAACTGTGCACACTCCTCCAACACCTCCAAGGCCAAATCCACCGAGAATGATGGCTGCCTGTTTCGCACCCCTTGTTCTGCCCCAAGTCCTAGATGACATGCCAAATGATTATCAAAGTAAAATCCCATTTTTTGATGGCACTCCTAACAGCATTACTGCTCAGCAACATGTAGACAAAATGGCAGACTTCTATGAACTTCATGAGATCGATGTGGAGAACATGGCAATGAGGCTCTTTGTACAAACATTTGCAGGTGATGTGAGGAAATGGTTCAGAGGTTTGATGGCTGCAATTATCACTACCTTGGCTGAGCTAGAAAGACAATTTTTGAACTGGTGGGAAGTGAAAAAGAATCCCCTTCAAATTCTGGCCGAATACGAGCAAATCAAACGGAATGCCAATGAGTCGGTCCAAGATTATTGTGTTAGATTTAATGTAGTCTACAATGAAATTCCAGACCATCTAAAGCCACTTGTGGGACTAGCGATGATGAAGTTTCCAGATGGTTTTGATGCTGACATGGCGTACCAATTAAGAGAGAGAGAACCGGCTACAATGGAAGACATGCAGAAAATTGCGGTCAGTGTTGAGGCAAATCTGCTGTCCAAAAGAGCTAGAGTGAAAGTAGAGAAGAAAACCACGGTGAAAGAAGAATCTTCTTCAATGGATTAGCTTCTCAAAAAGGTAGAGCAGATGCTTGAAAGGGTAAAACTTGATAAGCCAGAGCCACAAGTTAGGAATCCTAACTTTCGTGGCCAACAACAGCCACAATATAGAATAAGACAAAGAGATCAGCGAACTCAAGAGCAAACAGCACAACAGCCGGTACAAACACCTTTGTAGCAGAATTTTGTGCATGGACCGGAGTCAGATGAGGATGGGAATGTAATAGGCGAGGAAAACCATCTCTTTACTCCAGATGAGTTGCCTACTTACATCACCGAAGAGGAAGAATGTGCAGTAAATTCAGCTACACACCAAGACACTAATTTTATTCTAGCTAGCGACACTTTGTTGGAGGAAGAATGAGAAGAATATCAAAGGGGGTATATGAATGCTTTGTCTACACAACAGCAGCGATATTCTCTTAGAAACAGAGACGTTCTAGCCAAACCAATTCAAAAAAAGGAGGAGGGTGAAACAACAAAAAGTGATTCATCAGCGACACAAAGAAAAGGAAAGGAGGCTGTTGGTCTGGAGAGCAGCAAATCAAAATCAGCAGAACAATCACAACAACTAGCCACATCAAAAGAGAAGGAAAGGAAAGAGATCTGAGTTAAAGAGGTAGAAAGAACTCCTGCTTTTAGCCTAGAGAATGAGATTTCTAAGTTAAAGGTATCCATCCCCTTGACTGAAATAATGAAGAACAACAGTTATAGAGGACAGATTTCTAAAATGTTGAATTTGGACCCAATGTCAGACATGGTAAATGTAGAAGATGATCAGCCTGAAATGATTTTTGGACCAGCAACGAATGGTGAGTCTCCTAATAGCGATGTGCCACCCTTCTATATCAGTTTACGATTGCATGATTTTGTGTTACACAATGCCATGTTCGATTCCGGAGCTTCTCACAATCTCATGCCCAAGGCTATCATGGATAAGCTTGGTCTGGACATCACCCGGCAATATCATGATCTCTATTCATTCGATTCCAGCAGAGTAAGATGTATAGGACTCATCAAAGACTTGGTTGTGAGTTTGGATCAACTTCCTATGAAAAATGTTTTGATGGATGTGGTGGTAGCAGATATTCCTCCAAGGTTTGGCATGCTTCTTTCCAGGTCTTGGGTAGCGAAATTGAAAGGGACACTACAGCTGGATTTCTCCTATGCAACAATCCCGGTGTTTGGACAAATGAGGAAGTTATATCGGGAACAAAAAATGAAATATATGATCACAAGCAAGGAGAAACCTATGAATCATCCTATCAACTATGTACATACAGATTTAGAGTCTTTTGTTTTGTTTTCAGATAGTTTAAATGAGATAGATAGTCAGATAGTAGAAGCAGACGACATTCCGGAAATAACAGAAAATTTTAGAGAAATTTTGAAGAAAGAAAGACAAGAAAAGCAGGAAAACGCTGGGCAATCAGCTGAAAGTGATGGACAGCAAGCAGACAAGGCACGACAAACAGATTTCCAGCACTTACAAGAGGAGGAAGAAGGCTTGTGGACCATGGATTTTGATGGAGCAGTAGGGAATGATGGCGCTAGTATTGGTATTTGGGTACGCAGTCCTTTCTCCGCCCCAAAAAAAGTGCCTAGCAGCGTGAGAGTTTTCTCTTACAAGCTGGCCTTTGAAAAAATAGTGAAGCTAAGTATGAAGCTCTGATTGCTGGCCTGAAGATTCGTAGAAAGATGAATGCAAAGAGGATTTCGGTATATGGCGACTTTGAGTTGGTAATAAAACAGGTCAGAGGTGAGTATCAAGCAAAACATCCTAGGATGCGGGCCTATCGTAATGCAGTTTTAGACATCTTGAAGCTATTTTCATAATACACCTTGACATGTGTGCCTCGAATACAAAATAGTATTGCTGATGCTCTTGCCAAGGCAGTGAGCAGCTTGAAGATCCCCATGAACTCCAGCAATAAATTTGAAATCCATGTCAAGCACCGTCCAACCATTCCAGACAATCAGCGATATTGGCAAGTGTTTCAAGATGATGAGGAGATTAAAGATTTTCTGCTCAACAAAGGCAAGTTCAAAGAAACCTCGATTGATGTGGAAAACGATGAGGGCAAAGGAAATGGTACAGATGAAGTGCAGATCAATCAAATGGACGTATTACAGCTGAAGAATAACATCATTCCTAAAGGCTTGATACCCCTAGAGGAACTTTTTGATCAGGATGATGTAGCCTGCAAGCCAACATTACAGCCGATAGAGAAGGGTGTAGAAGAAGTCAACATCAGTACAGCTGCTAATCCAAAGTCAGTTAAATTGTCCAAAGCATTACCGCCAAAGATTAAGGACAAATACATCATTTTGATGGCTTCATTTGCGGATGAATTTGCTTGGGATTATTCTGATTTAAAGACCTATGATACAAATATTATTTAGCACACAATACCTATCAAGCCCAATCAAAAACCATTTAGACAAAAGCTGAGAAGGATAAATCCAAAGTTGCTGCCATCTATCGAAAAGGAGGTAAATAGGTTTTACAAGTTAGGTATCATTGTTCCTATTAGATTCTCATATTGGATATCTAACTTAGTACCTATACACAAGAAGACCGGTGAGATCCGCCTATGCATTGATTTCAGAAATCTAAATAAGGTCTCATTGAAGGACAACTATCCGCTGCCCAAGATGGACCATATACTTCAGCAAGTAGTGGGGGCATCTCGTATGTCGCTGCTTGATGGTTATTCCGGATATAACCAAATTTCCGTCCATGAAGATGATGGAGACAAGACAGCATTCACCACTCCATGGGGAACCTTTCACTATGCCAAAATTCCCTTCAGTTTAAAGAATGCAGGTGCCACATTTCAGCGGGCAATGGAATTGGCATTTGCAAATGAGAAGGATGTGTTTTTGGTGGTGTACTTGGATGATTTGACGGTATTTTCCAAATCTGATGAAGAGCACATGCATCACCTAAAAATTGTCTTTCAAAAATGCAGGAAATATGGTCTATCGCTGAATCCCAAGAAGAGCTTGTTCGCTATGGAGGAAGGAAAATTACTTGGGCACATCATTTCAAAGGATGGCATTCGTATAGACCCAGCACGTGTGTAAGAAATTCAGCAAATCGATCTTCCTAGGAACAAAAAGGAGATACAATCATTCAATGGTAAGATGAATTTTCTGCGTCGCTTTGTGCCTAACCTTGCATAACACTTAAGAGAAATTACCAACATGCTTAAGAAGGACAGCCAGGTGAAATGGACAGACGAGGCTATAAAATATTTCAACTTGGTCAAATTGACCCTTTCTTCAGCTCCAGTTCTAGTCAACCTGGACTACACTCAGGATTTCATATTTTTTTCATTTGCTTCTGAGCACACTATGGCAGCGGTATTATTACAGAAGAGAGATGATCATGAAAGACCCATTGCATTCTTTAGCAGGGCTATAAGGGATGCAGCTTTGAAGTACAACATCATTGAGAAGCAAGCCCTGGCATTGGTGAAGGCATTGAAGGATTTCCGGGTGTATATCCTACATTCTCACATTCTGGCCTATGTTCCCAATACTGCTGTAAAAGATGTTTTAGTGCAGACCAATCCAAAAGGGAGAAGAGGCAAATGGATTGCAACCTTGCTGGAATATGATGTGGAGATAAAGCCTACAAAGTTGGTCAAAGGCCAGGGGTTGGCGAAGCTAATGGCTAAATCAAACATGCATGCCTTGGACATAAATCTGATCACTGCCATGTTCGATGAGAATGAGGAAGGAACATCAATTCAGGTATCCAAAATGTTTGCTTTGTCCCCATGGTATTCAGATATAATATATGTGATGAAAAATCTATCACCACCGCCCGGCATGACTAGAAACAAACCGAGAACACTCAAATTGAAGGCTGCCAAGTTTTGAATTTTGAATTCCGCACTGTATTGGAAAGATCCCGGTGGCATTTTGTTAAATTTTTTGGTGGAAGAGGAGGCAAAGAAAGTCATGGAGGATTTCCATGGAGGAGAGTGTGGAGGTCATCTTTTTTGGAAGTCAACAACGAACAAAATTTTGAGAGCAGGGTACTACTGGCCTACTTTGTTTTTTGATGTGCATAAGATGGTCAAGTGATGTCATAAATGTCAAATTTTCGAAGGAAAACATAAATTACAGCCTTTTCCACTTAAGCCTATTGAAGTGAGCGCTCCATTCCAGTAGTGGGGGTTGGATTTCATTGGGGAAATTCATCCCGCCTCTTCCGGACAGCATAGATGGATCCTTACAGCGACGAACTATTTCACAAAATGGATTGAGGCAGCCCCTACCAGACAAGCGACGGACATGGTAATCATTTCATTTCTCGAAAATAACATCTTGTCTCGCTTTGGTTGTCCAAACAAATTAATCACTGATAATGCAGCAGCTTTCAAATAAAAAAGGATGGTAGAATTTTGTCATAAATATCACATAATTTTGGGTCATTCAACTGCCTATCATCTGCAAGGCAATGGATTGGCGGAATATTCGAATAAATCTTTGGTCAACATCATCAAGAAGCTGCTAGAAATAAATAAGAAGAGCTGGAACAAGAGGTTGGTCCATGCGGTTTGGGCAGATCAGATTAGTCAGAAAAAGTCTATTGGTATGTCACCATTTGAGCTTGTTTATGGAGTGGACACAGTATTTCCCACTTCGCTTGCTGCCCCAGTGGTCAAACTTCTTCAGGAGGCTGGTAGTGAGGAAGATCCCATGCAGAGAAGGTTGAATAAAATGATCCACTTGCAACGAACAAGAGAGGAAGTTTTCAAGAACACATCCAAGTTGTAGGAGAGGATAAAGAAAACCTATGACAGAAAAGAAAAAGCAGAGAAATTTCAGTTGGATGATGTGGTGCTAAAGTGGGATGCAAGGAATGAAGAGAAAGGCAAGCACAAAAAGTTTGAAAATCTATGGAAAGGTCCTTTCATGATCGCAGCATATAGGGGTCAGAATGCCTTTCTTCTGAAGGAAATGAACGGGGAAGATTGTCCTAGAGGGCCGATCAATGGTCAGCTGCTCAAGCGGTATCACTGTTGATCTATTAATGCTGCTTCCACTGTCATTGTAAATACCATTTTTATTTCAGTTTGGTTTCAGTCTGTAAAGTCAGTTTTTGAGTTATTTCGATGTCAAGTTTGAGTCAATTTCTTGGTTATTCCAGTTTTATAAATAAGTCAGAGTCCTGTGTTGTTTATCAAAATGATGACTCGATAGCCCAATGGACAAAAGGCACTGTCTAGATCCTCTAGAGATCTGCTGTTCTTGGAACCTCCAAGGAGCTACCATCCCCCATTGGAGCCAATGTTAGAGTCGGTCTGGTCAGCCCTCCGTCAGAGATCAAAACACTTTGTGCATTTCAATTTTAGGTGTCCCGCTCCATTTAACTAGCCACATTTCACTAGGGACATGCCATGATCTGACAGAGAAAGTCATGTTGGTCATTTTCCCTCATGTTAGGCCCTTCCTGGCTCAGGTCTTTGTCCATAATCACTGAAGGTCATGACAGTCAAGGTCTCGTCCTTTACAGGGCAAAGTCATCTTTTATGTTTGGGTCTAGGAATTCATCAATTTGGCCTTTGAAAACATATCTAGAACAAGCCATGCAAGCCAGAGGGAGGCCTTACACAGCTATGGTTCAAAGAGCTTCATCTTCAAGTGGAAAGACTTCGACTCTTCTTCAAAACTCTGTTTTGAAGAAAAGTCAAACAAGGTCATTTATGACAAAATTTTCCAAAAATGCACAAGTTGATTTTTCAGATGCAGTCATGATTTCCATGGCTAAATGCCTAGTCACACAGTCCCTGCAAAGAAATGCCGAAAATCCCATCATGTGAGCCAAAATTTCAAAGAAAAAATGAAAATCAAGGTGTTTTAAAGTCAATGAAAAAAGTGCAAAACACAAACATTAGAAAGTGGGTTTTCAAAGAAGAAAAAATCAAACCCATCTCTCCCAAGCCTATATATACTTGTTTTTGCCCAAATCAAAGCCATTGTGCTCTTGCAAGACTTGGAGAGACATTACAAAGGTGAGAGAGCGAAATCGTGAGAGTTTGAGTAAGTGAGAGTTGGTTTTGGAAGGCGCGGCGCACATAGAGGGTGCGGAGCACACGCAGCCTGCCCGCCGTTCAGTTTTCTCAAGGGCGCGACGCACACCCAGCGCACGACGCACTAGGCTTGGCGCGCGATGCACACAGCCAAGGGCATAAAACATCACCAAACTGCTTCTAATCTTGGTGAAAGCTAGCAAAGCAAAAGGTAGGCCCTGTTGACACCTCTTCTCCATCAATTTTGTTATTTATATGGTGTTTTAAGACGTTCAAATGCAGCCCAAAGGCGTGAGGCCAACAATAAGAAAATCACCAAGAAACGATAACTGGGGTTGCAAGATTTTGTTGCTAGTGCCAAGGTTTTCACTCCCCTCCCCTTTTTTCCCTTGGCTCTCATTTTTCCCCATCTTCCCTTGACCATTTTTCCCTAAAGGCCGCCCTAAATCCACCACTAAAACCCTCCACCTATTCCTCCAAGCAAGTCAGGGCAACTCTGGCGGCACGCGGCGCACACACGAGGAGGCGCGGTGCAAGCAGATCGCGCGGCACACTGGGAGCCGGTTCACAATGTAAAATTTCCCCTGGCGTGGCGCACTCAGAGCGCGCGGTGCACTGGGCAGTGCATGCGGCGCACAGAGATATGAAGCCTAAAAAACAATAAATTTTCCTAAAAACTTTGGATGCTCATCAAATTTGAAAAGATAGGCAACCTACATATACTCTTGCATTAAACTTGCAAAGAGTAGGATGGTTTAGGAGTATGAATCAAATGCAAAAGTTTTGATAAAGCCAAAAAAAGAAGACATAAAGAAAACATGGTCCTAGGGTTTTGCTACAGTGACAGTGCTGCCAGGGTATTCTCATACCCTACCCCTATCACTATTTTCCCTGTATTATTTTCCCCTTATCATTACCCTAATACCACTAAAACCTTGTTCCTTTTCCCCCACCTCCTATGTCTCAAAAAACCCAAACCCTACCAAAATAAATTCAAACCCTACCCCATCAATACTATACCAAAAGCACTCCCAAATCCCTGATAAATCTCTCCCTTTAGCCCCTATTCCCATTTCATCATTCCTCTCCTAATACTCCCTGTTTTATTGTCCCCTTGGTGACAGATTTTCAGAGCTTCTACCAGTTCCATTGGATTCAGAGGGCAGCATAAAACTCAGGGTACAAACAGCAGTAATGGCATCAGAAATTTCATCAGAGTATGAGGAGGGGACCCACAATGACACATCTTCAGGAGAGAGGGCCCATAGGAGACATCACCGGCGTGGCAGACATCTTAGAGATGAGCCGAACACCCTCACTGAGCTACAGGCATGCCCTCTTGCCATGTCTTGTTTCCAACACTTGGCATGCCATGAATTTTGTCAAAGGGTGGAAAATGTCAGAGTCCATCATGAGTTTGCCCATCTTTTTGCACTTCATCTACAGGGAGGTCAATCTGTCCTGGCTAGGGTCACTTTCACATTGACACTGGAAACCATATCAGTGGTAACAGGAGTACCAAACATTGGGGAACAGTGGCATAAGAAAAGGATGGTGGAGATGCATCATTATGAGCCCTACATCAAGAACAGCTGTTTGAGCCAGCTCACCAGAGTTTTTCCATTCAGATTTTTGAGGGATGAGTATGCCCCACTCATGAGGTTGATCATGAAGTATTTCAGTTGTGAGGGAAGGTTTTCCCGCCTCTATGCCTATCACATCAGGTTGCTCATGCACTTAACCAGGGTGCGGATGATTAGCCTCCCATTTTTCATCTGCAGGAACATAGAGAGGATGAAGAATTTCATGCAGCACAAGACCCCTCAACAGCGGCTAAATAGTGTCCATCATTTTTCTCTCATCCGGATTTTGGTGGACCATCAATTGGGATTGCAGGGTATTGCTTGGGAGGACTTCATCTCCCGTAATTTCTTCAGCACTCCACCAGTGGTATCAGAGGAAAAACATGAGGTGGGGGGTCCTTCACATCAGTTTGAGCGCCATGAGACTGCCACGATGCCAGTATACATCACATACCAGAAGGGCAGTAGACCGTTGTTTACAGTAGCAGAGCGAGTGTTATCTCCACCTGGGGTGGAAGGGGCCTCGCTTCCGACATCAGCACCACAGGAGTAGGGCAAGGAGCCAGTGCAGGAGGAAGGGCCATCAGGTGAGCGAGAGACCGAGTTTGTTCTCCTCCAGGATGATGAGACAGATGCAGAACCTATGAATGCTGAGCTGGGAGAGATCATTGAGGAGCAACAATCAGTGATTGATAACTTATCCCTGGACTTGGAGAGGGCCAAGTGGAACGTGCGGTATCTAGAGCAGAGGAAAAAGCAACTTGAGGATCGTCTAGCTGATATAGAGTTGCAAATGATCAAGGAAAACTGGCAACACATCATGGCAGCACAAGGCAGACCTATGGAGCAAAGAGACGAGGACCGAGAATATGTGTTGGAGAAAGTGAACGTTCACTTGGAGCAGCGGTTGGATAAAGCTAACAGGGAGAAAGACATGCTGAGGCACATGACTCACCACTAGATGGCCCGAAACATGAGTTCCAAAGCAAGAATTAGGAGCCTAAATGCAAGATTGAGCAAAGCGACAAAAGAGGCAAAGGAGGCAAAAGTGGCAAAGGAGCAAGATCGGATCCGAATCTTGGCTGAGGCTTCCTTGGCATAGCATAGCACTTCATAGAGAACTTCCAGCCCAAATTTCAAAAAAATTTGGGCAAATTTTGGTCACATGGTGATTTTTTGGACAAAAAACAGGAAATTCCTCCCTGTGCACTGCGCCACTGGCGCGACGCTAAAATTCTAGGGCTCCAATCGAGGAACGGCTTGCATATTTGGATTTAGCATCGAAAATTACGACTACTAGTGTCCGAGCAAGAAATTTTGACAAGATCTGGGTCTCCTAAAGGTCAAAAAACACCCAAAAATGGCCTCTCTGCCACTTTTTTGACACACAGAAAGTAGTCTTGGGAGAATGAAGATTTGGAGGGGAAAATGAGCACCAAATTTGGAAATTCTAGTGGGGTTAGGAAGTAGATAGGAAACGCTTTCCAAAAAACCCACTTGGGCACATGTTGGACACCTAAAAGTGCCCCAAAACAGACTCCAAAGTGGCGTGATGCACAGAGAATTTGGCATGGCGCACAGAGGAAAAAACTCCCAATTTGCTCCCGTTTCGCGAAATTTTGGGTCGCGACTTCTCCAAGTGGGTCCAGTCATCTACACTTCAGTTTTTTGGCACCAGAGGTGGCATTTAAAGAGTTTTTTCTCCAGATGGGCTTCTATCCAAGTGGCAAAGGAAGGCAAACGGTCACCCCAATGCCAAATGTCATGTTTGCAGTGTTGCACCTGTAGCTGATGGTTGGCTCTCCATCTCCATTTCGCAAAGATTTGAGTAACTCCCCAACCCTTGGGCGTTCAATCTATTCCTCACACATTCTATATATTATATGGAAGTTATTAGCAAAAGGTTGGCTGGCTTATAACTTGACTGTGGGAAAGAAACTATGTTTCTGCACTGTGTATTTTTGACAGAGAATTAATGAAAGGCAGTGGCTCTGTTTCATGAGATTCTTATGGTTGTGAGTGTAGAAAATGTGTTCTTATGTTCCATATGTATCTTGTTATGTTTCATAATTCAATTCACGTTTCATTTCAGTGATATTAGGTAGAATTCAATTTATATTGCTCTTCCTGTGGGAAAATTTCATGTACAGTGTTATTCTTCTGTTGAAAAGGATTCATGTGACTATGCCCTTTTCACTTTCTTCAGCAATATTTCCATTCCGCATTACCTTAAACCAAAACTGCAGCACTTTCCGCCTACCTTGCCTCACGGAATAATCTGTGCCTTCATATTCAATTCTCTCTTCTTTGCTGAGCGTCGGTCCCATAACATCCCAGAAGCTCGGCCATTTCATAAAATTGTTTCCAGAATCCCTATTCACTTACTAGCCTAATGTAAACATTGTATTGTAAGTCATCTCAGATTGTTTTCGATCATCTATTCACTGAGCGTGACTCGGAGAGAGCCCTCTCCTGCTCTGGTAGGGCTAGCTACCAGACTGAGCGTGGTTAGTGGTTACCCTAATTTTTCCCTTCCTTCAGCTTGAGGTAGATTTAGGTGCTAACAGTAGGAAACAAATCTTGATATTCGTGGAGCAACTCGTTGACCTTTTCCCCCATAGAATCATCCCAATAGTCCCCTATCATCGGAAACTTCGGTTCTGCCTCTGTGCTAATGTTTACCTATCTAGTTTTCAATGCTGCGGCGATATTTGGATTCTGTATCTACAGTCCCTCAACATTATAGTGCCCTTCTGCCTCTGGGATGTTAATGTTCCTTGGATCCTCCTCTTCTTCTTTGGCAGTCACATTATAGCACTCTAGCGCATGGCACAACTGGGTGCTCCAATTTTGTTGAACCAAGTCCAAGGGATCCTACAGTGTTCTCAATATCATTTCCTTAACCACTTGTAGTGCCTCGTAAATGCATTCGAACCCATCCTCAGAGCTGAATGTCATCAAGAATCCCTATCTCAAAATATCCCACTCTTCAGTGTCATGGCGGAACTCTGTTTCCAGGTACGAATTCATTGGTATTACATCAAAAGTGTGGAAGAATAAATGCACCCACTCAGGTTGCTGCTCTGTTCCCTAAACGTCATTCCATTTTGCTAAATTATTGTCAAGCCGTAAAAAGGGTTTTTTTCGCCTCTAATTAACTCACATTAACTTGTCAATATAGGAACAATTTTTTATTTCAAAGAGTGTACTCAGTTTGAGGCTGTCATTTGTTAGAGTAATGCTAGTAGTACAGTGCTCAAAATATAAGAGTAAACGGATGCTTAAAACAAGATCTACTTACAGCAAAGCACTTTAAAACCTAAATCATGCATTCAGAAAACTAAGCAATTTAATAGTCAAGTGTCCAGTAACAGTAACTCACCCCTCTGTAAACTGATGTAACTGAAGATAAAAAGATCGTCAACCTGGGAACTAGACAACAGATGTCAACGCTCACTACAGTTTCGGATCATTCTGCACACCAAGAAATGAGAACGCAAATAACTGGAAATGGAACAACAACTAGGAAATGGAACAACAACTAGAAAATGTAACAACAACCAGTTCTTATAAACAACAACACTTTAATCTATAGGAACAAGTGCAGCAAGCGTATCCTATAGAAATCAGATGGTAATATTTACTCTAAGAATAAATTGGATAGCACACGGAAATAGAACGGAAACTGATTAGTAATGAAATATAAAACAACACTTAGAGCCAAATGTAAGTGCACAATAAACTAAGATAAATAACACACATGGCATGCCTTAGTATTGAGAAAAACAGTAATCTGATTTCGATACTACAAATATTAATCTTTAGTTATAAAGGATAACGATCATAATTCGTAATGGAATAGCAATGTCAATTGAACAACAATCGTAATTAAGTATAAACCATCGATGAAGACAGTAATACCAACTTAAGAATATTACAGCCCAGTTACTCTATAATTGAACAACAAGAGCATTTTGTAAAGAACAGTAATGTTACATCGATGATATAAAGGAACAGCAATGCGTTATAAAGTTAGAATGAACAATACGACATTCCTATTACAGAGAACAATATTGTAAATATAACAGAGCTATGATATAAAATAACAAAACACACTAGATTATTGATCAAAGCTGATAATGAAAACCATGCACGAATTAAAGATAATGGTACAAGAGCAAGTGTTCCACCAGGGTCGGGCCCTTAGCCTCCAGGGATACACCGCTTGAGATTATTCCAGGATCAAAGGTGGAACAGCAACCAGATTTATATTAAAGCATCCAAACAAAGTTACAGTGGATCACTTCTCAATGAGAGTCGATGATCAAAGTTTTAAGTACAACAAGAAATTACATAAAAGTAACAACAACCCGTCCCCTGGGCTAGCAATGCTGCCCCTTTTTATAACAGACGAGCGGAGATATCAATGATGCAAAAATAGTTAAGATTGTGATCCCTCAGGATCAAAGGATCCTGAGGGATTCACCAAACTGTTAATTCCAGTTATCCCTTTGTTCTCTTGCACCGATTCGATATCTCCTTTTCCTTTCCTTGGCTAATATGCTTCAGTTTGGATCGCCTTGTCTGCATATGGTTTCCTGCCGCAGGGGCAGCAGTTAATTCTGCCCTGTCTTTTCCCTTGGGACAACAATCTTTCGTTTTTCCCTTTTTCTGCATAAGAAAATGGCGATTATTAGTTATTTTGCATTACATACAAATCTCATAGATTTTGCCATAGTTTCTGATTATTTACCTAGTTCATGATGTAAAGGGATTATGAGTCTTTAAAGAAAAGATGACAAAAGAATCGATAAAACATACCTTCTTCAGTACTCCACACACACCCATGCTTACTCTTTTTCGTGCCCTCATGAAAACATTGTAGTTGACCTGTAAGGCAGTGAGAGAGTAAGCTGGAGATTGGATCTCATGTGGTGGTCTACAACCATGATGCCTAACTAGGTGTTCAAAAAGATGGCCTATCTGGCCCTCAAGCATCTCATACAGGGCTTGGTACCCAGGTGCAGGGTGCCAAATAATCAGACTCCTGAACCTATATCCTAACCAAGATGGCCCTGCCCTCAAGATAAGTTCACTATAGAGGCTCAAGCGATCAGTGGCTAACTTAAAGTTTTCATAATTAAATGGCTCCCTGAGTTGGACGTTCGGATTAGAGGTCTGATATCAAAATTTAGCAGCTGCAATGGCAAGGTCCTTGATGGTGAAGAAGTATTCTATCCCTTGCTGATTGATGGCTGTATGAATGGGTCCTAATTCTTCAATCATGCCCGGAGTCCTCATGAGACTCCTATGTTTGTTCCATAGCTGTAATGGATCTCTAGGCTCAGCTCTTACCCATAAGTCTAATCCGTTTTCTTGTCTTTGGAAGGCATTATAGGCTTTAGCCATTTGATTTTATTAACTCCAAATGAAACAAATGCCTGCAGTTGGATATCCCCAATGAAAGGGCCGGGGTTTTGCTTTGTCTCTTAAACTAACACGAGATTATGCAGATAGAATTCACACAGTAGTCTTTGAACCTTTACTCCATAGTTCTTACAACAATCTATAAAATCATCAATAATATTAATTTGTATTAGGGCTCCTACTTTGACAGCCTTAATTTTCAATTGCAAATATTGTTCCATTAAAAACAAGGCATAATTCTTAGCAGGGTCTCTACATGCTAGGACGTCAATGTACAAAGACCATAAGGTATCCATCTGCTTGATAACTACATCTAACCTATGAGTTACCTTTGCGACTTTCTCTTATTCCTTTCGCCATCCTTCAAAGGCTTGGCTTTCGGATAGATTAACGTTCCTTAGCTATTGTTGTAATTCTTCATACTTTTCTCGAGAAACCGTTTGTTCTGTAAGTTTTTCTACTGCTTGTTGATCTTGCATCAAACCCTCTCGTAGGGTTACTGTCCTCAGATCACTATCCTGGACGTAGTAGTGGCAAGTGGAAGATTTACTTGAATCTTCTTATTGCGTCGCCTCGTGTTTATAGTTTGCATTCCTTCAGAGGAATGTGCCTCTATCTGAAATTCTTTGTCACAGGCCAATATATCATCTATTTACACTTCAACATGGGCAATAATTGAATGTCGTTCCTTTTGCTTTTGAACGGCAGTCTGCACTTCAACAGGGTTTTGAATGGCAGACTGGACATGGGTCCTCCAAACCTTTTTCTTCGGGGGTCTCATCGAAGTGGTCGCATGTCTTACCCCTCAAGTCCTTTTTGCTCTATTTCTCATTTTCAAAACCCTGATTTGTTGTCGAAGTCGTGCTATCACATTGAACAATCTTTGTTGTTCTTTCTGTAGTCTTCTAATTTCTTATGTTTTCTTAGAAAGAACAGTTGTCTGTTTAGTCGGGCCTGGGTTTTCACCTTGGCCAATTCCCTGGTTTTCTTCTTGGGGTGCTCCTTCACTGTTTTGTTCAGGTTGCTCAGGAGTAAAAACTGTAGCTGGCTCTGTTATTTCCTAGGTCACTTCTTTTTCCACTCGTTCTTCTTCCTGGAATTCTTCCGGTGTAGTCGGCTGGGAACAGATTGTTCCTCCTCTGTATCAATTTTCTCTCCTATCATACCTTCATCGTGAACATGATTATTCTCTTCTTCTACTTCCCTGTCGCGTAATTCTTCTGGTGCATTCATGTCCTAAGCAGAATGCTCTTTTGGTTCTTCTTCAGTATGGAGGCCTAGTGGGCTAAGAGGTTGGGCATATTCGCCCATATTGGCCAGAATTTTGGCCAATTCATCCTCTTGTAATGGATTTTGTAATGGGCTATCTTCGCGTTTCTCTGCTTCTACCTCCTCCTACCCAGGCTGCTCGGTCTCTTCCTCATTTCCTTCCAATCCTTTCTCATTCTCTTCTCCTTCCAATTGTGGGGGTTGCTCATCCCCTGAATCATCTATCTCCATTAGTTGGCTAGTATCCCCTTAGGAATTTTCCATCCTCCCTCTAATCCATGCAAATCTGATTGATTTCCTTTGTTTCAATGGTCTATCTGGTGTACTAGCAGCATGCTTACGTTTTGGGGCCGGCATAGTTAGTCCCCCTTCTATCATGGCAATTAGCTCTTCCCATCTATTCTATTGCTGAGCAAGACTGTGGCTAACTATTAGCCATATCAGCCCATGGTGACTTACTACCAATTCTAAATGTTGAGATTTCCTCATGCTTCAGACGACATCATGAAGTAATGAATTTAAAAATGCAGGTAAGTTCACAGAGCATTTCTCCTTTAATACAGCTAAGAGTTTAAGGTGTCATGGTCTTACCACGTCTTTCCTACCTTCACAGGTGATGTAGCTCTGGATGATCTTCGCCAATTCTGCCCACGGCTCGCCCAATGCTGCTGGTAGGACTCCCTTTCCTCTGACTGTCAGGTTCTGGCCTTCATCTTGGAAGATCTTCATGATCTTTCGCAGTCTCTCCTTTTTTAGAGTCCACACAGGTCCAGTGGCTGGTAGTCCCGAGACCTCTACAATTACGTCATCGGTGACTACTATGTGTCTCCCCCTTACTGTGGAGTGATATTCTTGCAAGTTTTGCAAGAATTCTATTGCTACGGTCTCGTTGGATTCTTGTAAACGATTAAGATAAACTAGCCATCCTGCCCTTGCCAGGATTTCCGATGCAACATCAGAAATTGTCAATACCTGTGGTCCTCTTCGAATTGATCTTCCTCCCATGTTTTAGCTCACTGTAAAAACGCAAAGATGGCAATTGAATAGCAGGCTATTCAAACTATTAGAAATACATAGGAAATAATGAAACAGCAGGGCTCATTCAAATCCTGGGTAACTTACTAATTGCTACAGAGCATAATATGGAAATGGCTTAGGAACAACAAACCATGCAGATTGAAAACAATACACCGTTGAGCCTTGCTATTTCCAAGTAAACCATTTTCCAAATAATAGTCTAGTACGTATACTAGTAAATTATGAGGTCACCTGCCTCCCCCCTACAATGTGATAGGCCACCCTCGACTGTCAAATGAGGGAGTGGTGTGCCGACCTGCCATAGTACAGAGTCATAAAGGAACAACGTATGTCGAAATGCCATGTTTTACAAAAGGAGTAGATTGCCGAAATCGAGGTGTATAGTAGGATCGCTTAACAAATAATAGAATGCTATGATATGATGCAAGGCTGGGAGGATATGATAGCTGACATGCACAAAAAGTCCGATGCAGTCATTATCAACCTTTTCCGTCATGATTGGCTATAATAGATTTTCATGCGTTTAATGGTTCGGGGAAATGATATACATAATCTTATGTGACATATTACAAAGGTATAAGACAAAGAAGGGTGTTAATGATTACTATTGGTGTATAAGGAATGTGACTTCAATACCATTAATAGAGCTCTGCTACCGACAAGTGTCCATAACCTTGACAGAGTTGTTTGTTTCACCCATGGAACCATGATCCTTTGTGTATGCTTAGGAAGTGTTGTACAATGTCAAAATGGAGGCCATTATGCTGGCTTGGTAACCATTTAAACCATAATGCCATTCACCAGGAAGGAGTGAAAGGTGGGTAGGCCGGCTCATGATGAGACCTCCTGTTCCAAGGACTCTTTATTTTTTTTTTTGATGTGCCTCTTGGATCATTTCCCTAGTGTGATGGCCATAGTGGGAATGCCACTTCACTTTCTTCCTTATGATCATGGTAGGTTGGCTCTTGATGAAACCCCCTATCCTGCATTTGACAACCCATAAGTTATATAAACATTTTTCTCTTTTTTTTCTTTTTATAAAGTACTTTCCTATGTATACACAAAGGGTGGTTCAGCACTCCTTAAGAGTAGGAATGGTGGAAGAAGTCTTAACATCTCAATAGAAAAATATACCCTTTGTTCTTATTCCTTAATAATGATGAAAGAGGATTATGGGAATTTTTTTTAAAAAAGAACGACCATGATAAAGACAAGCAATCATATCAGTATTAGTAGGATAATGACAACAAAAGTGATGGATAATTGTGTCCTTTCCTTTTTCCTCTTATCAATTCAAAGCAATTTCCTGTAAAAATAGTGATTTCATATGATTTATTGATTTCAGTATGCTCTAGTTTTGTATCCATTGCATAAGTGTATAGTTGTGCTTCGAAATTATCATATATTGAGAAGAACGACAACTGTCCTTTAATTGGAATAGCAAGGAGAACAAGAATCAATAAAAAGAATACGAGAATGTTTTTATTTCAAAAAGGAAGAGAAAAAAGTACAGGTGTTGTTCCTTTGGAAAAGGAATAGCAGAAAATGCCATTGCCGTTCCTTTGGAAAAGGAACAGCTAAAACCAAAAGTGTTGTTCCTTTGGAAAAGGAACAGCAAAACAAAGACAAGTGTTGTTCCTTTAGAAGAGGAACAGTAAAAACCAAAGGTGCTGTCCCTTTGTAAAAGGAACAACAAAAACACAAGTGTCGTTCCTTTGGAAAAGAAACAGCAAAAACCAAACGTGTTGTTCCTTTGGAAAAGGAACAGCAAAAAACGAAAGTGTCATTCCTTTGGAAAAGGAGCAGCAAAAACCGAAAGTGTTGTTCCTTTGGAAAAGGAACAGCAAAAACGCAGAAGTGTTGTTCCTTTGGAAAAGGAACAGCAAAAACTCAAGTTTCGTTCCTTTGGAAAAGGAATAGCAAAGTGAAAAAGGAACATCTAATACAAAAGTGTTGTTCTTTAGGAAGAGGAACAACAAAACGAAAGTTCTGTTCCTTTGGAAAAGGAACAATAGAAAAACAAAAGCGCACACAAATGCTGTTCCTTTGGAAAAGGAACAGCAAAAACAACAGTGTTGTCCCTTTTGAAAAAGGAACAGCAAAAGAAATGCAAGTTGAAAGAAAGGAATCAACAAGATAGTGAAGGTGTTGTTCCTTCTAAAAGGAACAACAAAAACAATAGAATTGCTGATTCTTTACAAATATGTACAGAGAATAATTTATGCTAAAAAAGCAAAAGAATTATGTACAAAATGTAAAAACAGTTAAATCATTTTAATGAACCAAAAGGTGAGGAAGATTTCTCTTCCTCCACCAAAATTTTCATGTCGAAGTCTTCGTGGAGTTGCTTGTAGAAGGATTCCCGAATAAGTGGTTTGCAGTATAGTCAAACTCGGTGGTCGTTTGCCTTGAAGGTATGTCCAGATCCGTCAATGGTGATTAGGGTAAGGGTGCCATTATCATGCACCTTTTGGATCTCGTATGGCCCGAGCCAACGAGTCTGAAGCTTCCCGGGAAAATCCTAAAACCTGGAATCGTATAAGAGTGCCCAATCTCCTTCGTGGAAGACTTTATTTTTAATGAGAGCATCATGCCATTTAGCTCACTGCTATTCGATTAATGCAATGTGTTGAAGTGCAGAGAGCCAGATCTTATCTAGCTCATTGATCTACTATAATCTATTAATTTGTGCCTCGTTTAGATCTAGACCAACTTCTTGTGCTGTTCGCAATGTTTGGATTTCGAATTCTATGGGAAAAATGGGTTCCTTTCCGAATACCAGTTGGTATGGTGAATAGCCAGTAGTGCTTCTCCATGTTGTTCTATAAGCCCACAAGGCTTCTGGTAATCTTGTAGCCCAATCGCGTCTATGTGACGCAATGGTTTTTGTCAAGATTGCTTCTTGTTGCTTTCTACTTGACCGTTTGCCTACGGGTGGTATGGAGTAGTAATTTTATGCTGGATATGATAGTTTTTTAGTGTTGTGGCAATCTTGTTACCAAAAAACTGTGGTCCACCATCTGTAATTATGTCTCTTGGAAGCCCATATCTCACAAATATATGGAACAAGAACTGTATGACGGAATCCTCTGTAGCTCTCGGCAATGCCTCTGCTTCAACCCATTTGGTGACATATTATGTTGCCACCAGAATATATGTTTTCTGGTTCAAGGATGGGTTAATTGGACCAACAAAATCGAGAGCCCATTGCTCGAATGGTTCAATAAGCAGCTGTGGATTCAGGGGCATTTCATTAGACTGACCAGGGTGTCCCGTTCTTTGGCAACTGTCACAAGCTTGAACGAACTTCTTTGCATCTTTGAAGATCATAGGCAAATAATACCCTGTTTGCAGCACCTTATGTCCAGTTCTCCGATCGGAAAAGTGTCCGCCACGTGGTCTGTCGTGAAAAGCTTTCAAAATGTCAAAAATTCCATCCTCACGGACACATCTCCTGATGTGCATATCTGCTCCTATATGGAACAGGTAGCCCCCAATCTAGGAAAATCGAGCATTTCGCTGGACAATCTGTTTCCGTTCACTGGGGATCAGATGTTTCAATAATTTTCCTACTGCTAAGTAATTCACAACAGCAACATACCAGGGTGTTTTAACAGTGACACCAAACAAATGCTCATCTGGAAATTAATCTTCAACTGCTGTTGCATCCACTGGTTTTGGCATTCGTGAGAGAAAGTCAACTATAGGATTTTCTTTTCCAGGTCTGTCCTTGATTGTAATATAAAATTCCTGCAATAAAATCAGCCATCTGGTTATTTTACCATTTGTGATCGGTTTATTTGTTAAATACTTTATGGAAGAGTGATCTGTATATAAGATAATAGGATATCCAGTAATGTAATGCATAAACTTATTGACAACATGTATTACAGCTAGAAATTCCTCTTCATTAACAGTATAATTCAATTCATCAGGGCATAAATTCTTGCTAATATAATAAATTGTATAAGGCTTTTTATCTTCTTCCTGCCCAAGAACTGCTCCAATGGCTGTATCTGAGGCATCTGATGAAAATTTGAAATGATAGGTCCCAATTTGGTCCTCTAAGGACTGGGGCTGTTGACACAAGCCTCTTTAGTTCCTGGAAAGCACGGTCACATTTTTTTGTCCAAATAAAGTCAACATTACTTGTTAATGCATATAGAGGTGTAGCAATATGCGAAAAATGTTCTATAAATCTTCTATAGTAACCAGAAAATCCAAGAAAACTGCGTACCATTGTTTGAGTGGTGGGAGTAGGAATTAGTAAAATTATTTGAATCTTCGCTGGGTCTACCTATATGCCAACTGCTGAGATATAATGGCCTAGAATAAGTCCTTCAGTCATCATCATATAACATTTTTCATGGCTCAAACAGAGCCTAGTGGCAATGCAGCGCTGGAGAAATTTTTCCAGTGTGTCCAATGCTGGATCAAAATCATCTTCGTACAGTGTAAAATCATCCATGTATACTTCAAGTCCTTCATTTATTAAGTCTGAAAAGATGCTAAGGATAGCCTTTTGAATGTGGCAGGAGCATTGCATAAGCCAAAAGGTAGGACTCTGTAGGCAAATGTCCCCCAAGGACAAGTAAAAGTGGTTTTGTCCTGGTCTTCAGGGGCAATCTGAATCTGATTGTATCCATTAAAACCATCTAAGAAAGTAAAGAATTTCTTTCCTGCCAGAGTGTTTAATACTTGGTCAATGAATGGAAGGGGAAAGTGGTCTTTTTGTGTTTCTTTATTTAGTTCTCTATAATCTACACAAATTCTCCACTTCCCATTCTTCTTTGGTACCACGACAAGTGGAGAGACCCATTTACTATCGAAGATATGGTAGATGAATTTCACATCTAAAAGTTTTTGAAGTTCAACTTTTACAATGTCTTTTAGGTGAAGATTAAGTCTCCTTTGTGGTTGGCAAACATGTAACACATCTTTTTCTATGTAAATGTGGTGTGTACATAACTGGGGATCAATTCCTTTCATATCAGGATAGTCCCATGCAAATGCTTCTTTGTATTTCCTCAATAGTTGGATGAGCTTCTCTTCTTGTTTGGGAGTTAGGTTGGCAATAATGTTTAAAGTCTTTCCTGGGTCAATTTCTACAATTTTACTATTTGAGACAGAGGTAGTAGGTATTGTTTGATCGTGTCTATCTTTAAGAGGATCTTCTTCTAATTCATTATCAAATGTTGCTTCTATCATATGACATTGTATGCTTGATCTGGTTTCAGTTTGGCTAATAAAATTGTTAATGGCGTCATCTTCTGTTTGCTCTTTGAAATCGAGGGCTTCTTCTATGGTGAATGGAGATCTAATATTTTTGATAAGGTATGATATGGGATGCTTGTTAGTTTTTATTATTGTGACACTTGGCTGCGCTGGGGGATATAAAGCTAGATTCTTGATATTTGCCCCCCTATCTATGGTCATACTGTCTTGTCGGCAGCCAATATAAGCATCGACAGTTGCAAGCCAAGGTCTGCCTAAAATCAATGGGTGTCCATCAAGTCGGTTTTTGGGGTTTATTATTAGAAAATCGGCCAGATACTCCCAGGAGTCAATGGATATCATGACATCATGTAGTGTGCCTTCTGGCTGAACCACAGATCGATCAGCCAGTTCTAATAAAGTGTAGGTTGGTTCTACTGATGTAATGCCTAGTTATTGGCAAGTGGTGGTTGTTAAGATATTAATTGCAGCTCCTAGATCAACTAAGGCATTTGAGAAGGTCTGTCCATTGATTTGTACGGTTACTATTGGATTTCCTAGGTCTTCGTATTTAACAGGTGTTTCTTTCCCTGATAATAAATCGGATAGAGTGCCAACTACTTGGACTTTTGGGTTGCTTGTTATTTTCCTCCTTGGTTTCTTTATACATAGCTCTTTGATAGTATTTGCATATATCAGAATGTCTCGAATGGCTTGGAGGAGTGGGATTTTTATGTACAAGTTTTTTAGTTCTCCCAAAATGTCAAAATCATAGTATTGTATAGGTCGAGGTATAATTAGGCGTTCTGGGAATGGAGGAGAGGATGTGGTTGTTGGATTATGAATTTATTGTCTGGTCACTTCCTCTTCTTGTCGTGGTTGTTCCATAGGTAATTGATTTTCAACTTGAGCTGTTTTATCTCCCTCTGTTTCAATGATACACCCAAATCTTAATTGAAGATCATTACACTCCCTTAGATTGGTTCCTATCTCTGGTGTCTCAATTATTTGAATGGATTGGACTGGTCTATTATTTGGATTGGGGTTGGGTTGGGCTGGGAGTTGCAGTCTTAAATTAGGTTGGGGGTTTTGTTGTAATGCTAGCAGTGTAGGTTGAGGGAGTGGGATAGTTCCTACTAGTTGATTCATCGATCTTTTCCAGTTTGTCTGCTAGGCTTGATTCTGTGAAGTAGGAGGAGCCCATTGTGCTGGATATGCATTGTTTTTCCAATATGGTGGGGTATAGGGAAAAATTTGCCAATTGGGTTGGCTTGCTTGATTCAGCCATGGAGATGATGAAGGAAATGATTGTTGTGACCAATTTGGAAAGGGAGGTTGATTTTGCCACATTGTATTATATTGTTGAGCATGATATTGTGGAGGCTGAAAAGAAGAAGCTGGGTCTGAAAACATACCTGATTGTCACGGCTGCCATTGACGGCGCTGATTAAGTAGATACACCAATTCTAGCTCTTCTTCTGCTTCCTTGTATACTGCTTTCAATCCAGGAAGTGAGGGGAAGCTCTCTGTGGAGTGGTCTTTTGTACAAATGGTGCAAACTTGGACTGCATCTAATGGACACTCCTTATGGCTGTGTTTCTTTCTGCATCTGGGAAAAAATATTGCCAAATTCTATTCTGCTTCTGCTTGCTTTTGTTTGGCCTGCATAATATCAAGTTGTGTTGTCAGTGTCCCCAATATGTTAGTTTTAAAATTTTCTAATAAATTTCCAATTTCTACCCGATTTACTCCTTCCGCCGAAGTTCTATTATCTCTTGCAAACCGATCATGTTCTGTTGGTTTTAGTCTTGTGCTGCCTCTCAAGCTCTTGATACATAAATCAATAATGTTAGCAAAATTTTTCTGATAAATATCTCCTTTCCCCATAATGTTTAGTGTTTCAATCCATTGTTCCTTCATTCTCCTAATTAATGCCATTTTTAATACATTATCAGGTAAGGGTAATGATGCATAAGGAGATCTTTGAAGATTATACTAGAAGCGCTCTACATATTCTTCTAATGTTTCATTTGGTCTAGCTACAATCTGAAATATTTCATCTTTTAACTCTCTAGACCTGCAATAGTCCTGATATTTTTTTAGAAAAGACTCTTTCATTTGGTCCCAGTTATCTATAACACCACCACCTAATCCCATAAACCATCTTAGAGCAGCCCCTTTTAATGTGGAGGGAAATAATTTCAGTTTCTGAGGGTCGATGGTAT
The DNA here is from genome assembly GCA_031772625.1 of Pinus tabuliformis. NCBI lineage: Eukaryota > Viridiplantae > Streptophyta > Pinopsida > Pinales > Pinaceae > Pinus > Pinus tabuliformis. The sequence continues at coordinate 1,209,668,331 of CM062811.1, forward strand.
AGTCATATCCTCTACACAACACGTCAAATTCGACTAAAAATGCATCCGAATCTTCTGATGTAAGGCCATGGAATGTAGGGATATGCTGGAGAGGAATTTCTTTCATAGGTGCATTAGCTGCAGTATCCACAATGGGGTATTGCAGTGTAGAGGTTTGGGTGTTTGGCTGGTTCTGGGCCATTTGGTCAAATATATGCCAATAACCTTCTGGGATGTCTAGGAGGGTATTCCTAGCTTGTCGAGGGGGAATGGCTCCAACGGGAATGGCCTTAACAACACTTCCTTTATCTGGGATTATGAGAGTTTCTAATGTTTGGGAGGGTTCAGGTTCTTGAATTTCTTCAACTTTGTTATAAATGATTTTTGCAACACTTCCCTTATCTGGTCTACTTAATGGTTGTATTACCCCAAGAGGAGATTTTGGTTCTTTAGTTTCTCCTGTTTCTTGTCTTCCTTCACAAAGATTTCTAAGGTTCCCTTATTGCAATGATTTTGGGCTAGAATTTTCAATTTCTCGAAAATATTGCTCTTCAGTTGCACTATGCACCTCAACAAAGGCTACAGATGGTGATCTTGTGGCCTGAAGGAACTAGTAGTCTGTCTAGAAGCAACTTTTCTAGGTCCTACTGAAGGCTGAGATTCTAATTTTTTAAGGATTTCGTCTATAAAGGTCAATCAGCCAAGGGTTAATGGCCCCTTAGCTTTATCAGGCTTGGGTAGAGGTTCAGGATTCTTTTCAAGATTTTTCTGCTTAGTCATGCACTCAAATCAACTGCTAAGTTCTACCCAAACAAAATAGAAACAAATCTGCAAGAAAGTGGGCAGGGGAGCAGGGCTATTACATACTCCACACGCGGGTTCTTACCTTTCGTTTTTAAAACCCAGTTCTTCCCCAACAGATTCTCACACTACTCTGGAAAAGAAACAAATGGCTACACTCTTCCCCGGAAACGGTGCCAAAATGTTGAGCCGTAAAAAGGGTCTCTTTCACCTCTAATTACCTCACATTAATTTGTCAATCCAGGAACGATTTATTATTTCAAAGAGTGTACTCAGTTTGAGGCTGTCATTTGTCAGAGTAATGCTAGTAGTACAGTGCTCAAAATACAAGAGTAAACGGATGCTTAAAACAAGATCTACTTACAGCAAAGCACTTTAAAACCTAAATCATGCATTCAAAAAACTAAGCAATTTATCAGTCAAGGGTCCAATAACAGTAACTCAACCCTCTGTAAACTGATGTAACCGAAGATAAACAGATCGTCATCCTGGGAAATAGACAACAGATGTAAATGCTCACTACAGTTTCATATCATTCTACACACCAAGAAATGAGAACGCAAATAACAGGAAATGTAACAACAACTAGAAAATGTAATAGCGACTAGTTCTTATAAACAGTAACACTTTAATATACAGGAACAAGTGCAGTAAGCGTATCCTATAGAAGTTAGATGGTAATCTTTACTCTAAGAATAAATCGGATAGCACACGGAAATAGAACAACAACTGATTAGTAATGAAATATAGAACAGCACTTAGAGCCAAATGTAAATGCACAATAAACTAAGATAAATAACACACACGACACGCCTTAGTATTGAGAAAAACAGTAATCTGATTTCGATACTACAAATATTAATCTTTAGTTATAAAGGATAACAATCGAAATTCATAATGGAACAACAATGTCAATTGAACAACAATCGTAATTAAGTATAAACCATAGATGAATACAGTAATACCAACTTAAGAATATTACAGCCTAGTTACTCTGTAATTGAACAGCAATAGCATTCTGTACATCAATGATTTAAAGGAACAACAATGTGTTATAAAGTCAGAATGAACAATACGACATTCTTGTTACAGAGAACAATATTGTAAATATAATAGAGCTGTGATATAAAATAACAAAACACACCAGATTACCGATCAAAGCTGATAATGAAAACCATGCACAAATTAAAGATAATGGTACAAGAGCAAGTGTTCCACCAAGGCTGGGCCCTTAGCCGCCAGTGATACACCGCTTGAGATTATTCCAGGATCAAAGATGGAACAACAACCAGATTTATATTAAAGCATCCAAACAAAGTTACAGTGGATCACTTCTCAATGAGAGTCGATGATCAAAGTTTTAAGTACAACAAGAAATCACATAAAAGTAACAACAACCCATCCCCTGGGCTAGCAATGCTACCCCTTTTTATAACAGACGAGTGGAGATATCAATGATACAAAAATAGTTAAGATTGTGATCCCTCAAGATCAAAGGATCCTGAGGGATTCGCCAAACTGTTAATTCTAGTTATCCCTTTGTTCTCTTGCACTAATTCGATATCTCCTTTTCCTTGGCAGCAGTTAATTATGCCCTGTCTTTTCCCTTGGGACGACAATCTTTCATTTTTCCCTTTTTCTGCATAAGAAAATGGTGATTATTATTTATTTTGTGTTACATCCAAATCTCATAGATTTTTCCATAATTTCTTATTATTTACCTAGTTCATGATGTAAAGGGATTATGCATTTTTAAAGAAAAGATGACAAAAGAATCAATAAAACATACCTTCTTCAGTACTCCACAATTATCACATGGATCATTCCTTCCATCATATTTCTCTGTTAACTGAGCTTTTGGTCAACCAAACTGAAATCTCGTCCTTTTTCTATACTTGCGTCACCCATAAAAATTGTCTTTATGTGTACCCCACCATCTTGCGGTCGTAGCACGCAACACCAAATCCAATGCTTGGAAGTGATGCTTCTCGGGTATTTCCCTATCAAATGCATCCAAAAATTTATCTACATCAGTTACACCATCATAATAAGGCAAACTTCTTACCTCTGATGATACACACTACAATGATTTAGTCATCATATTATAGTGCAGTGTGGATACTTCATGTAATCTATTCTACTAGTGTTCCAATTCCTCATCTGAATCTGATGTATAGGAACTTTCGTGGTCCAATGCAATGTGTCCATCAATGGTCGTATTAACCCAATCTTGATCTCGCACTATTATTTTGTAGATCTGGTCCAAATCATCATCGCTTTCCTCATAATCGCAGACCGGTTTAGTATAGCGCGACCCTTCTGCAAGGTCCAAAGGTACTACAACGTGGAGCGATTTCCTCTCAAATGACATTGTCCACTTCTTTAGATTGATTACCCCATTCATGTCAATAGCTCAATCAATTCCAAGGAGCATGGGGTATGGATTGTTGTCATCAACAATCTCTATCACTTCGAAATTGGCCAACATGCTTGCGCCTTCTATGTCTATTGTTACTCCATGCAATCTTCCCATAGGGATAATCTTCTGTTGGTTTTCCATTCTTAATTGAATCGGAGACCACTGCAGCGCAGGTCTCCCCATTCTTTCCCATGTCTATTTAGGAAAAACATTCGCATCTGACCCCAGATCCAGAATGACCTGGTCCATTTCATACTCTCCTATTTGCGCAGTGAGCCTCATCTCATGCCTTGTTCTCGTCTTGTGTTTTCCTATCTTTCTGACTGCGTGGTGCCCTTCAGGAGCAGTTTCCTTACTAGCACACTTGTTTATCAGTTCTTGTAACCCTTTCATAGCCCTTTTGTCATGCAGTAGCTTCATACAAGCCTCCAAAAAGGTGGTAAGCATAGAGGGGTCAACTTCTTCAGATAAATTATCCTGACTTCTTGAGGTAGAGGCCTCAGTGAATCTTTTCTTCACTTCCATGAATGTTTCCCTCATGCGCTCTAGGTAAAATCCCACCTCCTTTTCTAGAGCCTTGCAAACCAACTGACTTTTGTCAAGTTGCTTCCCTTTATCATCACCAGTCATCGTCCCACTTCGCAACACACTATTCACATTGGGATGTTCTTCACAGGGCTCGGCCCTCATCATTTGTAGATTTTGGGTAGGTTACTGAGCTTGTGCCTTCTTCTCCTGCACCTTAGCTATCAATATAGGGAATTCCTCTATCGTGTGATCAAACTGAGTACAATACCGGCACGATGGGCATGTCTGGCTCGAACACTCCCGCAGGTAGTGTCATGGTGCTCCACAATTATATCAAATAACTTTCCCTCAACCTCTAGTAGGTCCTCCTCCTCCTCAGCCTCCTCTACATCCCTGATATCCTCTGCGCACTCCCGTAGTGCCTTAATGCAGAGGCTGATTTTATGTTTGCATTTGATACGCAGGAATTCTTTCCATCATCAATTCATAGCTATGACAGTTATTCTCATCGTGGCCCACTGATTTATAGAAATTGTAGAATAATTGTTGCGGTGTCTGCATAAACTTTTGTAGCGAATGGAAATTGTCTATTACATGTTTTCCTACTACTTGACAGATAGCGCACATAATGCGGGCCCTGTACCTGGTCCAGCTTAAGCTTCATGCCTCAAGGGAATTTTCCCTCCTCATACCATATAATTTGTGAAAATAGGGAAGTGATCATTATCATGACCCTGGTTCTTACACTTGAGGCACCAAACTTCTTCGCGCACCACAAGCCGAGCCGATTTCTCCCTTTTCAAGATTTGAAACTCTAAGTAGATATTCTAGAACTCCGCATGAATCTATTGAACACCCAATGTGGCATCCTAGATAGGTGTCTCATGTAACTTCATTGTGATTTCTAGCACTTCCGCATGAGTCCCTATCTTTTGCTATGACAAGGCAATTCTTAAGTGGGCAGGAGTGCAACTATAAACCAATCCTAGTGCTAAGTGTCTTTGAGATTCATATTGGCTTCACAGATTCTGCACTTTAGTCATTGATCTAGTTCCCAGGGATTTTCACAAATCCTCATCACAATTTTCTTGAATCCCACTACTGATTGCGTTTCAGACTTCCGCCTATTCAACTCCTTGTTCAAAGCAGTTTGAGTGTTCGCTAATGATGCCATCGGGTTATCAGTGCAGTACTGAATGTACGACATCAACACAAGATCTTGTAGAGCAGTAGCGAACTACACTTTTTTGATATAATCATATGTAATATTCTGTGTTGTCCACACGCTCTTCGCAACGAACCAGAACTAGTCTTGGTCCTCATTTCCCAATCCCTTGAAAATGGGAAACTTCATCATATTCGACATATTGAACTATGGCAGGGGTGGTGGTAGTGTGGGCTAAGGTGTATGCTGTAGAGGTGAAGGTGGAGGTGGTGTGGACAGATGAGGTGTTCACAGGAACCCTTGCCTTATCAATTGGACATCGCTCTGTGGTGAAGTTTGCATTGCTCCCTTGTCATCACTGAGAGGAGGCTCAATCAGTGGCTTATATTCAAGGCCTGTTCTCCCTCTATCCCTGAAGAACTTTCTACTTCGCATAGCTCCAAACATCAAGATAATGGCATAGCCCTCTTTTCACATAAGATAATTTTAATCCAAGTATTCAAAGATCTTAAATACTTACCTCGCAGCCCCTTGAAGAAGTGTCGCTCTTCTTCACTGTAGCTGACCGAGGTATCGACCGTGAATTCTATCACAAATCCTCCTATGACTCGATCAAGCTAGTGATCTACGACACGTGTGATTTTATCTTCAGAATCTTCAAATCTCCACACTAGCTCTGGGGTCCACACTATTGAACTGTCAAGCCTCCACCTTCCTTGGTCATCTATCAATTTAGCGATCCAATCATATAGTTTGATCGGGAAGCTGCAGAAGAATATTTTGTGTGTCTCTGTGTATAGGTATATGTCCAACCATTGTTCTATCATTAGGCGCGGATTTATATTTTCTCACACCACGAATTCATGGATCTTTCTATCCAACCACTTCTCAATTTCTTTCTTAGTTGGATTCTACTGATGCAACATCACACATCTGTTTATGCAGATCCCGGTCCCTGCAACAGAACCATTTGTTGGGTTAGTGGGTCCTAACCCAGGTTCAGAGTTAGTTTCACCAAAAAAATCCCCACACTAATGGCCCTTTTGGCATCAGCCAGTGAAGCGTGGACTAAAGCCTCACTTGAAGCAGTATGGGGGGATGATGGAACCAAGTTTCCACACCTATAGATGAGCGTGATGTCATTTTATGCCCTAAATCTGCCTTCACATAGATCGATAAGCCTTTAAGGCTTATCAATGTAACTTCCTTTAATCAGTTTCTATACCTCCACGAATGGTTATGATTGCTCGTCGCGGACCCTGAATAGGTGGATCAAATACTTACGTGCATCAAAGATGACTTATAACCTAGTAATTACCCCGATCATCTTAAGTGTTCAATAACTTCAACATACAACAAGATATTGTTCATGTAAATAGTTAACAGTAATTGTTTTCATGTATTAATATAAATCATGTAAAGTCATGCATCAATACATCATTATTTCATAAACCCATGATAACATAAGGCACATTAATATAACAAAAGTAGAGAGATAACGCAAGTATTTTTGCAACAGTCTTCTTTATTGATAATTAGTTCAATGTTATAGACTCAAGACTTCCCTACGCACTCAGCTGCAGCGGTCCACGCACTTAGTTGTGGACTCTACTCTAGGCCTCCGCACACATAGTTACGCCGTAAGGCGTTTCCCTTTGAAATGAATTGCCTCAGCTGCCGCCGTGTCCTATTTTTCACTGTGGATTTGTGGTGTTAGACGATTGAATGAATTTTGATCGTTGATCAAAAACTGAAATAAAACTAAAATAAAAAAACGGGGAGAAAAGGGGCAAGTAAAGCGGTTCGGTATGACTTTGCGTCCCTTCATTGTGCAAGTTCTCATAACACTTGCTCTTAAAGGTATTGATTACCAGTTCGCAGAAGAGAATCTCAAAGCTAAGAGCAAGCTACTGAAATCGAACCCTGTTCGCAAGAATTCCTAAAGATCCATATGACCGAGCCATTGCTCGTTTCTGGGCTGCCTTTGTAGATGATAAGGTAATTTAGTTCACTCTTAGTAATCGCCTGCATTCGTATCTCATCGATCCTTTCCTTATCTGCCATTTGTGTCTTTGAAAGTTAAAAATATTATTTTTCTATTCAATAACTAGTGCTTCGCCGAAAAATCGTATTTTGGAGGGGATCAGATCGGCTTGCTTGAAATCGCATTGGGTGGTTTGTCAGCGATTATCAAAGGCCTCGAGAAGGCTACCGATAGTGTTTTAATAGATCCAGAGAAAGTTCCATTGCTGAGCACATGGATGGATCGATTCTATAAATCCGATGGACTGAAAGAAGTGATGCCTGATTTTTCCAAGCAGGGGGAATTTATGTCCACTAGGAGAGCTAGTATGATCACCGCCTATAGCTAAATAGGGCAAACTTAGCATAGACAGAGGTTGTATTTGTTAAAATACGTTAAATTTAGGTAGTCGAGTCCAGTTAAATTTAGGTAGTGGCCTGATCCAGCCAAGCAGGCAGAATCTATATCCATTAGGAGAGCGAATCTTTTGGGTATGATATCACCACCTACTGCAAATTAGGGTGAACTATGCCGGCCTTATAAATGGAGGACAAGCAGAGAGATTATATTTAAGATGAGTTTATCACCTACTGCAAATTAGGACGAACTATGCCGGCCTTATAAATGGAGGACAAGCAGAGAGATTATATTTAAGATGAGTGTTATTAATAGTCTTTATCTTTTTATTCATTTGGTCAGATTCAACTTTTAAGTCTAGATGTTTTATGTAATTAGTCTGAATAATGTTTTGGTGAATCTCGGCGGTACTATAGAGAGCTTTCCTGTCTTCAATGTGTATTGTTTTATTCTGAACAAGTTTTTAATGAATCTCTCTGATACTGTAGCTCTCATTCCGCTGTTCAATGTGCGTTGATTACGAATGCAATATAAACCATAATGAAAAGGAAGTGTTGATATAGAATGTAATAGAAACCAGAATGAAATGCAATTAATTTTTGGAAATATCCTTTATAGCTAACCTAAAGTGTTGCATAAAATACAAAACTTGTGAAGAGTAATTTTATACGGGACCTTGCCGCATTTTGGAAAAAAGTCTGGAATGTGAATGGTTCTCAGGACATTTCTGGGCTTCAAATTCTGTTGTTAGTTGAATATTATGAGTTATCTCGGAACCATTTTTTTTTAAATAAAAAAATGCTTCTGTATTAATAAAAATTAAAAAAATAGATAGTAAATATAACATATTTCTTGATTACAGGTGGCTTCCACAGCATTCATTACCTCGAAAAAAAAAAGTGAGGTCTTTTTCCTCCTAGTCTTAACGTCTAGTTTAATAATCTTAATCTCTTTATTTCACTATCCAACCTACTTAGTTCAGAAATTTTTTATGATAAAAAGAAAACTCAAAATGTGTTCATCTTCTTACAGTATTTATAATCCCTTTTGTCCTTCTTATCCGAGCAGTGGCATTAGCATCTAACTCTTTGAGAAGTTGATACTTCCAGCATTTACCTTAACTCCATGTTCAAGTGCGATAAAAAAAAAACTTACCAGGATTTTTCCCAATACCTCTTTTGGACACTAAATCTATAGTCTAGTGAAAAGGGGATGAAACCCCAATATATATATATATATATATATATATATATATATATATATATATATATATATATATAGATATATAGATATATATAGATAGATACACACACACACATTACAAAAATGTTGAGCAAATACATAACCAACCTACAATGTTGCAAAGGTATAACTATAGTTTATGTCAACTTAGAACCCTCTGTGAAAAGTAAACAATCCTAACTGTTGGGTAAGGAAAACCTGGAAAAATGGTAGATTAATTATTAACAAGTGCAGAGTAGCCAAGACCCCAATCCATCAAAAGAAAAAAGGTGTGGTTGAAAACCTAACCTCTGACAAAAAAAACAAGGCACTAAATTAACAAAGCTCCAGTGAGGGTAGCAATGAAATAATGAAGGGTTCGGGGACAAAACCACTAATTGAGTGGAGCCTTTAGGTTGTGCCATGCCGACACACCTCCCAAACGAGGGTCCTGAGTAAAATACCTGATATCAATGTCTTCTACCCAATGTGTGCAATGGGGTAGGAGTTACCTGAGCACACAAGCTGAATATGTCTCTCCCTCACCGTGATTCAGGAAGAGTCACCTGCATAGACAGGGTAATTAACCAAGTAAATGCATAACCAACCTACAACATTGCAAAGGTATAACTATAGTTTATGTCAACTTAGAACCCTCTGTAAAAGTAAACAATCGTAACTGTTGGGTAAGGAAAACTTGGAAAAATGGTAGATTAATTATTAACAAGTGTAGAGTAGCCGAGACCCCAATCCATCAAAATAAAAAAGGTGTGGTTGAAAACCTAACCTCTGACAAAAAAAACAAGGCACTGAATTAACAGAGCTCCGGTGAGGGTAGCAATGAAATAATGAAGGGTTCGAGGACAAAACCACTAATTGAGTGGAGCCTTTAGGTTTTGCCATGCCGACGCACCTCCCAAATGAGGGTCCTGAGTAAAATACCTGATATCAATGTCTTCTACCCAATGTGTGAAATGGGGAAGGAGTTACCTGAGCACACAAGCTGAATATGTCTCTCCCTCACTGTGATTCAGGAAGAGTCACCTACACAGACAGGGTAATTAACCAAGTAAATGCATAAACTCTCAAACAAATCGCCATTAAACTCCCAAAATGTCAAATAGGGAGGTTGTGCACTTTGAATACCTATTAAAAGAAGCAATTCCAGTTGTTGAAACCCTCTATCGCCATGAAGTTGCAGAGCATCCAGCAAGGCAGAGCCACTTGCTCAGTTCATAGCTCAAGAAAATTGTCATAAACCACTGAACGGTTTTGTCCAGTGACAAGGGGATGAAACCCCATAATATACATCTAGAGATATATATATATATATATATATATATATATATATATATATATATATATATATATATATATATATATATATATATATACACACACACATTACAAAAATGTTGAGCAAATACATAACCAACCTAAAGCATTGCAAACTTCATTCTGCAAGGTATAACTATAGTTTATGCCAACTTAGAACCCTCTATGAAAAGTAAGCAATCGTAACTCTAGGGTAAGGAAACCATGGAAAAATGGTAGAATCATTATTAACAAGTGCGGAGTAGCTGAGACCCCAATCCATCAAAAGAAAAAGGGTGTGGTTGAAAACATAACCTCTGACCAAAAAAAAAAAACAAGGGACTGAATTAACAGAGCTTCGGTGAGGGTAGCAATGAAATAATGGAGGGTTCGGGGACAAAAAATCTACTTGAGTGGAGCCTTTAGGTTGTGCCTTGTTGACGCACCTCCCAAACGAGGGTCCTGAGTAAAATACCTGATATCAATGTCTTCTACCCAATGTGTGCAATGGGGTAGGAGTTACCTGAGCACACAAGCTGAATATGTCTCTCCCTCATCGTGATTCAGGAAGAGTTACCTGCACAGACAGGGTAATTAACCAAGTAAATGCATAAAATCTCAAACAAATCACCATTAAACTCTCAAAATGTCAAACAAGGAGGTTGTGCACTTTGAATACTTGCAAAAGCAAGCAATTCTAGTTGTTGAAACCATCTATCGCCATGAAGTTGCAGAGCGTCCTAACACTAAAGCACACGATAGAATGAGACACAACTCCAGTACCAGGAAAGGAATTTGTTACACAACCTACTTATGTTTGCTCATGACCGTCAGATCTAGATTGATTGATCGCATGACTAATGGGAGCCCAAGTGTCCAAGCTTGGATAACTTTCCAGATCATGCAATAAAAGTTTAATAAAAGTTCAATGGAAATGTTTCCAAATCATATGATCGATATATTACAATTATAATGAGAATTCCAATGTAAATTTATGTTTCTAGTTCAAGCTCACATGCTTGGGAAAATGGACATTAATAACGTGGGCCATGTGGAGAACCTACATTAACTTAGTACATTGGAACTTAATTATTTAGATCCTCCTGGTGGCAATCTAATTATCATATGTACCGTTTCCATGGATAAATCATGTGATTGATGTGATGTTATTAATTCTAAATGTAACTAAAGTGAACTGTAATGCACTCATGTGTATTTAAGTCAAGATTGAGTATATGAAAAATTTAAGGGTCATGTATTAAATACTAATAAAAGAATTCGTTGTGGAAAAATGCAATTGCCACAGTAATATAAATCATAGCAGAGATCTTCATTCATATATATATATATATATATATATATATATATATATATATAGATATAAGAGTATGTACTATAGAGATTTATTTATCTCAATGACAACTTGAGATTCTTCTGTATGTAAATGAAAAGTTAATAGATCAATTTAATCTTAATTTTGACAGATTTGATTATTTTTAATAATGAAATATTTTTTGATTATTTTTAATAATGAAATATTTTTTAATGATATTATTTTAAATTTAAATTTAAATAAAATCTATGTTTTCATAATATATATTTTTATACATAAAAGGTTGAAATAAAAATATTTTAATTAAAATAGAAATTAAAATATTTTTTTATTACTATTTTTTTATTAATATTTATAGATATTCTATTTAAATTTCATATTAACATTAAAATAATTATACATCTTTAATTATTTTATTATTTATATAGAATTATGAAGGAATTATATATTTCTTTTATATTAGGTTATAAAAAATATATTTCAATACAATAAATAGTTAAAAGAATTAATTAATCTACTTCTCTCTTATCAAATAATGTAAAGTTAGTAAAAAGAATTAATTAATCATTTTCAATAAAATATCTACTTTCCACTTCCTCTAGGTACGTGACTTGGAAATTATCTATTCGAAATGCTGGGTGAAAGAGAAGAGCTTTTTAGCTCTGCACAGATGGTTTATCGGTTTTAATCCGCTTCGTTGCACACCCCAAAACAATTACATTTGGCCAAAATTGCTTGGCGTGCCTCTTGAACTGTGGACCAAAGAATCTATGGAAAAAATAGGAAATGCTATTGGGTGATTCATATACGTCGATCCTAGGTGTATTGGGGCGAAAGACAAGCAGGTGGCCTAGATTCTCATAGAAGAGGAATTCAGAGGGGGTTTTCCAGAGTCTATTGATTTAACTTGGGAGCTGTCCAAAATTCAACAACGATTAGATTACTGGGGTGTCCCATTTAGGTGTTCAAATTGTCACGAAACTAGACACCATTTTCGTAATTGTCCTCGTCGCCCTGGTGGTAAACAGAAGAAAACGTTCCATGCTGTAAATATTCCTGTTTCGACATATGAAAGAGAAAATTCGGCATATGAATGGCCTAACACCATGGAGGTCTATCGGGCTCCAGTCATAACCAATGACATCCTATCCTCGTTGAAAGGTTGTTCCCTAGATTGATCTGCTAGTCTTCCACAATCTCGATTTGTATCTATGAACCCTACAAATCATAATTCTAATTATTTTGTTAATCGACCCCATTCTTCCATTGTTTCTAAGACTCCCTCGTTGTACTTTTTTGACCTGTCGGCGAGAGTAACGGGCTTCTCCAATAATTCTCCGCCTCATGAATTGGAACCGGACCCTGAGATTCCCCTCCCTCCTGCATCTTCTAAGCCTCCATGTATTGATCTTGCGCTCGCCCATATTCAATACATATCTTCATTGCCCTAATCCCCTTCCTCTGACATTCCACCCATCCAAAGATCTTGTCTTCCCCTCACTTGGTCGCTCTTTTGATATAAATAATAAATGTCCATATATAGCTCACTCCCCTAAACCTCCATCCCTTGGACATGTACCTGACCGCAAAGGTAAGGCTCCATATATCCCTATTTCCCCTCCACTATCCCCTAGAACCTCTCCCCATAATTCTTTTGATCAGGATATTGACCTCCTTCTTAAAAAAGTGTCTTTAAAACTTCAGCCATTAACTATCCATTGACCTAATCATTCCCCCTTGCCCAATATTAGCCCTAATTCGGCTGGAAACATAACTGTTCGCCGCAAAGAGAAGCATGGTAGTAGACACTTCCAGGGTAGGAAGGGAAGACAAGACTCGTCAACCCGGGATCTTTCCTTAATTGACATTCCTGTTACAGAAATTGCAGCTGAAGATATTCCTAATAAAAGGCCTCTTAGAGCATGTTGACCTAATGATGTTCCCAAATGATCGACATTCTATCAATGAACATTCGGGGCCTTGGAGCTGACCCCAAATTTGTGGCCCTAAAAAATCTTTTTGTCTCTTCAAAATCTAAAATGCTTCTTATACAGGAAACCATGCACGATAGCTCACAAACCATTTCTTACTTCAGGCAGATGCTATTACATACTCCACACGCGGGTTCTTACCTTTCGTTTTTAAAACCCAGTTCTTCCCCAACAGATTCTCACACTACTCTGGAAAAGAAACAAATGGCTACACTCTTCCCCGGAAACGGTGCCAAAATGTTGAGCCGTAAAAAGGGTCTCTTTCACCTCTAATTACCTCACATTAATTTGTCAATCCAGGAACGACTTATTATTTCAAAGAGTGTACTCAGTTTGAGGCTGTCATTTGTCAGAGTAATGCTAGTAGTACAGTGCTCAAAATACAAGAGTAAACAGATGCTTAAAACAAGATCTACTTACAGCAAAGCACTTTAAAACCTAAATCATGCATTCAAAAAACTAAGCAATTTATCAGTCAAGGGTCCAATAACAGTAACTCAACCCTCTGTAAACTGATGTCACTGAAGATAAACAGATCGTCAGCCTGGGAAATAGACAACAGATGTCAACGCTCACTACAGTTTCATATCGTTCTGCACACCAAGAAATGAGAACGCAAATAACAGGAAATGTAACAACAACTAGAAAATGTAATAGCGACTAGTTCTTATAAACAGTAACACTTTAATATACAGGAACAAGTGCAGTAAGCGTATCCTATAGAAGTTAGATGGTAATCTTTACTCTAAGAATAAATCGGATAGCACACGGAAATAGAACAACAACTGATTAGTAATGAAATATAGAATAGCACTTAGAGCCAAATGTAAATGCACAATAAACTAAGATAAATAACACACACGACACGCCTTAGTATTGAGAAAAAAAGTAATCTGATTTCGATACTACAAATATTAATCTTTGGTTATAAAGGATAACAATCGAAATTCATAATGGAACAACAATGTCAATTGAACAACAATCGTAATTAAGTATAAACCATAGATGAATATAGTAATACCAACTTAAGAATATTACAGCCTAGTTACTCTGTAATTGAACAGCAATAGCATTCTGTACATCAATGATTTAAAGGAACAACAATGCGTTATAAAGTCAGAATGAACAATACGACATTCTTGTTACAGAGAACAATATTGTAAATATAATAGAGCTGTGATATAAAATAACAAAACACACCAGATTACCGATCAAAGCTGATAATGAAAACCATGCACAAATTAAAGATAATGGTACAAGAGCAAGTGTTCCACCAAGGCTGGGCCCTTAGCCTCCAGGGATACACCGCTTGAGATTATTCCAGGATCAAAGATGGAACAACAACCAGATTTATATTAAAGCATCCAAACAAAGTTACAGTGGATCACTTCTCAATGAGAGTCGATGATCAAAGTTTTAAGTACAACAAGAAATCACATAAAAGTAACAACAACCCATCCCCTGGGCTAGCAATGCTACCCCTTTTTATAACAGACGAGTGGAGATATCAATGATACAAAAATAGTTAAGATTGTGATCCCCCAAGATCAAAGGATCCTGAGGGATTCGCCAAACTGTTAATTCTAGTTATCCCTTTGTTCTCTTGCACTAATTCGATATCTCCTTTTCCTTGGCAGCAGTTAATTATGCCCTGTCTTTTCCCTTGGGACGACAATCTTTCATTTTTCCCTTTTTCTGCATAAGAAAATGGTGATTATTATTTATTTTGTGTTACATACAAATCTCATAGATTTTTCCATAATTTCTTATTATTTACCTAGTTCATGATGTAAAGGGATTATGCATTTTTAAAGAAAAGATGACAAAAGAATCAATAAAACATACCTTCTTCAGTACTCCCAAATTATCACTTGGATCATTCATTCCATCATATTTCTTTGTTAACTAGGCTTTTGGTCAACCAAAATTCAATCTCGTCCTTTTTATATACTTGCGTCACCCATAAAAATTGTCTTTATGTGTACCCCACCATCTTGCGGCCGTAGCACGCAGCACCAAATCCAATGCTTGGAAGTGATGCTTCTCGGGTATTTCCCTATCAAATGCATCCAAAAATTTATCTACATCAGTTACACCATCATAATAAGGCAAACTTCTTACCTCTGATGATACACACTGCAACGATTTAGTCATCATATTATAGTGCAGTGTGGATACTTCATGTAATCTATTCTACTAGTGTTCCAATTCCTCATCTGAATCTGATGTATAGGAACTTTCGTGGTCCAATGCAATGTGTCCATCAATGGTCGTATTAACCCAATCTTGATCTCGCACCATTATTTTGTAGATCTGGTCCAAATAATCATCGCTTTCCTCATAATTGCAGACCGGTTTAGTATAGCGCGACCCTTCTGCAAGGTCCAAAGGTACTACAACGTGGAGTGATTTCCTCTCA
The DNA here is from genome assembly GCA_031772625.1 of Pinus tabuliformis. Taxonomy (NCBI): domain Eukaryota; kingdom Viridiplantae; phylum Streptophyta; class Pinopsida; order Pinales; family Pinaceae; genus Pinus; species Pinus tabuliformis. Next base: position 1,209,683,881 of record CM062811.1, read on the forward strand.
AATGACATTGTCCACTTCTTTAGATTGATTACCCCATTCATGTCAATAGTTGAATCAATTCCAAGGAGCATGTGGTATGGATTGTTGTCATCAACAATCTCGATCTCTTCGAAATTGGCCAACATGCTTGCGCCTTCTATGTCTATTGTTACTCCATGCAATCTTCCCATAGGGATAATCTTCTGTTGGTTTCCCATTCTTAATTGAATCGGAGACCACTGCAGCGCAGGTCTGCCCATTCTTTCCCATGTCTATTTAGAAAAAACATTCGCATCTGACCCCAGATCCAGAATGACCTGGTCCATCTCATACTCTCCTATTTGCGCAGTGAACCTCATTTCATGCCTTGTTCTCGTCTTGTGTTTACCTATCTTTCTGACTGCGTGGTGCCCTTCAGGAGCAGTTTCATTACTAGCACACATGTTTATCAGTTCTTGTAACCCTTTCATAGTGCTTTTGTCATGCAGTGGTTTCATACAAGCCTCCAAAAAGGTGGTAAGCATAGAGGGGTCAACTTCTTTAGATAAATTATCCTAACTTCTCGAGGTAGGGACCTCAGTGAATCTTTTCTTCACTTCCATGAATGCTTCCCTCATGCGCTCTAGGTAAAATCCCACCTCCTTTTCTAGAGCCTTGCAAACCAACTGACTTTTGTCAAGTTGCTTCCCTTTATCATCACCAGTCATCGTCCCACTTCGCAACACACTATTCACATTGGGATGTTCTTCACAGGGCTCGGCCCTCATCATTTGTAGATTTTGGGTAGGTTACTGAGCTTGTGCCTTCTTCTCCTGCACCTTAGCTATCAATATAGGGAATTCCTCTATCGTGTGATCAAACTGAGTACAATACCGGCACGATGGGCATGTCTGGCTCGAACACTCACGCAGGTAGTGTCATGGTGCTCCACAATTATATCAAATAACTTTCCCTCAACCTCTAGTAGGTCCTCCTCCTCCTCAGCCTCCTCTACATCCCTGATATCCTCTGCGCACTCCCGTAGTGCCTTAATGCAGAGGCTGATTTTATGTTTTCATTTGATACATAGGCATTCTTTCCATCATCAATTCATAGCTATGACAATTATTCTCATCGTGGCCCACTGATTTATAGAAATTGTAGAATAGTTGTTGCAGTGTCTGCATAAACTTTTGTAGAAAATGGAAATTTTCTATTACATGTTTTCCTGCTACTTGATAGATAGCGCACACAATGCGGGCCTTGTACCTAGTCCAGCTTAAGCTTCATGCGTCAAGGGAATTTTCCCTCCTCCTGGCATATAATTATTGAAAATAGGGAAGTGATCATTATCATGACCCTGGTTCTTACACTTGAGGCACCAAACTTCTTCACGCACCTCAGGCCGAGCCGCTTTCTCCCTTCTCAAGATTTGAAACTCTAAGCAAATATTCTAGAACTCCGCATGAATCTATTGAACACCCAACGTGGCATCCTAGATAGGTGTCTCATGTAACTTCATTGTGATTTCTAGCACTTCCGCATGAGTCCCTATCTTTTGCTATGACAAGGCAATTCTTAAGTGGGCAGGAGTGCAACTATAAACCAATCCTAGTGCTAAGTGTCTTTGAGATTCATATTGGCTTCATAGATTCTGCACTTTAGTCATTGATCTAGTTCCCAGGGATTTTCACAAATCCTCATCACAATTTTCTTGAATCCCACTACTGATTGCGTTTCAGACTTCCGCCTATTCAACTCCTTGTTCAAAGCAGTTTGAGTGTTCGCTAATGATGCCATCGGGTTATCAGTGCAGTACTGAATGTACGACATCAACACAAGATCTTGTAGAGCAGTAGCGAACTACACTTTTTTGATATAATCATATGTAATATTCTGTGTTGTCCACACGCTCTTCGCAACGAACCAGAACTAGTCTTGGTCCTCATTTCCCAATCCCTTGAAAATGGGCAACTTCATCATATTCGACATATTGAACTATGGCAGGGGTGGTGGTAGTGTGGGCTAAGGTGTATGCTGTAGAGGTGAAGGTGGAGGTGGTGTGGACAGATGAGGTGTTCACAGGAACCCTTGCCTTATCAATTGGACATCGCTCTGTGGTGAAGTTTGCATTGCTCCCTTGTCATCACTGAGAGGAGGCTCAATCAGTGGCTTATATTCAAGGCCTGTTCTCCCTCTATCCCTGAAGAACTTTCTACTTCGCATAGCTCCAAACATCAAGATAATGGCATAGCCCTCTTTTCACATAAGATAATTTTAATCCAAGTATTCAAAGATCTTAAATACTTACCTCGCAGCCCCTTGAAGAAGTGTCGCTCTTCTTCACTGTAGCTGACCGAGGTATCGACCGTGAATTCTATCACAAATCCTCCTATGACTCGATCAAGCTAGTGATCTACGACACGTGTGATTTTATCTTCAGAATCTTCAAATCTCCACACTAGCTCTGGGGTCCACACTATTGAACTGTCAAGCCTCCACCTTCCTTGGTCATTTGTCAATTTAGCAATCCAATCATATAGTTCGATCGGGAAGCTGCAGAAGAATATTTTGTGTGTCTCGATGTATAGGTATATGTCCAACCACTGTTCTATCATCAGGCATGGATTTCTATTTTCTTGCACCACGAATTCATGGATCTTTCTATCCAACCACTTCTCAATTTCTTTCTTAGTTGGATTCTACTGATGCAACATCACACATCTCTTTATGCAGATCCCGGTCCCGGCAACAGAACCATTTGTTGGGTTAGTGGGTCCTAACCCAGGTTCAGAGTTAGTTTCACCAAAAAAATCCCTACACTAATGGCCCTTTTGGCATCAGCCAGTGGAGCGTGGACTAAAGCCTCACTTGAAGCAGTATGGGGGGATGCTGGAACCAAGTTTCCACACCTAGAGATGAGCGTGATGTCATTTTATGCCCTAAATCTGCCTTCACATAGATCGATAAGCCTTTAAGGCTTATCAATGTAACTCCCTTTAATCAGTTTCTATACCTCCACGAATGGTTATGATTGTCCTTCGCGGACCCTGAATAGGTGGATCAAATACTTACGTGCATCAAAGATGACTTATAACCTAGTAATTACTCCGATCAGCTTAAGTGTTCAATAACTTCAACATACAACAAGATATTCTTCATGTAAATAGTTAACAGTAATTGTGTTCATGTATTAATATAAATCATGTAAAGTCATGCATCAATACATCATTATTTCATAAACCCATTATAACATAAGGCACATTCATATAACAAAAGTAAAGAGATAACACAAGTATTTTTGCAACAATCTTCTTTATTGATAATTAGTTCAATCTTATAGACTCAAGACTTCCCTACGCACTCAGCTGCAGGGGTCCACGCACTCAGTTGTGGACTCTACTCTAGGCCTCTGCACACATAGTTACGCCGTAAGGCGTTTCCCTTTGAAATGAATTGCCTCAGCTGCCGCCGTGTCCTATTTTTCACTGTGGATTTGTGGTGTTAGACGATTGAATGAATTTTGATCGTTGATCAAAAACTGAAATAAAACTAAAATAAAAAAACGGGGAGAAAAGGGGCAAGTAAAGCGGTTCGGTATGACTTTGCGTCCCTTCATTGTGCAAGTTCTCATAACACTTGCTCTTAAAGGTATTGATTACCAGTTCGTAGAAGAGAATCTCAAAGCTAAGAGCAAGCTACTGAAATCGAACCCTGTTCGCAAGAATTCCTAAAGATCCATATGACCGAGCCATTGCTCGTTTCTGGGCTGCCTTTGTAGATGATAAGGTAATTTAGTTCACTCTTAGTAATCGCCTGCATTCGTATCT
>CM062811.1:1209692668-1209776728 GCA_031772625.1 Pinus tabuliformis
TAGGTGTATTGGGGCAAAAGACAAGCAGGTGGCCTAGATTCTCATAGAAGAGGAATTCAGAGGGGGTTTTCCAGAGTCTATTGATTTAACTTGGGAGCTGTCCAAAATTCAACAACGATTAGATTACTGGGGTGTCCCATTTAGGTGTTCAAATTGTCACGAAACTAGACACCATTTTCGTAATTGTCCTCGTCGCCCTGGTGGTAAACAGAAGAAAAAGTTCCATGCTGTAAATATTCCTGTTTCGACATATGAAAGAGAAAATTCGGCATATGAATGGCCTAACACCATGGAGGTCTATCGGGCTCCAGTCATAACCAATGACATCCTATCCTCGTTGAAAGGTTGTTCCCTAGATTGATCTGCTAGTCTTCCACAATCTCGATTTGTATCTATGAACCCTACAAATCATAATTCTAACTATTTTGTTAATCGACCCCATTCTTCCATTGTTTCTAAGACTCCCTCGTTGTACTTTTTTGACCTGTCGGCGAGAGTAACGGGCTTCTCCAATATTTCTCTGCCTCATGAATTGGAACCGGACCCTGAGATTCCCCTCCCTCCTGCATCTTCTAAGCCTCCATGTATTGATCTTGCGCTCGCCCATATTCAATACATATCTTCATTGCCCTAATCCCCTTCCTCTGACATTCCACCCATCCAAAGATCTTGTCTTCCCCTCACTTGGTCGCTCTTTTGATATAAATAATAAATGTCCATATATAGCTCACTCCCCTAAACCTCCATCCCTTGGACATGTACCTGACCGCAAAGGTAAGGCTCCATATATCCCTATTTCCCCTCCACTATCCCCTAGAACCTCTCCCCATAATTCTTTTGATCAGGATATTGACCTCCTTCTTAAAAAAGTGTCTTTAAAACTTCAGCCATTAACTATCCATTGACCTAATCATTCCCCCTTGCCCAATATTAGCCCTAATTCGGCTGGAAACATAACTGTTCGCCGCAAAGAGAAGCATGGTAGTAGACACTTCCAGGGTAGGAAGGGAAGACAAGACTCGTCAACCCGGGATCTTTCCTTAATTGACATTCCTGTTACAGAAATTGCAGCTGAAGATATTCCTAATAAAAGGCCTCTTAGAGCATGTTGACCTAATGATGTTCCCAAATGATCGACATTCTATCAATGAACATTCGGGGCCTTGGAGCTGACCCCAAATTTGTGGCCCTAAAAAATCTTTTTGTCTCTTCAAAATCTAAAATGCTTCTTATACAGGAAACCATGCACGATAGCTCACAAACCATTTCTTACTTCAGGCAGATGCTACCAACATGACATATGGTCGCTTCAAATGCTATGGGCATGTCTGTAGGACTAGCTGTATTATGGGACCCTAAATGGATTACGGCTGCTGCTTTTCAATGTTTCGCTCACATTCTTATGCTGACCCATTTCCGTGTATCTTCAGACCCCATTCACATATTGAATATTTATGCTCCATATAAAAACCGGTTCCCTTTCTGGAATTATCTTCTTTCTTTTGAACTACTTGAAATTGACTCTTTGATAATTGTGGAGATTTTAATTACACCTTTTGTAATGACGAAATATGGGGCAATGGCAGGAAATATGATCCGATGGGGAGATTCATTCGAGAATCTATTATACAAAATAATTTTATTGATATCCTGCTTGTTGGTCAAGGACCAAATTGGGACAATGGGCGATCCAACAATTCCTTTCTGGCGAAAAGATTAGATAGATTTATCTTCCATGAAAGACTGATAGAAAGATATGGGCCTCCTACAATGAACATCATACCATCTTTCATATCTGATCACCGCCCCATTTCTTTTCAATGGAAATATGCCGGACGCATATTTGGATATCCTTTCAAGTTCAATTGTACATGGCTTGCTGTTGGTCAATTCAACAAATTTATAAATGATACATGGAAGCTATCTCCCATGCAGGAAAATGACTCTTCCCAGCAATTCCTTGACCACCTGCAATTTCTTCAAAAGGAGGTTAAAAAATGGCAAAAAGAGAAATCGTCCTCCAATAAAAAGGAGCTGAAGGACATATGTAGGAAACTGGAGTACTTATCTACACTTTTTAAAAATCCCTCCATGACTTCCACCATTAGAAAAATATATGGGATTTAGAAAAAAGAAAACAAAAGATATTAGAATAAGAAGAGGCCTCTTGGAGGCTCAAAAGTCGAGCATTATGGCTCAGAGAGGGAGATAAAAACACCAAGTTTTTTCACAGGTTTGCAAATAAGAGAAGGGAGACAAATGCTATTTGGGAGATCAAGGATGAGGAAGGAAATTCTCACTCCTCAAAGGAGGCTATTTCTAGAGAAGCTATGAAATTTTACAAAAGGGCTTACAGTGAGGATTCTGTCTGCGATATTGAGGATATTCTATGGGGAATAGACCCATACCCCACTATGTTTGATGAAAGTCTAGACAGAGCTCTATTTGTTGAAGTTTCAAAAGAAGAATTATTGGCAACAATGAAATCATTCCAGAAAGACAAGTGCCTCGGGCCGAATGGGTGGACCATTGATTTCTTCATCCACTTCTTTGAATTATTTAAGACAGATATCCTAAAGATGGTCGAGGAAACGAGAACACAGGGTTTCATAAGCCAAAAAATCACCTCAACATATATCGCTCTAATTCCAAAGAAAAAGCTCTCCTCCACATTTTCAGATTATCGGCCAATCTCATTATGCAATGTATTATACAAGGTCATATCAAAGATTATAGCTATTCGAATTAGAAACACTCTATATCTACATCTATCTCTAGAGCAACACGGGTTCCTTAAAGACAAAAATATCTTAGAAGTGGTGGCTCTCACCCAAGAATGCTTACACTCAATGCATAGCAGGAAAACAGAAGTTGCTATTTTAAAAATCAACCATAAAAAGGCATATGACTGTGTGAACTGGGGCTTTATTCGATGCCTACTGGCTAGGATTGGCCTAGATGTCAGGTGCATTAGATGGATCATGGCCTGTGTGGTGGTAGTAAATTATGCAATCCTAATTAACGGTGTCCCAACTCCTTTCTTCAAAGCGGCCAGGGGCTTACGTCAGGGTTGCTCCCTATCTCCACTCCATTTCATTCTAGTTATGGAATCTCTAAGCCTACACATAAAGAAAGCGATCCAACAAGAGAGATACAAGCCTCTCCCCATTTGCAGGGATATATTCATGTCGCATAATCTTTTTGTTGATGATATCCTTCTGTCAGCCATACTGTGCAAATCAACATGGATATGTATCTATGAAATCTTGGAGAGATTTCAAAAAGCCACTGGCATGTATATCGACGATTTAAAATCTTCATTCCATGTTGCTGATGTAAATGGAGATATAATCACATTTCTAACAGATCTTTTCAACATTAAATCATTTCCTATCCTGAAGGGCTTCAAATATCTGGGATTCAATTTGAAACCTGTGGGTTACAGATTGGCCGACTGGTCGTGGATTCTGGATTGGTTCTATAAGAAAATATCTACATGGGAATACAGGTTCTTATCAATTGGAGGTCGCGCCATTCTCACACAATCCCTGCTGGTACAGATCATGGTTTATTGGGCACACCTTTTCTATATCCCTTCATCTACTATTAACAGTTTAAACAGAATGATAGCTAATTTCATATGGGGAGGACAGAAGGAGAAGATAAAGTATCACCTCAGCAATCTTTCGAAGTTGACATGGCCAAAAAATATGGGAGGTTGGGGCATATTGGATTTACACTCCTTTAGAAGAGCCCTTCTATGTAAATCAATGTGGAAAGCGATTATGGGTGAATCTAGCTAGAGCAAAACCATTAGAGCTAAGTACATGGATGAGGAAGACATGACATGTTGGTATAGACAACACTCCACTGGATCCACCAATGGCTCATATATATGGAGAGGTTTTAAAAGATTGGAGTTGTTCTTTAGAAAAAAATTGATTTGGGAATTCCAATCCGGATCCAATATTATCACTGGATTTGATGAATTTGTAGGTGCGGGAGAAAAGATCCATATCTCCTCTCAACTTTTGAGAAATTTACACAGCAGGGAATATTTCTTTTGGGCCAGTGCAATAAAAAAATGGGATGGTGCTATTCCAATCTGGAAAACTGTTACAGAAATGCAATTACCCAGTGCTCTGGAATCCCAATGGAATGCTATCACTATTTCACTGCAATCGCGTGGATTGTATCTCTCGTCAGACAGGAATTTCCTCGTTTGGAAAGGTCTCGGTGGTGCATCGGCTATATATGCAAAGCATATATATCTCCAAATTGTATTATCAGAATCCGATACATGTGATAATATTTTCCCCCCAGTGTTTTGGAAATTTGGATGCCCTTTAAAAATCATTATTTTTTCCTGGCTAGTTTTTCATGACAGGAATCTCACTTGGGAGAATCTCCAGAAGCGCGAATGGTGTGGGCCTGCCATATGCCCCCTTTGTAGATCAAATTCTGAGAATAATTTGCATATTTTCCTACAGTGTCCTCAATCCCAGTTGATTTGGCAGAACTTAACTGCTCACTTTGGTTTTGCCATTGTCAATGCTCCTTCTATCTATGAGGCTTTCAAAGCATGGAGCAACATGTACTGCAAGTGGAGGCCCATTTCTTTGTTAACAATCTGGGCCATATGGAAATGGAAAAATCAAATTATTTTCGATTCCAAAATGGAACCGTTTTATAAAGTTTTCGAATCTATCCTTTGTTTATATGAAGTGCTAGCTCGGCCACCACATCCCAAAGTCAGACAAGGAAGGAATCAACAGCCCAACGATGCCTATGGATATCCCTGTGCTTTTCTTGATGGCACTACTCAGCACGAGACATACGCTTGTGGAGTTTATATAATCCCAGAAGAAGGACAAGCTTTTGACATACATTGGAATGGAGGACTTGGAACTAACAACAAAGCAGAAATTATGGCCCTGGCTGGTCCCCTTTCTATCTTTGACTTCCTTGGCCTCAAAAACCTTCATATTTTTGGAGACTCAAAAGTCATCATCAACCATGTACTGTCTAAACATATCATAAAATATATACATCTCTCTGGCTGGTTGAACAGGCTTGAGGCTAGGAAAGACTACACAATCTCCCATATTGTCAGTGATAAAAACTGGAGAGCAGATACTTTATCAAAATAGGGGCTATCATCGCCACAGGGTATATGGAGGATGCAGATTATAGTGGACAACACCTCCCACTAGACCCAAGACTTTTCCATGTCGGATACATATTTCTCTATTTTGTGAAGTCAAATCTGGTATGATTTTCTGTTTCCCCAACATTTGACTCATATTTTTGTCTTTTTTCCATATATAATCTTGGCTCAAGGGACTGATTTTCCGAATTCTATATGAACATATGTGCATTATGCAATATATTTCCTTAAGACCTTTATGTAACAGATCTGATAGGGCTACATATATCCTTTCTCTCCATGTGGTTTCAACCACATTACATTTTTCATATCAGATGGTTTCCATATCAACATTGCTGTACATATCTGTTGGATGAATATAATACAACCATATAGCTTGTTTTTCGTGGTGAAAAAGTTGCTAAGCTGCTGAGTAGCTTTATTGATATATCTATTTTGTAGCTTTACTTTAAAATAATGTACAAAAACATGTTCACATAAACAAAAACAACTACATGGATAATGGATAACCTCTACATGACATTACTATTATTTACAAAATGGCCATATTCGAATAGACATAACTAATTATTTCAAGTATAACTCAGTATGATCCACCGTAGCTTTCAACAATGTCCATTCACATGTTGCTATTTTTCTACACACTACTATTATTTACAAAATATCCATATTCAAAATACACATAACTAATACTTTCAACTGTAACTCATTATCATCCACCCTTTCTTTCAACAATGTCCATTCACATGTCACTATTCTTCCACAAACTATTATTATTTACAAAATATCCATTTTCAGAATACACATAACTAACTATTGCAATTGTAACTCATTATCATCCACCCTTGCTTTCAACAATTTCCATTCACATGTCCCTATTCTTCCCCACTCTATGCTATTCTTCCCCACTCTATGCCTTACGGCATTTCCTTTGCAACATAAGATGCAAATGCTAGTTGTAGATCCTTCCTTCCGCTCTAAGACTTCTTTTCTCTTACTCTTACTGACCCATTACATTCATCTTCATCATTAGTAATTTTCTCAGACATCCTAAGACACACCTATATATATAATCCCATGGTCTGTGGACCATGGGTAGATCTTCAAAAGCTGACTCAACTTACATAAAAGAAGGGTAAAACGATTTATGACACTTTAACTATCTATGCACTCTGTGACCACAACTTTCTTAGACTTTACATTTTATACAACAAAACTTGGGATTTTTCCCCAAAATTGACCCTAGGGGACCCCATCCCAACATTGATCCTGAAGACCTAATGATCATCTTATGTTCTCATGCGGTTAAGCACCTCATATCACTTCTGGAGTGACTGTTAGAAGTATTCATTTAAGAATAATGGAAAGAAATAAGCACCATCTTATTTTACTATGAGTCTGAATCTTTCCGATATCTATGAGAATTTCGTTCTTCAAATACATATAATTTGTCTAGATTTCTATATCCTCTTGCTATGAATTTTCCAGTTAATCCATTCATAACCTTGCACTTGGTTGATGTAAACACAATTATATTTCCCTTTTCTATCATTTGACCTACACTTAGAATATTTGACTTTAGCCCTTGAACTAATAAAGCATCTGATGCTCCTCTAGTTTTATTAATTCTTTCTTTACCTTGTCCTATAACTTTTGTCGAAACCTTAGTTCCAAGAATAAAATTACCATGTTGGTTTTTCATCAAAGATTCCATTTTAATATTATATCCAGTCATGTGGTGAGAGAATCCAATATCTATGTACCATTTATCTTCATCCTCAAATGAGCACAGAGAAAGACCACACCTTATATGTTTTTCTTTTCATTGCTTATTATGAGAAATGTTGGTGGATCTATCATTTTTAGGTCTTATCACATTAATGTTCTTATCTGGTTTCTTACCATGTTCTCTACGGTGATCCGTAGACTTGTTCTTGCATTCTTTTGCTACATGCCCAAACTTGTTACAAGAATAACATCTTATATGTTTCATATTCCTTCTATTACAATCACTGGCTTTGTGACCAAACATATTGCAATAAAAAGAATATCCCTTAAAGCACCTAGAAGCTGATGATCTTTCTATGAGATGGTTATTAGCTTGAAACATTCTACTTTTGCAATTGGCTGCAACATGTCCATAATTATGACATATAGAACATTCAACATTATTGATGGGAGAAGAAAATTGATTCACACTTTTATATTTAGGAGTAAATGATTTCCTTTGAAGATTTTATTTACTTGGTTGTTGATGAGGTTGACTTCTTATCACTTTGTTGAGTGTTTCATATTTTGAATTAGAATTTCTTCCCTCAGCTTGTGGACTAGATTCTCCTTCAATAGTTTCATGAAAACCAAGACCAAATTTGATGGAAGGAGATCTTTGACTACTAAGAATATTAACCAAAATCTTAGTACTATATTGAAATCGCAAATGTTTATCCATTTCTTCTAATTTACCTTTTAGGATATTTACCTCAACCTGATATTGATTTTCCTTTTCTAGATATTGCTTCTTCATGATTTCTTCAACCTTTCTTCCTTCCTCCATTTGCTGTTTTAATTTGAGAATCTCTTATTTCAACCCATTTTCTTGTTCTTCAAATGCTTGAAGTAGTTCTTCATTCCGCTTATCTGATTTTTTAAGATCTTCTTTTAGAGAGACGAACTCAACTTCAAGACCTTCACAATATTTGTTAGATACCATACTGTCATGATCGTTGTTATCATGAGCCTTCAACTTATCTTTAAGATTAACAATATTTTTCAAAGCAAGATCAAGTTTTGTTCTAAGATCAAAAATTTATTCTAACTTGCCTTCTTTTGAGTCAGAAACTCCATCTATCATTTTGGACACATTGCTAGATATAAGATGATCTGGATTTAAATAGGAATGCAACAAATTATAGATATAACCATAAATACAGAGATGCAACAGAAATAATACTTCATTTCATTAATGTAAAATAATGAAATATGCTTACAAACATAAATGGAAATAAACCAGCTAGGGTGATGGTAGCTTATCTCTGAGAAGTGATGTGGCGGCTACATGCCTCTAAACTGTGTTACAATGAGGCTCGAAGGCCTATTTATTATTGAGAAACAATGGAAAACCCTAAACATCCAAAAACCTAACCCTAGGAGATGAAACGCCAAACTGTGGGCCCCGTTTCGGTTAAATTGGTACATCAACTTCTTGGGGTCATAAATTTGGCATACGATCTTTGCTTGACGCATACAATAGATCGTTAGAAGGATCTATCCAAGAACTACAACTTTGGGAAGAGCAACATCAATTGATGGACCCATGTTTCTCCCAGATTTCCCAAAAAAAATCGTTTAGGGCCACAAAACGGCTCTGGAAGTTGAGGACCCGAAAAACTACTAAAAATAGTAAATTGTGCTACAATTAAGGAAACTGAAAAACTAAAAGAGATAGTTGTGGGGGTCTAAGTGGGATAGGTGGCTGGCCACCAAAATCCACCTGGATCATTCCTCCACCCTTAGGAAGCAATGGTCCCCATTGCATTGAGTTCCTCCATCTGTTGAACTTGGTCCCTGGTGAGCTTTTCTTCAATCTTTGATGTGTCCAATAATGGTGGGAAGCATGGTCGAGGGCGTTCAACATTGAACACTTGGTGCAAGTGAAGCAATGGTGAAATGGTGTGCTCCAAAGAATTATTTCCCACAGCCTTGGTAATGCTGTAAGGACCATGTCGGAGTGGTTTGAGCTTCTGATGGGCTCTTGTAAGGCATTCTTTCGGCAGATGTAACCAAACATTGTCGCTCACCTGAAATGTGTGTGGTAACTGATGTTGATCATGTCGCTGCTTGCACTTGGCATTTTCCAGAATGGAGTGGTCATAGATCAGCCCGTTGGGTAGAGGTGCTCCGGAAGTCAAATCAAATGAATGCTTGACCTGACAGTGCAACAGTACCCCTGTGGGTGAGGAGAAGATGACCATATCCCTCTGTTGCTGCTGCGTGCAGGAAGCCTTCGCGGGGGTCATGGATGTGGTGATGATCTTACCCTTACTTTGGGAGAAAACCAGACAGAAAATGAATTTCCTATTCTGGGAGATGAGCTTGCTGCATTTCTTAGCAGTGATTAAAGAGGTGTGGGTAGGTGGGGCTACCTCCAATATCACATATAATGAATTACCTAAAGTAATAATAAAAGTGCGAGGCTTTGAATCATACACATCATTTCACCTCCACAAGTATGGTTGGCCTAATAATACATCAAAAACATCGAGAGGTGCAACATCACACAATACCTCATTTGTGAAGGGCTTGATGCTGTAGAGAAGGCATCATTGCTGGCGGACTCAGAGATCTCATCCATGGTGAAGCCACCTGATACTATACGATTACGGGTGTGGTATAGTCAGTAGGCCCAACCGCTTCACGACCTCTGCTGAAATGAGGTTCTTTTGGCTCCCACTGTCAATAATGATTCCAGCGGCGAACCCTTCACCCACATTTGTGAGTGGAAACGACGCTCTGCCTCCTCTGGATCTTCAGGCTCATTCTTCTAGATCTTGCAGTGGCAATAGTGGCATTGGGCTCCACATCAATGATCTGCTTCCCTTTGCCATTCCCCTTGTCAGGTTTTAACTCAGGGTCAGAACATGCATCTGATTCTGAAGCCTTCAACTCACCCACAAACGACTACTTGGTCCGACACTCACTTGTCTTGTGAGTGGGGCTCTTCTCGAACTCACACCACTTTCCTGTGTCCTTCGACTTCGTGGTGTTGTTCTTTTCTTGTGGCTTTGACGAGTTGTCTTGGGTCACCCTACCTTGGCTTTGTCTTTTGGTCTTCAGATTCATAGATCCAAAGTCTCACTTCTTCTGTTTAGACTTCTGCTCGATCTTGACAGCGTATCGGTATGCCGTGCCAAGCGAGGAGATGTTCAGGAACTCCATCTCATCTTGGATGTGCCTGTGTAGGCAGCCATGCTATTTGAGTACCAAATGTAGCTCAGAATCATTGATACCCAACTATGTGTGAAGGGTATGAAAAATGTTTTTGAACTCCAGCACATCTTGGTCCCTTCGCTGTCGTAGCATGGTCCACTTTATGTATTTGTCCTCATACCTTTTGACAGGGTAATACTGCTCCTTGATGGTGTATTTGAATGAATTCCACATGGGAGCAGCTGAAAACAATGAGTTTGTGCTTTCATCCTTCTGCTCACAGTAGGTTTGCCACCAGTCCTTGACGTGGGGGGCTGCTTTGAGAAGAGCGAAAAGAATCTTTTCTTGACTAGGAAATCATGAACAGAAAAATACCTTCTAGAAGATTTAACCATTTACCTATGGCATCTACATCTATCTGACCCTCGAATATGGGCATTTAAAAATTAACTTGTACCTTAAAGGGTGTGGCATTTCCAGAGTAGCTATTGGAATCCGATGCGTTTCCCCTGGGTAGCCGCTGAAGGATCTAGGCAAAGTTGTCCATCATCATGCTCCTTTGTCGCTCGAGGGCTTCTTTGAGAAATATTTTGATAGGATCTCCTACCCCATCATCTTTCTTTTCATCCACCATGGGAGGTCGTAAATATTTTCAAGCCTGGTATTGCAAAGGTTCAGCCAGTTCAAGCCCTAACTCCTTATATCCCGACCTCGTTGGGGACATGCAAAGAAAAATAGAGAAAAAGAAGATCGCTCTAATACCACTAATCTGGATTTAAATAGGAACACAACAAATTATAGATATAACCATAAATACAGATATGCTGCAGAAATAATACTTCATTTCATTAATGTAAAATACTGAAATATGTTTACAAATAGAAATGGAAATAAACTAGCTAGGGCAATGGTAGCTTATCTCTGAGAAGAGATGTGGCAGCTACATGCCTCTAAACTATGTTACAATGAGGCTCGAAGGGCTATTTATTGTTTAGAAACAATGGAAAACCCTAAACATCCAAAAACCTAACCCTAGGAGATGAAACACCAAACTGTGGGCCCCATTTCGGGTAAATTGGTACATCAACTTCCCAGGGTTGTATCTTTGGCATACGATCTCCGTTCGACACATAAAATAGCTTGTTAGAAAGATATATCCGAGGACTAAAACTTTGGGAAAAGAAACAACGGTCCACGGACCCATGTTGCTCCAATATTTCTCGAAAAACGTCATTTAGGGCATCAAAACGGCTTCGAGAGTTCAGGACTCAAAAAACTGCTAAAAATAGTAAATTGTGCTACAATTAAGGAAACCGAAAAACTGAAAGTGATAGTTGTGGGGTTCCAAGTGGGATAGGTGGGTGGCCACCAACATCCACCTGGATCATAAGATTACCCAATAAATATTCCTTTCAGACTTCTTCATGTATTTCTTCTTGCTTGTGCCACACTTTCTTTGGAGTACCATAATGCACAATCTTATTCAATATTGAATTAGATATGTTAGAAAATATATTACTCAAAGCCTTAATGTTCTTTTTCACTTCATGTCTGACGGAGGAAACTTTGCATGACCATTCAACACTAGATTCCATACATCAAGATTCATTAGGTTATACTTCATATTTTCTTTCCATTGCTGATAATTATCTTTGATTAAAATAGGCAGATATGCATTGTCTATTGATTCTAAATTACCATGATTTGTTGCTTCTAGAGGCATCATTTGCGAATTTGTTTTCTCTTTAGAGTGCTTGCTTTCGCTTTTAACCATAAGTGCAAGTTCAGTTGCTTCATTATCATAATCACTATCATTATTGCGTAGACAAGAAAATGGATCACATTTTGAACAAAACCCATACCTGATGATGCTTGATGTTCTTGATTCTTGATCAATAGAAAGAGGGTTTCTCCCAAACTTCAATATTTGTTGACATCTATAACCATCACTGCATATGATATATTTATGTCAAAATTCTCAATAAAAATACCCTTTTCTTCCAGGCCATCAAACTCATTATTACTCTTATCTTCAAATTCCATAAGTGATAATCTTGATCAGAATCACCTTCTTCACCATTTGAAATACCATAACTATCTTCATGGGTATAAAAACTTCTCTTGTTCTCAGACCTCTTCCTATTGACTTTTGCAGCTTCTTTTCCTTCATCCTGATTTTCTCTGTAGGGACACTTAGCAGGACAATGACCAACTCTACCATAAGAAAAACATTTGAAACGAAGCTTACCTCTGAATCTTCCAATACCCCCTTGTATTTTCTTTACAACGTTTTCCTCCTCTTCTTCTTATACATAACCTTATTCCTCCTTTTCTTTTCCTTTTGCAGTAGCTTTGAAGGCTGCTTACCTCATGTCTAAAGGACCACCTTTCACCATCTCAAACCCTGTCAATATTCCATGGAACTGATCAAGTGTGAAACTTTTAAGATCGTACATTTCTTCAATAGCAGAGACTTTGGAGTCGAACATTAGACTTAGAGATCTCAAAATATTTTTGAAAGTAGTAACATATTTTATTTCTTCACCAAGATTTCCCATGGAATTAACAATTTCATCTATTCTAAGAAAAAAAGCTGTAATGATTTCCTCATCATGCATTCTCAATGTCTCGTACTCTTTCTAGATGTTTGAATTTTAGCACTTTTTACCTTGGTGTCGCCCTCATAAATTTGGATAATATTACCCCACATTCCCTTTGTTACATTCAGCGGCATTAGCTTCAAAAACTCAGAATCGGCCAAACTTCCCAAGATGTAATTTACAACTTTTTCATTGGTTTCATACTGTTTCTTTCCTTCAATATATGAAGGAATAGAGGTTGGATATTGATATCCACTTTCAACAATTTCCCATACATGAGCTCCTAGTTCTTTCAATATGCTCTCATGCTAAATTTCCAAAAGAGAAAGTTAGTTCCAATAAATATAGGAGTTCTGATAGAAAACACTCCTTTGTGACTACTCATCTTGATGGATCTCCTTCAAGTAGTCATGCTTCCGCCAAAGGACTTGCTCTGATACCAATTTTTGGGAAAAATACTGGGGGGATGGGGTGAATTAGTATTTTCAAACCATTAAAATTTTCAATTTCATATCTTGATTTATTTACACGAATTTACTTAAGGGAACACACTTCTGTATGTGACTGTTATTCATACAACTAGCGTACATCCAGTAAGCTTACTTTTTCAATTAATTCATCTTTTGTTTATCATAAGCCTGTGCATTAGTACTTCATTAATCACTAAAGATCAAGCTTCTGCCAAAGGAATTGCTCTAATACCAATTATTGGGAAAAATACTTGTGGGGGGGGTGAATCAATATTTTCAAACCATTAAACTTTTCAATTTCATATCTTGATTTATGTACACGACTTTACTGAAGAGAACCCACATCTGCAAGCGACTATTATTCATACAACTAGCACAGATCGAGTAAAGTTACTTTTTCAATTAATTCATCTTCTGTTTATCATAAACCTGTGCACCAGTACTTCGTTAAACATTAAACAAATAGTAACCATGTGCAATAAGAACAAAATAAAGAATAACACATAAGCAACATGCATGAACACTAGGATTTAAGATGGAAACCTAATGTGGGAAAAAACCATTGTTGTTGCATCTTTGGCATATTTTTAATATAAATAAAAACTTCTTACAATATTTTATTGGTGTAGACACATATCAGCACGATGGTGCCCACCTACAGAAGGCTACAAGCCTCACTCATTCCCAAAAACCCACTGGAAGGGAGCACCAACCCCCTGATCTTCCTTACCGGTAGCCACTGGATGGGAGCTCCGACCCCCTGATCTAATTTACCAGCTACCACTAAAAGGAAGCTTCATCTCCCTCATTGAAGGCTCCAACCCTCAACACCTTCAGGGACAACATTTTATAATTTTTCATACTAGATCCACCTGCTATAACACATCACAACTTTTAGGCCACATTTCATCGTAGACTAGGCCCACTACCAACATTTAAGCTCAAAACCAATTATCAAAATTGAAACTTATCACTATAACTCAACCACTGAACCAACCAATCACTGAAACCCAATCACTAAATCAACTAAAACTGAACTAATCAACTGAGCACAAATCAATCAACTTAAACAACTACAATAGTAAGATCACTATAACCAGAATACCAATCAACATATTGCACATCACAAAAATCAGATTTTGTTACTGTAAACCCTGATCACCCATATGTCAAAATATATGCACTACTTAAAATTCACAAACCCGCATGTGTACGGGCTTTCCACGAAGTATACTCGCATACAAATATTAAATCACTGATTTCAGAAAAATAAACCACTGTCATTCTGAAATAAATACTGAATCATACTCAAATCTACTATGTCATTTTGAAATGATGATACAACAGTCATTGATATTCAATCACAAACAACAAGTAACTTCAACATTACTTAATTAGTCAATTCATCTTTTAAACATTACCGTTAAGCCCAGATCATTAAGAAGACTTGATTAACAGACAACGGAAAACACAACAAGACTGATTAAACTGATCAGACGTCCTTTTCATCAAAACCATAATTTTTGTACGTGCTTTCCTTAAAGCATATCCGTGTGTATAAGCGCTTTCTAGGAAACAACCCCGTGTATGCGTGACCAACAATATGACCTCAGTGTGTGTATGCACCTCGCGGGCTATAAAACCCGCATACAAATCTGCAATTTATGAATCAAACATTCGTTGCAACACAGAACTTCAGACATACCCAAATCTCTACATACACAGAAAAATCATGCGTCAAGATACTATCAACACTAATCAAATCAACTCATAATCAAGATTGTCATATCAAATCTATTGGATCCGATCCATCATCAAATACCCAGGTGCATACTTAGTTTTAGATCCAACAAAACATCAATATCCCATTACATGCATATTTGTTTCATGTTTTAACTATTCATAAGATATTCATCACTTGTGCACCCCCTACCGCTTTGATATTGATCTCCTTATATAGCTTAGTCGTTATCTAATACCATAGGTCAAAAAAATACTCTGGGTGATGGTTTTCTTAAACATGATCAAAACATATGTCAATGGGCTCAGTACAACAGGGAAATATCATGGTAAGGACCCCTGGTATTTAGAATACCATGGTGCGGAAACTATACATGCCTTTGCCTTTTCATACCCGTGTGTGTACGCAGATTTGCTTCACACAACCCGTGTATACTTTTGAAATTTAGTCTTTTCTATTGAACCATCTCTGAACTGCTATGCCTTTGTTCAAACTCTCTGTCACATCTGTAGACACATCTTGCTGACATTAGTTCCATCAAAGAACAACTCATCAAGTAGGTTTCCATCAAAGGACAACTCATCAGGTACGTTTCCATTAAAGACAACACATAATTCATAATGCCAACAAGGGATTCTGTTAGTAAGAAGTATAAAGACATTTACGTTTACAATACTCTATGAGACATTCTCAAAGTCTTTAGATTTTGGATCGATTATAATATGGTTAGATGGCCAACAAACCTGGTTTCCAATGAGGAGGTTGAGGCCGCTTGACCATGGATTCTATTTATGTAACACCTGCCTATTTTGTAAATGGAATGAAAAGGATTTTCCAAGCTTACGAAAAAAAAACAGACACATTTTTAAAATATTATTAGTTAATATTTTGTTGCAAGACAAACTTTATACATTTTTTTTTGTGAATAAGATAAATTATATTACTGTATGAAACTGTATTTGGAAAAAGTTGGATTGTGCAAGAAAACCTCTCCAGCACAAGAGGCAACAACACAGGCCATGCTGGCTTCCAAGAGAACTGACTTACATTGAAGCTTGCAAAAAGGAATTTTGGGTTTCTGAGAAAATTAGAAGTGGTTGTGTTGAGATTGACTCCCATGAGAATGAAGGAAGGGATGACAGTGAATAGATTACATTTGTTCCAAAACATTATTTTCTTTATCGTGCCTACCAATACGAACTATGTGATGACTGCGAGCCTGAGAGACTGATAATTCAAAAAAGGATTCTGCCTCAGGCATTAAGGATTTCCTTCTTCAGGGTCATCATCCAGGCTGATAGTGAGCTCTTGGATGTTTCCTTCCTCTGTTGTTGTGGCCATTGGACAAATGGAGGAGGCGCGAGTAGCTTCCTTTTTTACACTGGGGGAGCCTTTGCGCAACAAGCAGATCCCGATGGTAGCTCGTTTCTTAAGCATAGTATAATTTAGAGAATATCTCGTGACGAAGCGACAATGGTGGACTAATTACACATATACAAAAAATTTGTCTGTGAGCTTGTATATTTTCTCTTCCACCAATTTGGATAGATCAACCTGATCCTACATTGCCTGACCCAGTAGAATTTTCATCTTCCATGAGATGTGGATTGTGTGTGTGTACATGTTTTCCCTCACCCTGGTGAGATTTGGGTCAGGGATCCACGCAAGTTACTCCTCAAATTATTCCAAGGACCCCCCTCGTCTGAGAACTCTCGCCTGAGCTTCTAGGTTCAAAATATTATCGTGTGTCTCGCGGTTAACAACTATGGAATATTTCAGGGTCACTCTACTAGCAGAGGACTCAGCTCTAGTGATGGGTGGAGAGCCAAGGTTGTTCCAATGGGAGGACTCACTGTCGCGACTGCAACCACGACTGGAAGTTAGGCTTGAACCACACTTAGGCACCTTAAAAGAGGGAGGGGAGGTCAACAGGCTGACAATGGAAGAGAACCAAGAGGAACAGGAGGACAAGAGTAGGCAAGGTGATAGCAAGGAGTAGGTGAGAGGGGGTATACATAGGGGTTGGAGTGCCTTGAGGGGTGGGGCAATTAGACGAAGGGAATGAATGCAGATCATGGGAGGTACTAGAGGTAGGTCAGGGAGGTGGTACCGAATCAAGATGATAAGAAGGATGGACAATGACCCAAAGGGGGCACAGAGCTGTTGATGGCTCATTTGGCATGACTGTCATTGGGATTGGGACACAGGGTAGGTTTCCCTTAGTATTGCTTCTGTCCGAAAGACTAATATCATAATTGATGAGAATAGAGATATCAAGACTATTAATGCCTGTTATTCTAGTTGTCCTTTTCATTTATGGTTTCACATTGTTGTTGCATCCTGCCATGCTCCAAGTCATTCCATTCTATCGAACGTAGCTAGTAGTTTCCTTCTGTGCTTTCATTTTCTATCCTATCAGCCAAACCATTCCCATCACATCTCACAGCTTGGTAGTGAAGCCTGCTCATTCTCGTGATATGGCTTTTTATTCTTTGGAAGAATTTTTTTAGACCACAGTTGTCTGACAGCTTGGAAGCTTCCATGCCTTGTTGTAATTTATGTCTCACCAACGTTGGTAGTGTCGAATCCCCTTCGATGATCAGTGGTCCAAAATTGTGGACTTTAGCAATGGCCAGCCCATGTTCCAGAGCCTGTAGTTCCATTGCGTTGTTGGTAGAGTTTCCAGGATTTCCTTCATTGATCCATAGGATTTTCCCATGTGAGTTCTAGAAGACCCCCTCAGAATCCAGCTTTTCTTGGGTTACCTTTCTTTGTCCCGTCATAGTTTAGTTTGATAGTTCTTATCTCTCGAGAAGGCAAGTGGATAGCATTTCCCTGATTTATCAAAATGTTAGAGGCCTTGGAATAATGTGTGAGATGAAGATCTAGGAGGGTGAGAATGTGCAGTTTCGAACTCCTTTGAGGGTCACCAGGGCATTGAAGAGTTGAAGAAGCCACCATTTCTGGGATTGTTTGATTGACTGTGAAAAGAACGACTTATTCCTATTGGTGGAATTCTCTAAAAATTATGGCATTCCTCTCCTTCCAAAGCGACCAACAGATGATACCTGGTATAAGGTTCCAATCTCTACCCACCAAAGGATTGCGGGAAAGGAAGGATCTCCAATTTTCAATGGTATTGAAGATTTAGGAGATGTCCCTATCTGAAGCCTTGAAAACTAGATACATCCAATTCCATAACTTGTTCACAAAGGGGCACTAGTTCATCAAATGGTTTGATGTTTTTTCATTTTGCTCACAAAGATTGTACCTAGAGGGGCCAATGAATCCATTCTTTCTTAAATTGGCCCAAGTAAGATTTTTTTTGTTCACGATGAGCCATAAAAAAGGGTGATTTTTGGCCAGTGTTTTCTTTCCCACAATGTTTTCCATTTTTTCTCCTTTTGATGTTGGTCATGGAGTGCGTTGTACTTGTAAGCTTCCGTTAAGTTTAAGTGTCCGATCGTATTCTTCCCCCATATGATCTTGTACTTAGTGGTTTCCAATTGAATTTTTATTTTCTGGAGTTTGTTCGAGATCTCTGGGCACTCCAGAGTGTTAATTGGGAGTTACCAATATTTTTTTTCTAACCATTCCCTCCACTTTTCACTGCTATTTCTAGGTTTCCAGTATTGGTTGACCCTGGTTTTTCCCTTGTTTTGCATGCCAAACATGATATGTCTAAATTGATCCTTTACAAGATTTAGCCTTTTTCCCTAGGCATCTTCCCAAAAGAGAGATTTTTCACAATTTCCCACCTCCAAAAAACTATGATTTGATATGACTGCACAGTTGTCCCAAGCATGGTTCCATATGGAAGGGCCCTTAATGGTCCCATTAAGACTGATGAGATGTTCATGTGAGTGGGTAGGAACATATTTTTCTTTCCAAAGGATGTCCCAGGTGCATCTTGGGTTTACAATCCAATGCCACAACATTTTGGCTCCTAAGGTTTTTCCTAAGAGCTCAGGGTCCCTTAGACAGAGACCGCCTGCTTTTTTTGATTTACACAATTTGTCCCAAGCCACCAACACTCACTTCTTCTTATTTTCCAAACCTCTTCATAGGAAATTTCTCCAGAGATTTCTAAGAGTGTTGGAGATGGATTTAGGGGCTACCAAGGCTGAGTACAAATAATGAGGTATTGCATGTAACACAGATTTGAATAAAACCACTCGACCAACCAAATTTAGAGATCTGAATGTCTAGTTGGCAAGTCTTTTTTCCATTTTGGTGATAAGGGCTTCCTAGGTTGAACGAGACAGGGGCTTTTTAGTAAGAGGGAAACCAAGGTATTTTAAGGGGATGTTGCATCTCTGAAATTCCATGATTCTCTCTATATTCCTTTGGATAGCCATAGGGGTGTTAAAGAAGAAAAATTTGGAGTTTTCTTGGTTTATTGAGGTCCGAGAGGCAACAGAGAAACCTAAGAGAATGACTTTGAATGATAAGGCTTCTTTGGTTGTGGGGAGGCCCATTAACAAGGTATCATCAATGAATTACTGATGAGTGGAGGGAGGAGTAGAGGTGTAATGGTTGAGGCCAGAAAGGGCATTGGTGGAAGAGGCAGTTGTGATGGATCTGTTGAGGCCCTGATGTATGCCTCTAGATGGGTCAAAGGGTTTATATGGGGATCTGTGTAGGAGAATCGAGAAGAAAACCCTTGAGACCATCACCATAATTCATTTTATGCAATCATTGTGAAACTCAAAATAAGCAAGGACCTCTTTCATATACTCCCAACTAATTTTATCGAAATAGATATATCGAATTACATCAGCATTGCACACTTCCTTTGTACTTTAAGAGAGTGGATTAATTCATGAGAAAGGATAATTATATCTATAATTTTCCTCCCTTCCACATAACCCATTTGGTGTTAGGAGATAAAGATAGGCAGGATGGTTTTTATTCTTTTAGCCAAAATGTTTGATATGATCTTGTATATGATGTTGCAGAGGGCTATAGGACGAAACTTGTCGAGGGAGTGAGAAAAATTACCCTTAGGGATTAAGGTTAGAAATGTGGCATTAAGATCTTTTAGAACTAACTTTTGAATTCTTGAATCCTCCACCAAGGCATGGCCCTCATTTTTTAACATAGGCCAACATGCTTTGTAGAAATCTATGGTGAACCCATCTGGACCAGGCGCTTTACTAGTGGGCACAATCATGAAAACTTTCTCCACCTCTTGCATTGAGACTTTCCTCAATAGCATTTTATCGTGGTCCTTGGTGAGGATCTCTACGATGTTGTTGGTTATATCTATAATGTCCTTTCCTCAATCAATCCTAGGTTCTGATAGGAGAGTGCTGAACAACTAATTTATTTCATCCGCCATGTCTTGATGAGATTGGATAAGGTTTCCTTCTCAATTTTCGAGCCAATACTTTGTTGTGTATTCTGTGTTGTAATTGATCGATGGAAGAAAGCTTAGTTCCTTTCCCCACACTTTAGCCAGTTAATTCAGGATTTTTGGTGCCAAAGTTTCTCTTCTTGAGAGACCCTTTCCTCCCAACATTTTTGGAGATTGAGACCTTCTTGTTTCCTTTGTTCGGTGATGCCCTCATTAATGATTTGTTGTCGGAGGATTTCCATTTTAAGTTCTACGCTCCTTTTGTCGGTGAAGATGCTGCCAAAAGTTTCCTTGTTCTAATGTTTCATCTCATTTTTGGTGGATTTCAGTTTCTGCTATAATTTATACATCTTATTTTCGGTTTGGGGCATCAGTTTACTCCGCCATTATTTCATTTTTTCCATGAAATCTGGGTGCTCCAGCCAAAAGTATTTGAATCTCAAGGATCTATTCTTCAGGTTTTAGGAGATGTGAATCTTTAGGGATATCGGCTAATGGTCGGATCTTAACTGTGGCAGAATTATGGCCTCTGTTTCCCAAGAGGTGAGATAGATCTCTTCTGAAAGGTGGAATCGATCAAGCCTAGAAGAAATTTGTATGTCTCCCCCTTGTCTGTTAGTCCAAGCGAAAATTTCATTGTTCGTAGAGATCTTAATTAGACTGAGGCCTTCCATGGTGGACTGAAAAGCCCCAGAGTCCTTATCAAGTTTTCTTATGCCTCCCTTCTTTTCCCTGAGGTTTATCACCATGTTGAAGTCTCCCACAATAATTTTAAAAGTCAGGTAGGTGGATTCAATGAGTTTGGATATGCTCTGTAGAATCTTGATTTGTTCCACTGCTCTATGAGCAACATAGATATTGGTAACACAGATTCTTTGGTTGGTGCCAATGATTTTCAAAAAAGTGGTTATTGAGTGTTTTGTGGCGACCAAGAAGGTGAGATCATACTGAGAGATTTTCCACATGGTCATTATTCCCCCTGTCGATCCAACAGATGAGTTGGTTGTGTAATTGTATTGTTTGAAACATTTTTTTTGCAAGAGAGTGAGGTGAGCCATGTCAAGTTTGGTTTGTTCAATTAAAAGGATATCTTGTTTATCAATGAGGATTCTATTTTTTAGGATTCTTTTCTTTCATGTACCATTAAGTCCTATAATATTCCAAACGATGCAATTCATTCGTAAAGAGTGGGAGTTAGGGCTAGAGTCTTTGCCTTTCTTTCGTTGATGAGTCTTGCAGCAAGTTCCTGAAGAAGCTGAATCATTGTTTTCCTCCCTCTTTTTCGACTTGCACCTTTTGGGCTATATTTTCTAGCTATTATGTTTACCAAAATGCCTTTAACTAGGTTGTTTTCAGGTGGTGATTGACATGAGCCTTACTTTAGTTCCTCTTGAAGGAGGTAGGCTCCTTCGATTTTTTGGATTTGGTCTTTTGGTATCGCAGCTAGTCCATTTTTCTTCCATTCCTCTACTATCTATAAGAGATCAACTCCTTTGAGTGCCTCTTCTATTGCGTTTTCCTTTGGGGTTGAGTCCACCAATACTTGTTCCGTTTCTATGTCTTCGTGTGAATTCTCATCTTCCATGTTGTTGTGATCCAAATAGTGATCTTCTTGCCTCTAGTTTGCTGCGATATGCTTATCCTCTTTGGCCTCCTATTCAATTGAGTTATTCGAGAGTGGTTGTCCTTGCAAATTATTTAAAGCCTCAATTTTTTTTAGGCTAGCTGCTTGGCGTTGTCTTTTCTTTGTATTAGTTTTCCTGCTGATTTTATTCCTTGTGTTTACTCTGGTGACACCCTGTTCATTCTTTTTTCTTGTTGACCTGCTCACTGTTTTGAGGCGTTTTATTTTGTGGACAATCTCAAGAGATGTGTCCATGCTCATGGAATTTTCTACATCGGAAAGGGATGTGTTCATAGTCAATTCTCGGGAGCCAGACTTCATCCCTAAATATTAGTTTTATGGCTTCCGCAACAGCTCAAGAGACATCAATGTAAATGCATATTTTGGCATAAGAGACATAATGTCCACTTCGTGTGCCCTCATACATTTTTATGTATTCACCTAATTGGTCTCCAATGCCTTTAAGGACAGAAGGGGCCCAATAATTAGTTGGCAGGGAATAGAGGCGAAGCCAAGTTGGGACTCTCATGAAGTCCTCTTTCTCAGGAGTGAAATTTTCTTTCTAGAATCTCATATACAGACTTATAGAGTTGAAAAATTAGGGTCCTCCCTCAAATATCTTGTCTCTGTCTTCTAAGAGATCGAAAATGACTGTAAAAACCGCTTTGAACTTGGTTGTAGTCTGATTTCTCCCTTTGGTTTCCATTTGATTTGAATCCACTAGTTAAATGCTTTCTCTGTGGGTCACATGCCCATGAATTTGTAGATTATTGCAAGTTTTTTCATATAGTCTCTATAAACAGCTACCCCCGAGTCTTTGATTTCCAACTCTAGGATTTTTTTGGCTTTTGGATTGTAGTTGCTTCTTGGTTTTGTTCTTTCCTTTTGCAACTATCCCTCTGTGGTGTCTGCTTCCATAGCTGAAGTATTTGCAGAGGTAGTGCCTTTGGTAGTTTGAGCCTCAACAATTTTCCCTTTCTCTTGCCATTTGGCCCTTGCATCAAGGCTGGTTTTGGAGGAGTGAAAGGTTATGCATGAAGCAATCTTAGTGAAGAAAAAATCGCCTACATTAGTTGACCCGTGACCATATCACAAAAGGAGGGTGCATGAGGGCCATCATCCAACTCCTCCATGGGAGAAGGAGAGGTGAGGGACAGCTGAGATAGCCGAACACCCAAGCTAGCTGAGGGCCGCTCCACGGAGAGCACCGAGAAGGCAGACGTAGGGCTTGAGAGATGGACAGCCCAACCAAATCAATTTTTATTTTTCTGAAAAAATCCACACCAAATGACGACCAAAGCATCAAGTTTATACAATTTTAACTCTTTATTATTTTTTATTTTTGTTTAACTATATTTAAACTAGGGAGAAATACTAAATACTATATAATACTTCACTCATTAAAAATAAAAATAAAAAAATAATTCAACAAATTAATACCTTCCAAATTTCTAAATTTTTTACTTCCTTTTAATTTTGTAGCATGCTCCCTTGCCACTAATTTCTTAAAACAATTTCCATTTTTCAACGAACTTGTAAACATGGAAACCAAATTCCGGTTGAGAAGGGGCTCCTTCAAAATATCCAAGGCCCTTAGAACAGGCATTAACGATAACCACTCTATGTAGAGGAATAAGGTGTTATCAAGCTTAAAAGCGTTAGCATGCCTAGCGGCTACCGCTCCGACCATTTTCCATATCTTTTTGAGATGTCGATTGTTCTATACACCATCCAACCCAATTATGATTTAAGCCGTTGTTTGCTACTTTGCGTTAAGACAATTTCTTATATAATGTAT
Organism: Pinus tabuliformis; assembly: GCA_031772625.1. Taxonomy (NCBI): domain Eukaryota; kingdom Viridiplantae; phylum Streptophyta; class Pinopsida; order Pinales; family Pinaceae; genus Pinus; species Pinus tabuliformis. Next base: position 1,209,716,351 of record CM062811.1, read on the forward strand.
TCAGAGCATAAGGTCGCTTTGAGCCTGCAGAAAAATAGATTAAAATATAATTATGCAGTCATACAGAAAACAATAATGAAGATTCTGGTCGGTGCATCTTTGATTTTTCAAATATGAATTTATTCCATACATCTTTTCTAAATCTCTTCCCAAAAACATTCCAAAAGTGCATACAATGTGTGCAACAAAATTATAACATATGCATATATATATTTTAATCCCAGAAAGTATTATGCCTTATAATGACATGATCTCAAACCCAGGGCCCGGGATTTACGAAATCAGCTCTGAATTTCCTGCATGCTGCTTGTGGATTCAACCCAAATAACAAAAGGCAATGTTGAAGATACTGTTAAGTAAACTTGACTCAGGATAGAGTCAAAGTTGACCAGGTTGAACAGTGATGGTTTTGGGGCACATGGTATTGTGCACCCATGGTATTCTGCCCGTGGTATTATATGTAATGAAGCCTATAAAAGGCTGAAAGGACTTCATTGTAATGCAAGGGCCTGGAGGTGAGCGGTGAAGGCTCACTTGGCCAGATTGGCCAGGGTTTTGGCCAAGGATAATGAAATTTCATTATGATTGGGTTTTTCCCCGGATTTGGGGTTTTCCCAGATAAACATCTCTGTTTGTGTTTATGATTGTTGCTGTGTTTTGTTCCTCTGATAAATCTCTGAGATTAATTTACGATTTGCAGTAAATTTTCTCAACAATTGGTATCAGAGCATGTTGGAGGCGTGGTGCTGAGTGTGCTGGGTGGATCGACTGAATGCTGGAAGCGAAAACAGGCTGCTAAAGAAGGCTCTTCGACAGAAAAGAAGGAAGCCATCACCACAGATACAGGTTCAGTATCTGGTTCAGGTATGAGTGATGAAGTATTGTCAGGTAATATGTCAAATCATGGTCAACATTGGTTGTTAGATTCCGGGGCATCAAACCACATGTGTATCCATAAAGAATGGTTTAAGGAATATAAATCAATTAATGATGGTGTTGTGTACATGGGTAATGATGTAACATGTAATATTGTTGGAATTGGAAGCATACAACTACAAATGTTTGATGGGACAACTAGAATATTAACTGATGTGAGGCATGTACCAGATTTACGGAAAAATTTGATTTCATTAAGAGCACTTGATTCAAATGGATATAAAACTATAAGATCTGGTAAAGGCATGTGTACCCCTTGGTAATCACTGGTAAAGTCTGAGTTAGACCTAGGTGATAGGGGGGATGTCGGGTTAACAATACCCCGGATAAAAACTCTGAAGGGGGGTAAGGGCTAGAGTGAGTGGGATTGTCTCACTTAGCAAGTTTGGCTGGAGTTAGTCAAGGAACCCCAAGTCAAGTTTAAGGGGGGAATTGTTAAGTAAACTTGACTCAGGATAGAGTCAAAGTTGACCAGGTTGAACAGTGATGGTTTTGGGGCACATGGTATTGTGCACCCATGGTATTCTGCCCGTGGTATTATATGTAATGAAGCCTATAAAACGCTGAAAGGACTTCATTGTAATGCAAGGGCCTGGAGGTGAGCGGTGAAGGCTCACTTGGCCAGATTGACCAGGGTTTTGGCCAAGGATAATGAAATTTCATTATGATTAGGTTTTTCCCCGGATTTGGGGTTTTCCCAGATAAACATTTCTGTTTGTGTTTATGATTGTTGCTGTGTTTTGTTCCTCTGATAAATCTCCGAGATTAATTTACGATTTGCAGTAAATTTTCTCAACAGATACGAACAAGAATAAAAAGCGTTTAAGTACAGTAGATTATTTGCATGAATAGACATATTATTGATCTTGCATGAATAGGTATTCTCGACTGCAGATTCACGGCCGCTGACGATGAAATTGAAAATTCGAAACGCATGGCCCACACTTTTAAAATCGCATGCGTCCCATGTTGAATTAGAGTACACATTAAGAACTTTCTAGGTTTTTCACACTCCTCGGCAAATCAAAATTCCTCGCTTCTCTTTTTCCTTTTCACTTTGCATTGTGCGAGTGTAAGGTTTGTCTAAAGTATGCTTCTATGGGAAGTCATGACCTCGGAAGCGTGAATCCATAGAATCAAATCATGCAGTTAAGGCGTTGGAATCGTGAGTCCATAAGAGGTCTTGGTTTTTCAGACGGTCACCAAATCAAAATTCCTGCCCCTTTCCTTCTGTTTATCTTTGCATCGTGCCTTCCACAAAGTTTCCTTGTCTCTTAATATTTTTTTCACATTACCTTTCTCTGGGTCTCTTCGTATTCTTTTTAGAATTTGAGATTTTTAGGCCAGAGCTATGTATATGTATATTCTCTCAACAAATTTTAGAATTTGAATTTAATTATTAAAAGTTATTGGATGTATGATAGGGATTAACTTTAAAAAAAAAATTATATGAAAGAATATTTAGTATTTTTGGATGTAATATTGATAAATTATAATACTATAATAAAACCTATTTATAAATCAGAAATAGAATAAAACCTATTTATAAATCAGAAATAGAGCAGAATTGGTAGGAAAAATGGAATATTGGTCAATTCATTCCATTCTACTGAATTATCTTTCAAAATTATATTAAATTGACCATATAAAGATGATATAGGCTGGAGACATCAAACAGAGGGTACTAATATCAAAAACTGGTTTCTCCTCCTTAAAGGCCAGAGAGGGAGCCAGCATCACCTTAAGTCAAAGCAAAAGGCACTTTTCAGATTATTAGTAGATTGGGTAATTTTGCAAACATAAGAAATTTTTTGAATCAAATTATTTCTAATCCTAATTCTAATTACAACATGGTAATTATGATGAAAAGTATCGATGATAAAGTGTACGGTAATTCTTTATTCTTTATTCTTTTAGTTAGTGTATATATATATATATATATATCTATATATATATATATATATATATATAGATATATAATTTAAAATAAAGTTATATTAGTTTTTTGTAATTTTTTTAATTTTAACAAAGTAAAATGTATGATGAAGTAATTGTTTTATTGTTTATTATGGATTGATGCCTATGTAAACTTAGCACATTTAATTTATATGGCTTGCTCCTTCTAGTCTTTCAAAAATTTGGTAAATTAAGTGACAAAAATTCTAAGGTTTATCATTAGAATAATGATACTTTAGAATCAACAAAATCACTTAAGGAAAATACAAGATAGTTAAATTCCTTTCTTGGAGATTTATTATTTATGATTCATATTTTTTTGAGAGAAATGATGATAAAAACCTATTGCAACTAAATAAGAATGATATCTAATTGGGTTTACAATTCACTCTTGCATTAAAACTCAACACTCTCTAGAAGAATACATTGGAACTTTATGATTTAGAAAAATACATTGGAACAATAAATTTACTTGTTTTAATAATTCATTAGTTGATGTCTCCATCAATATTTTTCTTTGAAACCCATGATATGATTTGAAGAACCTTCGGATTAGCAAAGTATATGTCAAATGAACCCAACATTTTCATCACACCTTTAGGATACAAACATTACCAAAATGTTGAGATCCATATAAAGTAACAACCATCTACGAGAATGCATGGTAAGAAACATAGTTATAACAACTAGTTTCGTAGGATATCCTTCATGCTGACAATATATTCAACCACTATTTTATCACATCTCTTCATGCCTGTTTAACTCCTCACCGATCATCATTATCAAAAACTTTGTTTGGACTACCCATAACCATGTTCTAGCATTACACCTACTGGTTTCTACAAATGAATCTCAACCATCACACCTCACATGTTTACTAGCTTACCATAAACCTTGCATTACAAAGTGGATTTGAGATTACTATTAACCTTTTGGGAGTCCAATTTGCCTCATCATACCTATATTTAAATTAGGTATATAAAATTATCATAATCTATCCACAAAGATACCAAGTACATACTCAAATATGATACCATAGACTTGATTACAAATAAAAAGTGCTACACACTATTATTCTATGGCCTTGATTCTATTATAAAATACTCACAAATATTTAGCTTTCGCTATCCATCATTATGTTATTTCCTCTACTTCTATCTTTATTGTTACAATAAGACTTCCATGTGCATTGTCATGATCTTTTCTTCTTTGCTACATCTAGGATCACATCCATGTCCTTTATATCCCTATTACAATCTCTTCATTCCTTCTTGCGTATGTTTTCCTTGGATGCATTGTATTCAATTGGGCTTCCTGAGTGGACCTATTTCATCTTATTATTATGTACCTCAATACAATTGGCTTTTGATGTTCATATAGAAATTAATTAGCCTCACATTCTCTACTTAATTGGATAGTCAATTTCTCTGATTCCACATCAAACTAGCATACAAGTACACATGTCACCATTGTTCCTATCCAAGTGGTCTATTCCACAATCAAATGTCACATCTTATTCATACATAAGAGATACATGCTACATGATTACTTTGACACCCCTTTTTCTACCACATATTTCATAATGGAATTAAGAACATATAATGTTGGTGTGCCAAAAAATATGTTATGATGTCAAAATATATCATATGATGTAATGTTTATTTTATTAATAAAAATCCTAAAGCTAAAGAAAAATGAAAACCAACTTATTATGATGCCTTTGGAGGGGGAAACTTGACTTAAGAGGAAAATATACTCTAGGTGAATATTTCATTTTGATGTGATGTTTAGTCTTCCCAAGTAGTTGAAAGTTCGGTAATATGAAGGGTCAAGATGTGATTAAAAAAATAGGAGGGATAAATAACCCAGTGGTTCTTCTTCTTGGTTCTTAAGCGCCTAGTTTTTCTTTGTTTTATTACTTTCTCATAAATGTCTCTCTCACTCACTCATAAATTTGAATTGACATGAGAATTGGTGACAACTGATGTCACAACAAATGAATATGTTTCCATGTAATTTCCAAGGGACTAGATGGCATTAAGAACTGGGAATGGTAATATTATTATGTGGCACATAAAGCACCAAAGAGGGCAGGGTCTAGGGGTTTCGGATATTAGAGAAGAAATCCATTTTGATATGAAAAATTGCATGGTATTTTTGTGAATTTGAGCATATTCAAAGGTCAAAAGACTTATCACTAATCTTTCCTATGTTGTGCATGTGAACAAGAATGACCTTCATTGTTGGGTCCCTATAATACTAGTGATTACCCTATTACTATTGTAGTTGTATCCCTTATTAATATTATTGTGCCCCTATTGTCCGCATATTGTTATTACTGTGCCCCATAGAATCCCTCTATTGTTATTTTTGTTGCTTTATATTATTATTGTTAGGTCGGCTAGGTTATATTGTGACTTCTTAAACTCCTATATATAGAAAGGAGGTTTTGTCATTTGAATCATCCAAGAATTGTTCATTTTTCTAATGCAAAGGAGGTTGCCCCCTCGAAGAGGCTGAATTATAAGGCGTTGATCTCTCTTTTCTATCTTTTTGTGAGCTGGTTTCATAACATTTGGTATCAAAGCTTTGGATTCTAGGGTTTTGCTGCTCCAAATAGGTCATCGTAGCATTTTCACTATAACTTTTTTTATGTGACGTTTCAGAACCTAAAAAAAAACCCATTTGAGAAGAAATCACGCTGAATCTTGGGTCCAAACTTTAGAGTTTTTCACACTATATTTTCGGAGATATGATATGAGGAAGTTGGTCTTTTTGCAGACTCCTAAATTACATTCCAAACAGGTGACCTGGGGAAAATCGTCATAACTTTATCTCTGAGCATCGGATTGAAATTTCATAAGAAGATGCATAAAGAGGACGGATTTTAGTTTCTTGCATATATTTTTCAAAGCCAAAGGTCAAAACAGTGACTCGTGGCACGTCGTACAAGTTCGCTCTACTGAACTAGTTTATAATCAGGTCATCTTGGGAGATTGTGCATAACTCTTCGTTAGAGAATCAAATTTGGATCAGGCTAGTGGCATTAGAAAAAGGACATAGATGGCTACTACAGGTCGCAATTTCAAAACTGGATGATTCAAAATTGCAGAGATACATCAAATTCAATATCAAGCTTCTACAAAGTGAAAAAATGTGTGTAATTTTTTTTTAATTTTTGCATAAGCTTCGTTTGAAAAATTAGTTTGAATTGGTAATTGATGCCCCGAGGAAAGAAAATGCAAACACCTAGTAAGCAATCTAAAAGCTCTAGCATGACTCATGAAGAAGAGGAAGAAATGCAGCATGATATATCAAAATTATGAGACCAATTGCAACAAGTGTCACTTGCACAAAAAGCAACAGAATCTAAGATGGCTGGTTCAAGGAAAGATGTAGAAGCTAAGATGGATGGTTTAAAGAAAGGTGTAGAAGCTAAGATGGATTGTTTATAGAAAGGCATAGAAGCTAAGATGGATGGCATGGAAGCTAAGATGAATGGCATGGACTCTAAAATTGATGGCATGGATGATAAGATGGAAGAATTGAAGATAAATATGAATAAGTTGCTACAAGAAATGGTCACTAATGGTGAAAGGGTAGTAAAGGAAACTCATGATGAGAACAAATGAAATGTTAATCATGATTCCATAGACTCTAATGTTGGATCGAAGACCCACCATATTCCAAAAATCGATATGAGGAAGTTTGATGGCAAGGATCCTGCAACATGGATATTACAGATGGAGCAATTTTTTGATCTCCATAATGTGCAAAACACACAAAAGGTACGTTTTGCAACTTTATATTTGGAACCAAATCAGTTTGTATGGTATCAGTGGTTTTGCTCTCATAAACAAATTATCACTTGAAGTTGCTTCTTTGTTTTGTTCTTTCCCTTTGCAACTATCCCTCTTGGTGTCTACTTCCATAGCTGAGGTATTTGCAAAGGTAGTGCCTTTGGTAGTTTAAGCCTCAACGTTTTTCCCTTTCTCTTGCCGTTTGGCCCTTGCATCAGGGATCGATCCAGAGGAGTGAAAGGTTGTGCATGAAGCAATCTTAGTGAAGAAAGAATCACCTTCATTGGTCGACCCGTGACCATATCGCGAAAGGAGGGTCCATGAGGGCCATCATCCAACTCCTCCATGGGAGAAGGAGAGGTGAGAGAGTGTCGAGGCGGCCGAACAACCCAGCTAGCCGAGGGCCGCTTCACAGAGAGCACCAAGAAGGCAAACCTAGGGCTTGAAAGATAGAGAACCAAGCCGAATCAATTTTTATTTTTCTAAAAAATTCCACACTAAATGACAACCAAAACATCAAATTTATACAATTTTAACCCTTTATTATTTTTTATTTTAATTTAACTATATTTAAACTAGGGAACAAATAGTAACACTATATAATACTTCACCCATAATTAAATATAAAAAAAAAAATATTTTCAACAAAATAATACCTTGCAAATTTCTAAAATTTTTACTTCCTTTCAATTTTGTAGCATGCTCCCTTCCCACTAATTTCTTTAAACAATTTCCATTTTTCTACGAACTTGTAAACATGGAAATCAAATTCCGGTTGAGAAGGGGCTCCTTCAAAATATCCAAGGCCCTTAGAACAGGGCATTAACTATAACCACTCTGTAGAACGAATAAGGTGTTATCAAGCTTGAAAGCGTTAGCATGCGTAGCGGCGACCGCTCCGACCATTTCCATATCTTTTTGAGATATCGATTGTTCTATACACCATCCAACCCAATTAGGATTTAAGCCGTTGTTTGCTACTTTGCGTTAACACAATTTCTTATATAATGTATTCAGAGCATAAGGTCGCTTTGAGCCTGCAGAAAAATAGATTAAAATATAATTACGCAGTGCCTCATCTGTCATACAGAAAACAATAATGAAGATTCTGGTCGGTGCATCTTTGATTTTTGAAATATGAATTTATTCCATACATCTTTTCTAAATCTCTACCCAAAAACATTCCAAAGGTGCATACAATGTGTGCAACAAAATTATAACATATGCATATATATATTTAATCCCGGAAAGTATTATGCCTTATAATGACATGATCTCAAACCCAGGGTCCGCGATTTACGAAATCAGCTCCGAATTTCATGCATGCTGCTTGTGGATTCAACCAAGTAACAAAAGGCAATGTTGAAGATACGAACAAGAATAAAAAGCGTTTAAGTACAGTAGATTATTTGCATGAATAGACATATTATTGATCTTGCATGAATAGGTATTCTCGACTCCAGATTCACGGCCGCTGACAATGAAATTGAAACTTCGAAACGCATGGCCCACGCTTTTAAAATCGCATGCGTCCCATGTTGAATTAGAGTACACATTAAGAACTTTCTAGGTTTTTCACACTCCTCGGCAAATCAAAATTCCTCGCTTCTCTTTTTCCTTTTCACTTTGCATTGTGCGAGTGTAAGGTTTGTCTAAAGTATGCTTCTACGGGAAGTCATGACCTCGGAAGCGTGAATCCATAGAATCAAATCATGCAGTTAAGGCGTTGGAATCGTGAGTCCATAAGAGGTCTTGGTTTTTCAGACGGTCACCAAATCAAAATTCCTGCCCCTTTCCTTTTGTTTATCTTTGCATCGTGCCTTACACAAAGTTTCCTTGCCTCTTAATATTTTTTTCACATTACCTTTCTCTGGTTCTCTTCGTATTCTTTTTGGAATTTGAGATTTTTAGGCCAGAGCTATGTATATGTATATTCTCTCATAAAATTTTAGAATTTGAATTTAATAATTTTATTAAAAATTATTGGATGTATGATAGGGATTAATTTAAAAAAAAAAATTATATGAAAGAATATTTAGTATTTTTGGATGTAATATTGATAAATTATAATATATAATAAAACCTATTTATAAATTAGAAATAGAGCAGAATTGGTAGGAAAAATGGAATATTAGTCAATTCATTCCATTCTACTGAATTATCTTTCAAAATTATATTAAATTGACCATATAAAGATGGTATAGGCTGGAGACATCAAACAGAGGGTACTAATATCAAAAACTTGTTTCTCCTCCTTAAAGGCCAGAGAGGGAGCCAGCATCACCTTAAGCCAAAGCAAAAGGCACTTTTCAGATTATTAGTAGATTGGGTAATTTTTCAAACATAAGAATTTTTTTGAATCAAATTATTTCTAATCCTAATTCTAATTACAACATGGTAATTATGATGAAAAGTATCGATGATAAAGATGATAAAGTGTACGGTAAATCTTTATTCTTTATTATATATATATATAATTTTATAATTAATAATATTAATAATTATAATTTAAAATAAAGTTATATTAGTTTTTGTAATTTTTTTAATTTTAACAAGGTAAAATGTATGATGAAGTAATTGTTTTATTGTTTATTATGGATTGATGCCTATGTAAACTTACCACACTTAATTTATATGGCTTGTTCTTTCTAGTCTTTCAAAAATTTGGTAAATTAAGTGACAAAAATTCTAAGGTTCATCATTAGAATAATGATACTTTAGAATCAACAAAATCACTTAAGGAAAATACAAGATAGTTAAATTCCTTTCTTGGAGATTTATTATTTATGATTCATATTTTTTTGAGAGAAATGATGATAAAAACCTATTGCAACTAAATAAGAATGATATGTAATTGGGTTTACAATTCACTCTTGCATTAAAACTCAACACTCTCTAGAAGAATACATTAGAACTTTATGATTTAGAAAAATACATTGGAACAATAAATTTACTTGTTTTAATAATTCATTAGTTGATGTCTCCATCAATATTTTTCTTTGAAACACATGATATGATTTGAAGAACCTTCGGATTAGCAAAGTATATGTCTCATGAACCCAACATTTTCATCACACCTTTAGGATACAAACATTACCAAAATGTTGAGATCCATATAAAGTAACAACCATCTACGAGAATGCATGGTAAGAAACAACTATAACGACTAGTTTCGTAGGATATCCTTCATGCTGACAATATATTCAACCACTATTTTATCACATCTCTTCATGCCTGCTTAACTCCTCACCCATCATCATTATCAAAAACTTTGTTTGGACTACCCATAACCATGCTCTAGCATTACACCTACTGGTTTCTACAAATGACTCTCAACCATCACACCTCACATGTTTACTAGCTTACCATAAACCTTGCATTACAAAGTGGTTTTGAGATTACTATTAACCTTTTCGGAGTACAATTTGCCTCATCATACCTATATTTAAATTAGGTATATAAAATTATCATAATCTATCCACAAAGATACCAAGTACATACTCAAATATGATACCATAGACTTGATTACAAATAAAAAGTGCTACACACTATTATTCTATGGCTTTGAGTCTATTCCAAAATACTCACAAATATTTAGCTTTCGCTATCCATCATTATGTTATTTCCTCTACTTCTATCTTTATTGTTACAATAAGACTTCCGTGTGCATTGTCATGATCTTTTCTTCTTTGCTACATCAAGGATCACATCCATGTCCTTTATATCCCTATTACAATCTCTTCATTCCTTCTTGCGTATGTTTTCCTTGGATGCATTGTATTCAATTGGGCTTCCTGAGTGGACCTATTTCATCTTCTTATTATGTACCTCAATAAAATTGGCTTTTGATGTTCATATAGAAATTAATTAGCCTCACATTCTCCACTTAATTGGATAGCCAATTTCTCCAATTCCACATCAAACTAGCATACAAGTACACATGTCACCATTGTTCCTATCCAAGTGGTCTATTCCACAATCAAATGTCACATCTTATTCATACATAAGAGATACATACTACATGATTACTTTGACACCCCTTTTGCTACCACATATTTCATAATGGAATTAAGAACATATAATGTTGGTGTGCCAAAAAATATGTTATGATGTCAAAATATATCATATGATGTAATGTTTATTTTATTAATAAAAATCCTAAAGCTAAAGAAAAATGAAAACCAACTTATTATGATGCCTTTGGAGGGGGAAACTTGACTTAAGAGGAAAATATACTCTAGGTGAATATTTCGTTTTGATGTGATGTTTAGTCTTCCCAAGTAGTTGAAAGTTCGGTAATATGAAGGGTCAAGATGTGATTTAAAAAATAGGAGGGATAAATAACCCAGTGGTTCTTCTTCTTGGTTCTTAAGCTTCTAGTTTTTCTCTGTTCTATTACTTTCTCATAAATGTATCTCTCACTCACTCATAAATTTGAATTGACATGAGAATTGGTGACAACTGATGTCACAACAAATGAATATGTTTCCATGTAATTTCCAAGGGACTAGATGGCATTAAGAACTAGGAATGGTAATATTATTATGTGGCACATAAAGCACCAAAGAGGGCAGGGTCTAGGGGTTTTGGATATTAGAGAAGAAATCCATTTTGATATGAAAAATTACATGGTATTTTTGTGAATTTGAGCCTATTCAAAGGTCAAAAGACTTATCACTAATCTTTCCTATGTGTGCATGTGAACAAGAATGACCTTCACTATTGAGGCCCTATAATACTAGTGATTACCCCATTACTATTGTAGTTGTATCCCTTATTAATATTATTGTGCCCCTATTGTCCGCATATTGTTATTACTGTGCCCCATAGAATCCCTCTATTGTTATTTTTGTGGCTTTATATTATTATTGTTAGGTCGGCTAGGTTATGTTGTGACTTTTTAAACTCCTATATATAGAAAGGAGGTTTTGTCATTTGAATCATCCAAGAATTGCTCATTTTTGTAATGTAAAGGAGGTTGCCCCCTCGAAGAGGCTGAATTCTAAGGCATTGATCTCTCTTTTCTATCTTTTTGTGAGCTGGTTTCATAACATTTGGTATCAAAGTTTTGGATTCCAGGGTTTTGCTGCTCCAAATAGGTTATCGTGGCATTTTCACTATAACTTTTTTTATGCGATGTTTCAGAACCTAAAATAAAAAAACCCATTTGAGAAGAGATCTTGTTGAATCTTGGGTCCAAGTTTCAGAGCTTTTCACACCATATTTTCGGAGACATGATCTGAGGAAGTTGGTCTTTTTGCAGACTCCTAAATTACATTCCAAACAGGTGACCTGGGGAAAATCGTCATAACTTTATCTCTGAGCATCAGATTGAAATTTCATAAGAAGGTGCATAAAGAGGACGGATTTTAGTTTCTTGCATATATTTTTCAGAGCCAGAGGCCAAAACAGTGACTCGTGGCACATCGTACAAGTTCGCTCTACTGAACTAGTCTATAATCAGGTCATCTTGGGAGATTGTGCATAACTCTTCCTTAGAGAATCAAATTTGGATCAAACTGGTGCCATTAGAAAAAGGACATAGATGGCTACTACAGGTCGCAATTTCAGAACTGGATGATTCAAAATTGCAGAGATACATCAAATTCAATATCAAGCTTCTACAAAGTGAAAAAAGGTGTGTAGTTTTTTTTAAATTTTTGCATAAGCTTGGTTTGAAAAATTAGTTTGAATCGGTAATTGATGCCCCGAGGAAAGAAAATGCAAACACGTAGTAAGCAACCTAAAAGCTCTAGCATGACTCATGAAGAAGAGGAAGAAATGCAACATGATACATCAAAATTACGAGACCAATTGCAACAAGTGTCACTTGCACAAAAAACAACAGAATCTAAGATGGTTGGTTCAAGGAAAGATGTAGAAGCTAAGATGGATGGTTTAAAGAAACGTGTAGAAGCTAAGATGGATTGTTTATAGAAAGGCATAGAAGCTAAGATGGATGGCATGGAAGCTAAGATGAATGGCATGGACTCTAAAATTGATGGCATGGATGATAAGATGGAAGAATTGAAGATAAATATGAATAAGTTGCTACAAGAAATGGTCACTAATGGTGAAAGGGTAGTAAAGGAAACTCATGATGAGAACAAAAGAAATGTTAATCATAATTCCATAGACTCTAATGTTGGATCGAAGACCCACCATATTCCAAAAATCGATATGAGGAAGTTTGATGGCAAGGATCCAACAACATGGATATTACACATAGAACAATTTTTCGATCTCAATAATGTGCAAAACACACAAAAGGTATGTATTGCAACTTTATATTTGGAACCAAATCAGTTTGTATGGTATCAGTGGCTTTGGTCTCATAAACAAATTATCGCATGCAGTTGCTTCTTTGTTTTGTTCTTTCCCTTTGCAACTATCCCTCTGTGGTGTCTACTTCCATAGCTGAGGTATTTGCAAAGGTAGTGCCTTTGGTAGTTTAAGCCTCAACGTTTTTCCCTTTCTCTTGTCGTTTGGCCCTTGCATGAGGGATCGATCCAGAGGAGTGAAAGGTTGTGCATGAAGCAATCTTAGTGAAGAAAGAATCGCCTCCATTGGTCGACCCGTGACCATATCACGAAAGGAGGGTGCATGAGGGCCATCATCCAACTCCTCCATAGCAGAAGGAGAGGTGAGAGAGTGTCGAGGCGGCCAAACACCCCAGCTAGCCGAGGGCCGCTGCATAGAGAGCACCAAGAAGGCAAACATAGGGCTTGAGAGATAGAGAACCAAGCCGAATAAATTTTTATTTTTCTAAAAAATTCCACACTAAATGACAACCAAAACATCAAATTTATACAATTTTAACCCTTTATTATTTTTTTATTTTAATTTAACTATATTTAAACTAGGAACAAATAGTAACTACTACATAATACTTCACTCATAATTAAATATAAAAAAATTTAATATTTTCAACAAAATAATACCTTCCAAATTTCTAAAACTTTTACTTCCTTTCAATTTTGTAGCATGCTCCCTTCCCACTAATTTCTTAAAACAATTTCCATTTTTCTACGAACTTGTAAACATGGAAATCAAATTCCGGTTGAGAAGGGACTCCTTCAAAATATCCAAGGCCCTTAGAACAGGGCATTAACTATAACCACTCTATGTAGAATGAATAAGGTGTTATCAAGCTTAAAAGCGTTAGCATGCGTAGCGGCGACCGCTCCGACCATTTCCATATCTTTTTGAGATATCGATTGTTCTATACACCATCCAACCCAATTACGATTTAAGCCGTTGTTTGCTACTTTGCGTTAATACAATTTCTTATATAATGTATTCAGAGCATAAGGTCGCTTTGAGCCTGCAGAAAAATAGATTAAAATATAATTACGCAGTGCCTCATCTGTCATACAGAAAACAATAACGAAGATTCTGGTCGGTGCATCTTTGATTTTTGAAATATGAATTTATTCCATCCATCTTTCCTAAATCTCTTCCCAAAAACATTCCAAAGGTGCATACAATGTGTGCAACAAAATTATAACATATGCATATATATTTTAATCCCAGAAAGTATTATGCCTTATAATGACATGATCTCAAACCCAGGGTCCGCGATTTACGAAATCAGCTCTGAATTTCCTGCATGCTGCTTGTGGATTCAACCCAAGTAACAAAAGGCAATGTTGAAGATAAGAACAAGAATAAAAAGCGTTCAAGTACAGTAGATTATTTGCATGAATAGACTTATTATTGATCTTGCATGAATAGGTATTCTCGACTCCTAGATTCACGGCCGCTGACGATGAAATTGAAATTTTGAAACGCATGGCCCACGGTTTTAAAATCGCATGCTTCCCATGTTGAATTAGAGTATACATTAAGAACTTTCTAGGTTTTTCACACTCCTCGGCAAATCAAAATTCCTCGCTTCTCTTTTTCCTTTTCACTTTGCATTGTGCGAGTGTAAGGTTTGTCTAAAGTATGCTTCTACGTGAAGTCATGACCTCGGAAGCGTGAATCCATAGAATCAAATCATGCAGTTAACAGCACATTCTTATTTTCAGTCAAAATTCTCTCTTGTTTTCCCTTTAACTTTGCGTCGTGCCGAGGGTTGTCCAAATAATGACTGTATTCTTCCCGATGCCAATGAAGCTAAGGCGTTGGAATCGTGAGTCCATAAGAGGTCCCGGTTTTTCAGACAGTCAACAAATCAAAATTCCTGCCCCTTTCCTTTTGTTTAACTTTGCATCGTGCCTTGCACAAAGTTTCCTTGCCTCTTAATATTTTTTTCACATTACCTTTCTCTGGTTCTATTCGTATTCTTTTTGGAATTTGAGATTTTTAGGCCAGAGCTATGTATATGTATATTCTCTCATAAAATTTTAGAATTTGAACTTAGTTATTAAAAGTTATAGGATGTATGATAGGGATTAATTTAAAAAAAAATTATATGAAAGAATATTTAGTATTTTTGGATGTAATATTGATAAATTATAATACTGTAATAAAACATATTTATAAATTAGAAATAGGGCAGAATTAATAGAAAAAAAGGAATATCGGCCAATTCTTTCCCTTCTACTGAATTATCTTTCAAAATTATATTAAATTGACCATATAAAGATGATATAGGCTGGAGACATCAAACAGAGGGTACTAAGATCAAAAACTTTTTTCTCCTCCTTAAAGGCCAGAGAGGGAGCCAGCAGCACCTTAAGTCAAAGCAAAAGGCACTTTTCAGATTATTAGTAGATTGGGTAATTTTTCAAACATAATTTTTTGAATCAAATTATTTCTAATCCTAATTCCAATTAGAACATGGTAATTATGATGAAAAGTATGGATGATAAAGTGTACGGTAAATCTTTATTATATATATATTATTTTATAATTAATGATAGTAATAATCATAATTTAAAATAAATTTATATTTTTTTTTTCTCCGTAAAAACTAATTCTATTAAGAGAAAATATGGTACAATAAGCAGTTACAGCCAAGAGAAGCAAGAGAACCGGCAGCCGGAAAGGATTGACTATCCACCTCGGCCCCTGAGAGAAACTAGGAAGAGGACATTACTAAACAAGAAGTAACAAGAGGAACAGAGAAACATGCCCAGAAACAGAGGATTCTACCCAACGTGGGTAGGATCAACTATTCGGCATTTTTTCCCTTTCTTTTTACCAACTTTGACCCAATCAAGATGACTCTGCTGAACTGGCATGATTTGCAAACTAAGCTGGGCTGACGGAGAGGACTCCTTGTCTGAATCCGAGGGAGAGGACTCATGAGTTCTTTTCTGTGAGTTTGGAGGAACAGAAGATTCCTCATGACCAGTCGAAGGCGGATCCTATGCCTGCTTTGCTTCCATTCCTTCTGCATCCCCTACCTCTTCATCTGAGCTAGAATCAAAATCATCCATAGGAGGAGGATCATGAGGCTTCCAGCTTTTGGATTTCGGCTTAGGATTGGCTTTCTTCTTTTGGGCAGGCCGCGAGGGACAAGAGTTCTGAAGGTGCCCTGTGTGATGGCAATTTCGGCAGCGAAAGGCTGTGTTCTCGTAGTCTAGGGACTGGGTCCAATGGAAGTCTCCAATTTTGAGATTAGTCTGATCCGGTAGACCTTTTCTCATGTCTATTTCTGCACAAATTCTAGCGTAGGTGTACATGCATTTTTCCCCCCTAAAGGTGTTTGTTGCTAGAAAGCGGCCTAGAGAGTTGTCGATTCCTTGGAATACAGCAAAGTGCCATAGATGCGCTGGGAGGTTAGGAAGTCTGACCCAGATGGGGAGCTTTGATCGATGAAGAAGGATCAAAATCTGGGAACCAAGGGGTGAGAAATAGTCGTGCTGAGCCCCAAAGCCATGGGCCTTCAGTTAATGAGTGGATCCATTGGTAGAGATCCACTGTGCGAGGCCATAGTCCATTGAACCTGCAAATAATGGCATGCTCTGCATACTTTTGGATTTGCTCATCCAGCGAAGGATGCATTATTTCAATGGAGGGGGTTTCCTCCAGTTTGTCCACCAAAAACGGTTTAGGAGCCTGAGCTGGTGGAGCAGCTTTCTTGGGCTTCTGAGCATGGACTGCATCTTTGTAAGAAAAAGCCGCAGCTGAAGATGTCTGTCCAACAGCTCCCCCTTTCAAACGGAGGGTAAGAATGATGGAGGCATTTCTTCTAATGCTGTAAAAAGAAAGGGGATAAAGATCCTCAAGTTGTTTACCTTCGTGGAGGAGTCGTTGAAAAGCGGAGGGAATCCCCAGCCTAAATTCCAGAGTTTGCTTGAGGTTCTGAACTAGATCTGAAGCGCTTACCCATTGTAGCAGAGTTTTTCCAGAAAGGAGCCCGATCTGGATCTGGAACGGGGTTGAGAGATCCGACTGCTGCTTTCCATCACTTATTTTCTCCACAGGAAAGCGGGCTGTCTCGATTTCTTGCTCCGGAGCTGCTAAGTTGGCATAGGCCGGGGGCATACTGGGGTATGTCTTCGTGACTGGCTTCACACCAGCTGCCTGCATTTGGATAAAGATCTTCATTGCCTCCGCAACTTGCCTAATCTGTGCAGATCCTGAAATCACTGCCTCCTCGGCATGCCCATTCTGCATGAACCCTAAAATCATTGCGTTCCACGAAGCCATTTTCTTGACATCTCGATCACGCATTTCATCAAATAGTTCACGTGCAATCTTTACCCTGCCACATTTTGTATACAAATCTAGGAGGGCTTTCGCCACAACCGCATGGAGCTTACACCCTCTTCTGCTGATTCGGCCATGGATCTCCATGCTAAGATGCAGAGATGGCCAGGCGATACAAGCCGGAAGAACATTGGCGAAAGTGAAGAGATTCTGCAAGACTTTTGTTTCTGTCATCTGGTGGAATAGATACAGGATCTCCTCGGGAGGGCCAATCTTTGCGGAAGATCCATTCATCAATGTCCTAAGACACCCATCGCGTTTGGGCTTTTGGTCGAAAACCCTGCAAGCTCCCACCATGCTACCGCCCGTCTCCATTCTCCGCTGCTGCGGGTCTTGTGGGAGCGACGCGAGGATTGTGTTGCAATAGTCGCAGTGAACGTAGCCGAGGTGATTCGACCCGACTTCGAATCCGCTAGTGGACATGTCTCTTGCCATTCAAAACTCGCAGAACCCATCAATCGCCTGAAAACAAAATGTTATACGCATTCACTGATTCAATTCCCAAGCTCCTAGTGCTGGATCTGACCCACATGCTGACAAAATATGGCCCCATTGTGTGCGGTGTAGAAGTCTGAAGGTCAAAATTTGCTTGTAGATACTGGTGAACGACGAGGGTTCGAAACCTTTGCACTCCATCACGCTCTCGGTCTTCACCCTACTTTAAAATAAAGTTATATTAGTTTTTATAATTTTTTAAATTTTAACAAGGTAAAACTTATGATGAAGTAATTGTTTTATTGTTTATTATGGATTGATGCCTCTGTAAACTTACCACATTTGATTTATATGGCTTGCTCCTTTTAGTCTTTCAAAAATTTGGTAAATTAAGTGACAAAAATTCTAAGGTTCATCATTAGAATAATGATACTTTAGAATCAACAAAATCACTTAAGGAAAATACAAGATAGTTAAATTCCTTTCTTGGAGATTTATTATTTATGATTCATATTTTTTTGAGAGAAATGATGATAAAAATCTATTGCAACTAAATAAGAATGATATCTAATTGGGTTTACAATTTACTCTTGCATTAAAACTCAACACTCTCTAGAAGAATACATTGGAAATTTATGATTTAGAACAATACATTGGAACAATAAATTTCTCTAATTGAGTCTAACACTCTCCATTAATGGATAAATGTACTCTATGCAATACCAAACTTGTTTTAATAATTCATTAGTTGATGTCTCCATGAATATTTTTCTTTGAAACACATGATATGATTTGAAGAACCTTCGGATTAGCAAAGTATATGTCTCATGAACCCAACATTTTCATCACACCTTTAGGATACAAACATTACCAAAATGTTGAGTTCCATATAAACTAACAACCATCTACGAGAATGCATGGTAAGCAACAACTATAACGACTAGTTTGGTAGGATATCCTTCATGCTGACAATATATTCAACCACTATTTTATCACATCTCTTCATGCTTGTTTAACTCCTCCCCATCATCATTATCAAAAAATTTGTATGGACTACCCATAACCATGCTCTAGCATTACACCTACTGGTTTCTACAAATGACTCTTAATCATCACACCTCACATGTTTACTAGCTTACCATAAACCTTGCATTACAAAGTGGTTTTGAGATTACTATTAACCTTTTGGAGTACAATTTGCCTCATCATACCTATATTTAAATTAGGTATATAAAATTATCATAATCTATCCACAAAGATACCACGTACATACTCACATATGATACCATAGACTTGCTTACAAATAAAAAGTGCTACACACTATTATTCTATGGCCTTGAGTTTATTCCAAAATACTCACAAACATTTAGCTTTCACTGTCCATCATTATGTTATTTCCTCTACTTCTATCTTTATTGTTACAATAAGACTTCCATGTGCATTGTCATGATCTTTTCTTCTTTGCTACATCAAGGATCACATCCATGTCCTTTATATCCCTATTACAATCTCTTCATTCCTTCTTGCTATGTTTTCCTTGGATGCATTGTATTCAATTCGGCTTCCTAAGTGGACCTATTTCATCTTCTTAGTATGTACCTCAATAAAATTGGATTTTTATGTCCATATAGAAATTAATTAGCCTCACATTCTCCACTTAATTGGATAGTCAATTTCTCCAATTCCACATGAAACTAGCATACAAGTACACATGTCACCATTGTTCCTATTCAAGTGGTCTATTCCACAATCAAAAAGTCACATCTTATTCATACATAAGAGATACATGCTACATGATTACTTTGACACCCCTTTTGCTACCACATATTTCATAATGCAATTAAGAACATATAATGTTCGTGTGCCAAAAAATATGTTATGATGTCAAAATATATCATATGATGTAATGCTTATTTTATTAATAAAAATCCTAAAGCTAAAGAAAAATGAAAACCAACTTATTATGATGCCTTTGGAGGGGGAAACTTGACTTAAGAGGAAAATATACTCTAGGTGAATATTTCATTTTGATGTGATGTTTAGTCTTCCCAAGTAGTTGAAAGTTTGGTAATATGAAGGGTCAAGATGTGATTAAAAAAATAGGAGGGATAAATAACCCAGTGGTTATTCTTCTTGGTTCTTAAGCTTCTAGTTTTTCTCTCTCCTATTACTTTCTCATAAATGTCTCTCTCACTCACTCATAAATCTGAATTCACATGAGAATTGGTGACAACTGATGTCACAACAAATGAATATGTTTCCATGTAATTTCAAAGGGACTAGATGGCATTAAGAACTGGGAATGGTAATATTATTGTGTGGCACATAAAGCACCAAACAGGGCAGGGTCTAGGGGTTTCGGATATTAGAGAAGAAATCCGTTTTGATATGAAAAATTGCATGGTCTTTTTGTGAATTTGAACCTATTCAAAGGTTGGAAGACTTATCTCTAAGCTTTCCTATGTGTGCATGTGAACAAGAATGACCTTCTCTTTGGGTGTTAAAATGTGGTCTAAATCTAACTGGGTCAGATACCCTTGAGTTAATTTCTCCTCATGGAATAAAGATATGGAATGGGGGTCGCTAGCTGTGAGAAACATTGCAGCACCACTAAGCCTATGGTAGGTGGAAAGTGGCTCACCCTGCTTCAGTTTTCAATATTTTTCTAGTTGTAATAGATAAATATTTTTTTATGGTTTTCATGACATGCATGATTATTCTAGTTGTTATACTATTTGGATAAATTTTATAACCACAATATTTGAGGATAACATGCTTCCTAAATTTTTCTTTGAACAGGTCATGCTAGAATTTGTAGTACTATAACGTTTATTTTAGGAGGTTCCATAAGATGAAACATGGACCATTGTTAAGGGAAATCCTATTAATCCCATGGTCCAAATTTTAGATCTTGATTTGTCAAATTTAGGTAATATGATCAAAGGAAATTGGGCTCCCTAAATTCATCTTTAAATATGTTATTTTGGCAGTTTTTAATATAAATTTTCCTTTTTGAGGTTCTAGAATTTTAAACTTGGAAAATAGTGAGGGGGAATCCCACTGATCACCTGGTCCAATTTTCAGATCATCGGTCACAAAATTTTAGTTGATATGATGAGAGGAAGTCAAGCTTCCTATATTATCGTAAAATCATGCATCAAATAGGTCATGTTGGAATGTATTCTATAACTTTTTCTTTGGGATATTCTAGAAGTTGAATCTTCAACCAAAGTGATGGGAAATATCTCTAATAATCTGGTCCAACTTTTAGATCTCCGGTTGTGATATTTGACAAAATATTATTAGAGGAATTTGATCTTCTTAGATGCTCCTAAAATCATGCACAAAATAGGTAATGTTTGAATTTATAGTATAAGTTTTCATCTAGGAGGTTCTAGAGGCTAAAACTTAAAGCATTGCGAGGGTAGTTCCCACTAAAATATTTTTCAGATTTTAGAACTTTTGATACTTTAATTTAGGAGATGTGTCCTAAGGAAGTGACTCATTCCATAGAAATTGTCTAATGAAATTCTAAAGTGAAAATGTTGTTTTGTGGATGGGGATTGTGTTATTGTATGTTATCATAGTTCTATGATAGTAAAATTATAGCTAATATATGACTATTAGCATGGAAAGCATTTGAAGGAATGTCTTAAAGGTGTTTTATTACAATTTTCATACAAACTAATTAATAAATATCTCAGAGGCAAAAATCAAAAGTTGCATGATTGAGTGTTATATTTCAGTTAGTATGTTACAAGTGGAATTATAACAATGTTTCTTATTTGATCATAAAAAATGTTTGTCAAAATATCTACAAGAAAAAGGCTACTTAATTGGTTCTATATAAAGTATTTGAAGAAAATTTATTTACATGAAAAGTGTTTGATAGAATGTACAAGAGACAAAAATCAAGTTTTTTAAAGTGTGGTTCGAATAAATTTATTAGGGGTATTTGAAAAAGTGGTGAGAGAGCTTATTGTTAAGCTAGCAAAAGGAAAAAGAAAATTTTAGGTACATGGTAATCTCCAAAAGTCATTGAGGGAACTTGGTATGTGACATAGTGGTATCAAAGTTGATTGTTAAGCTTGTCAAGAAGAAGTAAAAAATTTGATACCCCTATATATAATTGAGCAAAAAGGAACTGCCTATGTGACAAAGTGGAATGAGAGCTAAGGTATATTATTGAACCCTCATGGGCTAGAGTATAGAAAAGAATTTAATTTGTATGTTTGTATCTATGCATACATGTGTACTTATGTGAAATTATTTTGTTGTATATATCAATAAACTAATGTAACTTGAATATTGACCTGATTTTGATCTACTAAGGTAAGAAAGCAAGATGAACATGCAAGATATTGACTAGATTCCCTAGAGCATGCTGACATAATTGCAAAAGTTTATGGTTGAGTGATGCAATCATAAATATGAGGGCGAATATCTTAACTCCTATCTTGATATTTTTAATAGTTTTATTTTATGTTTTGAGAAGTTTTCATATGTTGATGAATAATAGCATCAGCATGATAAAACTACAAGAGATGAAATAACTCAAATATGCATGTCCATTAAATATATATTAAATAATGATATCCTAGATGCATGAAGATATGCTAGGTGCATATAACAATGGATATGCATGAATAAATACTCATATTAGTCTACTATCATAACATGATTTATATGGATAATGGTGATAAATGGTGAACATGTAACTAGGAATAGGTTGAAAGCATGATTTTGAAACCAATGAAGGTTTCACATGTACTCTTATGGAATTGATGCTATGGAATATGAGGTGTTGATTATATAATGGTGCAAGTGACACCTATGCATGTTGATATGTAGTTTGTGATAGTATTATCGGTGCACTTCTCCTTGGGCTACCTTATGGAATGTTGGAGCCATAGTACAGATAAGTTTTTGTGTGTGAGTATAGAGAATACTTAGAGCCCCCAACATAAATGAAAATCCTATAAGCCACAGGGTTGTGAGACATCCTTGGCCAACCCAAGTTGGACACCATTGAAGGATGCTTCCACAACCTGAGCGACTGTCATGATAAGAAAAGTGGGGGCAATACCTTGGTTGAGTGGGTTGATGGAGGGATGTGAGTCTATTAGTTGGAGGTTGTTGTGGTTGATACCTTGACCTTGTTTATGTTCAATATTGGCTATGTATCATATTGGTTATGGAATGTATGCGAAAATGGTCTATTGTTATTAAATACCAGATGAAAGAAAGTAGCGTGCCTATGCTTATGCTTATGCTTATGAGACTTGGCATATGAATGATTGAAAAGAAGAGAGGTTGAAAATTATATTTAAAAATAAATGTGCATCAACAACATGGAATATGTGCAAGTATGGTACATGCATGACAATTTGTAAATGCAATTGTTTGGGTACATTATTGAAGGGATTGTCTGATTGTGTAAATTAGATACACAATGTAAATGAACTTTATGAGTATCCATTTAAACTTGTATATAAGTAGACTAAATGATAAAGTTGTGACTAATATATAAGGTTGAGATCATTTCAGGGGCTACTGAATGTTGAAAAATCAAGTACACTAAGAATCCAACTAAACTCCTTGAAAACATATTCGCTAAGAATGTATTCAATGGTAGACAAGTAAGTAGGGAAAGTAGCAAGAAAAGGTAAAAGAATTAGGTAGGAATTCCTTTTAGTTGATTTTGAGATATTTTATGTTTCAAATTAATGCATGTATTGTAAGGATGCCTCAGAAGGAGTATGGTTACGAAAAATATTTGTCAACACAAAAATATTTGGTAAAATATTAATAATGTGTGCATGCATTGAGATTCCATGATGGAAAAACATTAAATGAATGAATAATAAACTCATGAGATAAAATATGTTTGGTGGTACATTAAGAAAATGCATAAAAATGTGTTATGTATGAAGAAAATGTAGGGCTTTGCGAATGTTTTCATCGAGTCATGAGTATTGAACCAATATTTTATAATATTGAGAGAAGTGATTCTATCATATAGTGTTGATTTTTTTAGTAAGGAACATGTAATTGAAGGATTGGTTTTTCCTAAAAATGTCAAAATTGTATGGAATTCTTCATATATGAAAGAAGGTTTGTGAGTAATACCTAGTGGGTTATGACAAAGGCAAGAATCCTTCAATGTGTAAAGATGGCTACAATATTTGTGATACATCCATGGGTTACTATAGATTTATTTGGTCATGGCACCAATATTATGAATCATAATAATACATATGCTTGGTGCATTGAGTGCATGCGTGCTTGTATATCAAAATCAATTATATGATAACATGTCATAAAAATAAATAACTTTTAGTAGTGGAATGAGTGGCATGGATCCCTCATCCTTTGAAGGAATGTAATATCTACTTAATCATAAATTTTGAGATATGTATCTTTTATTTTTTACCATTTCCTTGTTGGAATACAATTTTAATTGCATTGTGGAATGCTTGGAATGATTGCAAATAAATAAGGCAATGATAGTAACTTTTCATTTCAATTTATTTTTAAATCAATTGAAAGCTATCTAGTTATTATGTGCATGATTATTTTGAGATTAGTCTAGCGGATGTTATAAATCTTTCAATGAAAATATTTTATGTATGAATATTTACCAATATTTGGCTAATTGAAAGATAGAGACTAGATAGTGGTAGAGAACACCAATATTTTCCATTCATTGTTCTCAAATATGGGCATTAGAGTTTCTAAGAGGCACCTAGATTTGAGGTATTGTAGTTTCAAACAAAGTGGAATACAAACAGAGATGGACATATTGGACATCTCCTCATTGGGAAACACATATTGATATTCTATCAAAATTGACTAGAAATTGAATTAGAGGAATAAGTGGAAGTTTGGGTCTATAAATATTCTATATTAATAGAAGGTTGGAAAATTTAGCCCTACCTCATAAAAAATGTAATAGATATATGAGAGAAAATATCAATAAAAATAACCCAAGTCATAAGCATGAATGGGTAATGTGAAGTCAAAGAAGGAAACTAGAAAGAACTGTGAGTTCCACAAAATCCTTTGCCACAACATTGATGAATCTCATTTGAAACAATCATTGTTGGCTACCTTATTGGCTTATTTGAGTTTCCATTGATTTCACCTGATGAAGTCTATACTGATGAGCCTCTATGTTATGTCTTGAGTCTGTTGTATACCTGTTAAAGGATGTTATGCTCATGTAACATGTTGTAATAAGTCTGTAAGAGAGGTACGGTGACGTAACAAGGCCTCATTTGAAGTTGAGTTACACTTTCTATAGAGGTATATTTGATCATGTGTGTGATGTCTTGTTGAAGTCATACAGTTGGGTTCTTGATGTCAAGATGAGTCCTGAGGGATGGTTTATAGGTCACTTCACTTCCCTGGAGCTCTCTTCCAAGTTTGAGGGCTAGATATTGTGTTTGAAGCTATGCTCTGCCCCAGTCACATGGATGCAGGCTCATCAAAGGTACTAGAACAGAAAATTCATAGGGAGACAGGCTTGCGGGAATGACTGGACCTTTCTAGGAAAAAATTTCAAGTGCAAAGGAAGCAACTGAGAGAGTAAAATCCCAATCGCATGGATGTGAAGTTGTGGGTGCTACTAGAAGTTTATAGTCATTGGCTTTCAGATGCTATGGGAGCGACCAAAGCCAAATATTTCTAGTGCTATGCATGTGACACACTAAAAAAATGAAGTTTTGTCTATATTTATCACACTCTCTTGAAATTGAACTTTTTTAGTGGAATTTATTTTCAAAATTTTCCAGAAAAAGGTTGGGACGATATGTGGGGCCTCCATAAAGTGATAAAGATTTAAATTATGAAAAAGGCTAGTGGAAGGAGATGTTTGATATGATCAAGGTTCCATTTTCTATCAATTCTAAAGTGTGTGAAAATGTTTTGGGCAAGCTCTGTCATCTGGAAAATTAATTGACTTAACCATTTCCAGATTCTACAAAGATGAGAAGGAAAGATGCTCATTTGTTGGTCCAAAAGATATGTGTGAGTGTGTGAGTGTGCTTGAGTTGAAACTGCACAACCAATGAGTTCATAATTTTAGAATTACAGTGCACTTTAGTGAATAATCTTTAGTAGAATTTAAGAGTAGTGTATATTGATTGAAAATGTATCTGAAGAGAGTGTGCGTGTGGAGAGAATTATTCTCTCAATTGTAGTGCCGATTGTGGATGCATGTGTGTATCTCTTTGTTGAATGTTCTATCTAGGCAACAATATCCTAATTTTTTAATCATATCATTTTACAACATAATTGTTTGTGCTTGGAGTGGTGTTATAGCTCCAAATCTCACTCTTATGGTTTGTGATGCTGTACTCATGGCCTAGGGCAACACCTCCTTCCAGACCTGGTCCTAAAATTTAAAACGCGTGTATACGCGGGTCTGTGTATATCCAACCCGCATGTATGTATTAAAACACTTAAAAAAATATAAAACTCCTTATTTTCGGGCGGAGATCGCGGGTTTTACCTGCTGATCACCTGTTAGTGCCCGTGGCCCAACTGTTCCCAACCAACTCCTAACTAAAAAACTACTTTGGGAGTGGTATAAAAAGACCTCAAAGGGAAGGCCTAAAGGAGGAGAGAGGAGACAAGAGAGAGAAAGGTTATTATGCTGAGATTTTTCCCTTCACCAGGTCTGAAGTCCCTTGTGCCTTCTGCACTTCCCCCATTTTGTACAGGAAACCTTTGTTTCCTTGTGTGTTGATGTTCATCCACCATTTATGACATCATGGAGAGAGTCATGGAAGGAGTTTGTTAGAGGCTTGAGGCTGGAATGGATCCGGAAGGAAGCTTTGCTTGGAGCCTGCTGAAGGTGACTCAGGTGAAAATATTCCTTTTTATGTACTTTATTTGTCTATAATAAAAGAAACACATGTCTTGGTTCCCGAAATGAATCTTCTTTATGTTAATGATATTCATGTTTAGAATTCATATGTAAATGGTTGTTTGGATTTCATAACTAACTACCTTTCTTTATAACATGAAGATGGTTTATTTATAAGTTTTTGTCCATGTACTGCTATGTTCTTTGAATTGGTTGTTTTGCAGGACAAAAGAGAAGAAGGGAACTCCAAGAAGGGTTTGGACCCTAAGGGACTTCTCAGATGTAGGACCAAAGGTACGTACCCTTATCATAGAATTTGCTTATAATAGCATAATGGCTGTGTGAATGCATGTTTCTTTGAATAGATAACTTTCAGTGTGCTAGGGTTTCAACCCAAAACACCCTAGGGGAACATTTCCCTCTATCAGAATTGGTGACTCCACTGGGGACAACACTCTTGTTGTTCCTAGTTTGGGTGTTTTTCAAGCCAATCAGGGCTCAACTACCTTGTCTGCTTGATGTTACTGTCTGGTCTGTTCTTAAACTTTAAGCTTTGCTAGTTTCTTCAGTTTGTTTTTTTTTTTTTTTTTCTTGAAGCTTTTCATATACGCTGTTTTTCTTAGTTACAGAAGTGTATATACGCTTGTTTCTTTGCGTAAACCCGCATATACGCAGGTTTCCTCAGATACAGTCGCGTATACACGCAATCTGTACATCAGCACAGTCATGTATATATTGCAATTTTCAAGATTTATAAATCTTTTTGTCTCTGGAGGTTTGTCTGGTGGTTTGATTCGGTCTGAAATAGTCATTGTCCAGTATCAGTTATTTGTTTTACAACGAGCATCTTATTCCGAATTCTCTCTGATTATAAGGAGTATTGGTCTTGTTTTTCGTTAATTGCAAGCGTCATCGTTTTTGCTAAAGCACGCAAGATTTCTTGCTAGGAATCTTGGCTGCTCTGTTTTATCAGAGTAGGAAGATTGATCACAATCTTTGTGTTAATCTTGCTTTTGGTGACTTTTTGTTTGCTTAACGAAATCGCTTTTTGTGACCATCCACTTCTTTGTTTCATGAAAGTTGTTGTTTGACACTTTCTTGGAATTTGTCTTTTTGATATTTTTGGTTTTCATTGCCAAAGCTTTCATTGCTTCTTTTGATTGTTAAGAGCGATTTCACACACATTTATTTTTGTTGGGTTTTCATCCATTGAGTGGCGTCGATTCGCAAAAGTGTTTAATTTCCTATTCTTCAATCACAAGTTTCAGTGTTGTTGAGAGCATTTTTTGAAAAGACTTTTTTGCTTGTTACTTTTGAAGAAAATCTTTTGAAAATCTTAGTTTTGCTTTCTTGAACTTGCTTTTCATTTGGTTTCCTTTTAGTAAGTGAAAGTGCTTTATGTTTGTCTTAGAACTTGTTTTTAGTGTTTAGATGAAATGAATGATAGCATCTCATATTCCATCTAAACATTGTAAGTGGCAAGATAAAGTTTGATAAGCAAGCAACTTTCATTTTTGGTTTTTAGAGTAGTTTTAAATCTTGCATCCGCATATATTTGTTGCATTAGGATAGATTTGCATCCCCTTTTAGGCATACATAGTTTTGTTAGCTTTTGTGAGTGTGAAGTGTGAAGTGTGAATTAACGAAAAGAAAAGAAAAATTTGTTTTATTAGAAGTACCTCTGAACCCTATAGAAATTGCTCTTCATCGAAAAATGAAAAAGTGCATGTGCATGTAGTTAAGTTTTTATTAATTTCTTTTGCGTCAAAAAACACCATTAGTTTCACTTCCGTTACCTTGTGACTTAAAGAACAGCCTAATAAAATCAAACGCTAACTAAAATTCACTGGAACTTTTCGTTTTAGTCAGTTACACCAACAAGTTTAGGATTTTAGGGCCTTGGATTAGGCGAGTGGAGAGTTAACTCTCCAAGGCCACATAAACGTCAAACGTAGGAGTCTGAATAATGAGAGAAAATCCAATAGCATTAGGAAGACCAGGAAAGCTCCGGATCTGGGAGTTAAGCACGAGGGTCTGTGAAGACAGGGAAGAGAGATACCCCCTCTCCTACTTGTCCGAACTTACCTCACGACTGTTCCGCCTGGCTTCTGCGACGAGTTGGTATCCATAGTTGCTACTCCTAGGGATCTACACAGTTGGCTGCAGAGGGGAATCCCGTGGCACCTGAGGTTGACGTTGCATCACTCTCGATAGTACTACTGGAGGGCACCCTTGCGAAGCTTGGGGGCTTGCACTAGCGCAGGCTGTTGCTAGGAGGTTAGCGTAACTTCCTCTGATACCTTCGCTGATAGGACTGGGCCCTCATCATCCCAGACTATCTTCGGAAGGCCCCTTAATTCACTTTCTCGTATTTTGGTGTCCGGTCTTAATCACCCGAAGCGGAAATAATTGGAAGTTGTTTGACTGGCTCTATCTTTAGGGACTTTATAGTGTGTTCTCTGTGCTCTTAGTTGGCCTAGCTTTCAATTTTTTGAGTCTTTAGTTAGATCATAACAAAAAATTCAAAGTGGCTGACCGATCTCCTAGATGGTCTCAAGACTTCGTGGTCTTTCGCCACCAAGTTTAGAGCCTTCTCCTAGAAGGCGCAGAGGCAATACTACCAGTGGGTTCCGTCCCACGCCGGTTGACACATCGAGGATTGATCCTCCTCTCAGGGGCATTAGCGGCCAAGCAAGGCCTGGAACTTCTGAACAAGAGAGGGACACTCCAGTCCTTTCTCGAGTTCTCTTTGAAGCGGAGAATAACATAGATGTAGAAGAACTCTTAGAGTCATTAGCGGCTCCGAATTCTCCACTACCATCTAGTCATCCAGACGTATTACAATATGTTGGGACTCCGACGCATAGACCGTCAAGTCCATGTTATGCTACGCGCTTACCATCGATGACCACTACTGGAAGCATGGCTTCTACAAGTGCTACGACTATGTAAACCCCAACATCGGTGTAAGGGGGAGGAACGATTTCCATCTCCTCTGCTTCCTTGTTCGGATCTTTTGCTAGCACATATTTAGTTGGGTCTACCTCCATTTCGTCCACAAGTGGAAATGCCCAAACCAATGCTTTTGGTACTGGATTCTTCCCATTTGGCACCCACTCACAGGGTATTCCATCGGTTCTGTTTAGTGCCGCTACGTCCATGATGGGCGGATCAGCTTCATTCCAGGGTTTTCCTTTTGGAAGTGGTCATATACCACATTCCAACCCGACGGTAGGATCCATGCCTTTTTCTTCTATAGGACAAAGCAGTAATCCTTTCCAAGGTTGGACTAACCCTGGGGTTAGTAGCGCGGGAACTGGGAATCCGTTTATCAGCCAACAAGGGAATAGGCTGTACTCCACGGTTAGTTCGTTTCAAAGTATTCCTCCCCTTGCTTTGGCTTGGAATCCGTATCAGGGGTTATCAACTCCTTACAATCCTTTAGGAGGAAACTTTGCTGGTTATGGAGGCTATACAGCCGGAGTTGGTCAAACTCTGAATTTTGCTGGATCACAAGGCTTGCCTTTTGGTTCAGCCAGTTCTACTGGTTACTTCGGGTAGCCTGGTGCCTCCCAAATTCCAGGACAATCTTTTCAGAACTTTGGGAGTTCTACCCAGTCTGGGTGGAATCCCCAAGGTCCTCTTAGGCTTCCATTTCTGACAACGTTGAACTTGCCAGATCTCACTAAGTTAACAAATGACCCAATCAAGTACAATCCGGCCTGGCCTCCGGTCCCAACCAAACTCCCTTCGGACATTCCAAAATTTGAAGGGAAGAGTGGCGAAGACCCAGGCGACCATGTGACCACATTCCACTTGTGGTGCTCATATAACTCCCTTATCGATGACTCAATTAGGATGAGACTCTTTCAGCACACCTTGACTGGTAATGCGGCCAAATGGCATATAGAGTTGCCAGGGGGCAGCTTTACATCTTTCGCTGACTTAGCCAATATTTTCTTAAATCATTTCCAGTTGCCTGTCCGCTATGATGCCGGAACTGAACTTCTGGCCACCTTTCGTCAGGATAAGGCAACCCACATTTCTGACCATATTCAGGAATGGAGACAGAGAAAGAGGCTCATTAAAGCTGAAATCCCTCTGGAGTACCGTCTCGAGTGGTTTTTGAAGTCTTTACAACCTGAGATCTCCAAGGATGTCTCCATGTCTGGGGTCTATTCTGAGGAGCAAGCCATTTTTAGGGCCCAGCAATTAGAATTGATCTACTCTCAGTCTAGGATCCTAAAAAACTACTTGCCAGATGCTCCTGGATCTAAGGTTGACGTAGCTAAGTTGAAGCCACGTCCACACGCGGATGGTATCATTGGGTCAGTAGACACAACTACAGTGAACTTGTTAAATCAATTGCAGTAGTTGTCCTTGCAAACTGCTTCTAACAACCAAGTCACATCGTCTAATCCCCCCGCTTCCCAAACTTCTTCAATTAATGCCATCCAATCTGATAACCCCAAAAGAAATCAAAATTCCAATGGGAAAAAGAAAGGACGAGCTAAGAAAAAAAACCAGGATGGAAGCCTGATGCAAATAAATCCAGCAACAACGCTGGTGGTGGTAGAAATGAGTCGAGAAAGAAAGTCAAGTTTCCATGCAAGTTGTGCAGTGGAGACCATCTAACTCATCTCTGCCCTAAGATTGAAGACGCTCAACGCTTGTTAGGACAGCAAGGCACTTCTAGTTCTCAAGCTGTGTTAACCAACCCGTTTCCCCAAGGGCAACAACTTCTTGTTGACGCGAGTTCAAACCCTGGAACCTCCACAGGGGGCAACTAGGAAGGGGAAAATCGTCAAATGTTTTCATGATGGGTTTAACGTCCATGTGGCTACTCGGTCACGTGATTATGGTGAAGCCGAAACTTCCAAGGACAAGACTGTTCCTGGAAGTACTGACCTTCATATTGAGTGACCCCCTATCGAGACTATACCACGGATACCGAAAGGTTCCGCTAAACGCGCGACTATTAATCCTAATGCTAGGGCTACCCAGAATTACTCCATTGTGGAGGATCTGGCTCAGAGTCCGTGCGCCATGTCCGCTTTAGAGGTTCTCCAGTCGTGTCCGGCTCAGAGAAGTTCTTTACTCTCCACGATTGTAGCAGTCGATCCAGCTAACTCTTTAGTGCTCACTTTTGACATGTTAAATGTCAAAAAGTGACTCCCTCATCATATGGCTTTCCAAATAAAGTCTACATACCGAAAAATCAATATTTTTCGCACCGTTATAGATGAAGGAGCTTCCACATGCGTCATGTTGATGTCATGTTGGAAGGCTATTGGATCGCCTTCGGTTGTTCCTTCACCCCATCTTGACTGCATTTGATGGTCATTTTCATAAGCCGCATGGGATTATCCTGGCCTTTCCTATATGTGTTGGGGGGAAGGTCGTCAATATCGAAGTAGAAGTCATAGATGCTAACCTAGACTATAATCTCCTATTAGGAGGGAACTGGGTATACAAGATGGATGCCGTTGTTTTGACTCTGTTTCATGTCATTTGCTTTCCTCATGAGGGGAAAATCGTTAAGGTTGATCAATTGGACTATTGTCTAGTCGATCCTCAAGCAAGCTCTGACTCTACTATTCCTTTAGTGGATAACCCTCGCTGGCCGACTGAGAATTTAGGAGTAGGGATGTATTCCTCATTGATGGGTACATTTGATCTTCCCTCTCCTTTCGCTAAAATCAATGCTACTTCATCATCTAAGGAGTCTTCGCGAGAAGAGTTCTTCCGAACTCGTTATTTTTCAGACCCTTGGACCTTGCCTTCACCTACGACCACATTAGTGGAAGGACAAGTAAATGGAATGGCATTCCCTATATCTGCGGTTGAGCTTAGATATCAGTCTATCGTAGACTCTGCAGACAACCACTCTACTCCTTTTTCCGAAGAGGAGTTAGAAGGTCATGTGGCCCCGGCTTGGAGCCTCCATTCTACCTCTGCCTTGGACTACTTAGATTCAGTTTTAACTTCTGAAGAAACAATCCTCGAAGTAATGATGGGTATAGATCGACCTTAGGAAGACTTACACCATCGTTCATACTTTCTTCCTCCATTGCAGGAAGTAGAATCTAGATTCTCCGAGCTCCTCACTAGTGATGTTTGACGAGTGTGTGGGTAATGAAATTTTTTCCTTTATGGATGGTTTTTCGGGTTATAATCAAATTTCTATCCATCTTGAAGATCAACATAAGACAACCTTTATATGTCCCTGGGGTACCTTTGCATATAGAAAGATGCCTTTTGGTCTTAAAAATGCTGGAGCCACTTTTCAGCAGGCCATGTCATATGCTTTCCACGACATCAAACATGTCATCGAGGCATACTTGGATGATCTCGCTGCTTGTTCTCGAAAGAGAACTGATCATCCTAGTCATCTTCGATTGGTTTTTGAACGATGTCGTTTTTATAAAATCTGGTTGAATCCCAACAAGTGCGTTTTCATGGTTACGTCCGGTCAGTTGTTAGGGTTCATCATGTCCAATGAAGGGATTCAGGTTGATCCCTTCAAGGTTGAGGCAATAGTTCAGTTGCCTCCCCGGTCCTCAATTCGACAACTTCAAAGTCTCCAAGGGAAGGCTAATTTCTTAAGACGGTTTATAGCAAACTATGCCAAGATCACTAAAGGGTTCATGCGTTTGCTACGGAAAGGAGTTCCATTTGTGTGGGACGACTTTGTGCAACGGTCATTTGATGCTTTGAAAAAAGCATTAGTCTCTGCCCCACTTTTGAGTCCACCGGATTATGGTAGAGACTTCCTTTTGTATCTCGCGGTAGCAGAATCAACCATTGGTATGGTTCTAGTTCAGGAAGACGATGCTCTCGCCGAGCATGTGATTTATTATTTGAGTCGAGGCTTAATAGGTCCTAAACTTCGCTATTCTCCGGTTAAGAAGTTGGCCTTGGCAGCTGTCCATGCTGTCCAGCGGCTCCGTCATTATTCTGCTACGCAAAACTTTTGTCTTAGCGGCGGTCAATCCATTCCAATTTGTCCTCAGTAGGCGAGTGATTGGGGGAAAATATAATCGATGGATAGTCATTTTGCAAGAATTCGATCTCGAGTTCTTGTCTGCCAAGTCTAAGAAATCCATGGTTTTTGCGGAGCTAATTTCTGAGCTACCTTGTAGAGAGGATACTATTTATGAGGAAAGTTTTCCGGACGAACATTTATTCCTCATCTCTTCACTCAACCCTTGGTATGGAGATATCATTGTCTATCTCCAGAATTCGAAGTTTCCCTCTACTTTCTCCAAGGATGAACGTCGAAAATTACGTCACCTGGCTAAAAACTATGTTATCATTGGTGACACATTATATTTTCGAGGGGTTGATTCAATCCTTCGGCGCTGTTTAACCTTAGAGGAAGCAGAGTCAGTGCTCAATGACTGCCACAGTGGAGCTTGTGGTGGTCATCTATCAGGGCTTGCTACAACCCAGTGTATCTTACGCGCCGGCTATTTTTGGCCTTCACTTTTTAAAGACTGTGTGGAAGCGGTTAAATGCTGTCACCCGTGTCAAATTTTTACTCGGAAGATGCACGCGCATCCAGCTCCTCTTTTTCCCGTTGTCACTGTCGGTCCCTTTACTAAGTGGGGTATTGATTTTACGACTTGTAATCCACCTTCAGCGGCGAATCACAGGTACATTATCGTGGCTGTAGACTACTTTACGAAGTGGGCTGAGGCCATGCCTACTTATAAGAACGATAGTGACACGGCAGCATTGTTTCTTTTCAATCAGGTTATCTCAAGATTCAGTATCCTGAGAGAGATTGTCACTGACCATGGCAGTCATTTCCAGAATCAAATGATGTCCGAATTGGCTCTTAAATTAGGTTTCTGCCAGGAGCATTCGTCCCCTTATTATCCTCAGGCCAATGGACAGGTCGAGGCAGTCAATAAAACTCTTAAGACAATACCCCAACGGACAATCGATAAAAATCGGTCCAATTGGCACATTATGTTGTATTCGGCTCTTTGGGCATACCGAACCTCCGTCAAAACGGCTACTGGTTTTACACCTTTTCAGTTGGTTTATGGGATGGAATATATCTTTCTGGTTGAATGTGAAATTCCATCCCTTAAGTTAGCTGTTGAGCTCCTTCCTAAGACTTCGAGTCTCGAATAGCGCCTAGTTCACTTGGAACATCTCGATGAGCAGCGTCGAGATGTCGCCACGATGAATGAGGCTCATAAGAAAAGGGTTAAAATGCAGTATGATAAGTCTGTCCATCCTCGAGTCTTTACTGAAGGTGACCTTGTCTTAGTCTATGACCAAGATAAAGACACCTTGGGGGCAGGCAAATTTAAGCCTATGTGGTACGGTCCTTTCATCATTAAACGAGTTTTAGAAAAAGGGTTGTATGAGTTAATCGACTTTGAGGGAAACAAGCTGGCGGAGCCCCGAAATGGGCTCTACCTAAAGAAGTACTTTGCTTAGTTTTGGCCATGCAATGGCTTCTTTGTATTTTATGTATATTTGTACATATATAGTCGAGAGTTTTCTGATATCAGCACTTTTTGGTCTACTGTGGTAGGTGTTGATGGATGATTTGGTCTATTTTGGGTTCGCGATGGTGCTAGTTGACACACTCGGAATCTTGCTTCCGCAGCTTGGGTACTTTATTATCCAACTGGCCAATTGATGGCATCAAGAGGCATATGTATCGGTCCTGCTTCAAACAATATGGCCGAGTATACTGTTGTTATTAATTTATTATCCGAGGCAATCTCTCATGGGATCGACTCGTTGGTAGTATATCTTGATTCTCAATTGATAGTGTCTCAATTAAATAACATTTATCGGGTACGGGATCCATCTTTATATCGCCAGTATTTAAGGGTGAGGTTGTTGCAAAGATCATTTACTTATATTAATTATTTGCACATTCCAAGATCTCACAATTGGTTAGCTGATTCTATCGCTAATCAAGCATTAGACTGGCATATCAATCATTCATCGCAATAAAATCAAGCATCAAAAAGTCAAACTGTATATATATATATATATATATATATATATATATATATCATAAAGCGTCTCGAGTGTACATATGTGTGTCCAAAAATATACAAAATTGGGACTCAAATGCCCATAATCATGTCCGGCATATCTAATGCCTCGGCTCAGGATGAGCGTCTAAGTATGTAACTATAGCATTGGCCACACGCCGAAAAATGCGAACCCAGTCACGTGGCATGCCAACCACATGACGCTGCATATCCTCAGGAAGGTCCTCTGTGGCGGCCATCAGTACTCGGCAGCTCATTCTCGCCAAGTGCCACTGGACGTTGTTTAGAGTCCGTTCTGTATCAGCATCCACCTCTTCGGCTCCTTGGCCGTGCCGTCCATGCCGCGGGAACCCATCTGGTTGTACTGGCCCAATGTCTGGAACATGATCATCATATCAGTCATTTGAATCTCATCAAAAAATATTTTTCAAAATTCATCATTATATTTCAAAAATCCAAAAAAATCATAAAATCAAAAAAATCTTACCAATCTCGCCCCATGCTGCATTCGGTGGTAACGCTAGATTAGGATCTCCTCAGAAATCCAGCCCAGCATAGGGGTAGTCATCCACGGCGATGATCTGCTGATCCCACCAGGTGAAGAAGTCATCGTCGAAGGTAGTTCGTGGAACCTCCCCACCCCCTAGACGTTTCATTAGATCAGCCCACCGGCCCATGCGTGGATCGCGTGGGGTGCTGATGGAAACTGCTACCCTGGGGCGTAGTGCGGGAACCTTCTCGGAAAAGAAAGTACACAGGATAGTCCCATATCCAAAGTTGTTGGTCTGTCCCCTCCTGATAGAAGTGAGCTGGCTCTTCATGTTGGCTAGAAGAGGAGTACACCAGTCGAACACAGTAGTGAGACAGTCAACTGCCACGCTCATGTTTAGCCGTGAAGCCTGATGCAGAAAGGATGATCCGTTCACTCGAGCCATGGTGAACAGGATTATCCTAAGTGATAAACTCGCCACATGTGTGATGGAAATCTGGCTCCCAACCTTCTTGGGATGTCCCGGGCAGTATATCTGTACATAGTCCTCTATCGAGAGGCTACTCCGTGTCCTGCCCCGGGACTGTACTACCTCTCCCCTTCGGGAAAGGCCTGTGATAAAATAGATGTCCTCCACTTCTCTCCTGAGCGGCATCTGATCGATCATAAAGGCTTCCTCATCGACATCCCAATAATCAATGAGCATCTCAAGCAGACGCGTGTTCGCTTTCATATTTGGAAATTTGAAAATTTTAAGCAAACCGCATCCCCGTAGGGCATCTAACGCTTCTGGACTGTTCATAACTTCATTATCTACCGCTACGTGCTCTCTTTCACGCCACGTGACTGGCATCCTGAGAAAAAATCGATTTAAAACCATTAGTTTTTGTTTAAAAATGGTTCACGGCGTATACGCGGGTCCCTGTGCACACAGTCGTGTTAGGGTCCGCGTATATGCGGGTTCAATATTACCAACTCGCGTATATGCCGCGAGGAAATTTTTGACAAAAGTTCAACGGTGAAACATCAATCAAAAATCTTAAAACCAGTCACAATCAATTGCAAGCTAAGTATAAGAGTTACCTGGAGGTTTTTGATGAATTTGAACGGTTAAATCTGGCTGTGGGAAGTTTGCTCCTTTTGCTCCAAATCCTTTGCTCTCAAACTCAAATGGTAAAAATGGTGAGTCCAAAATGCTTTTTATAAGTTTTGAAAATGCAAAATTTTTTCAAAATTTTATTTTGTTTGGCCTCATGTGACTTTTAACTTGGGAGCTTGGAATGTCGAGATTGGTCTATTTTTCAGGACATTTTGGATGATTTTCAGTTTCGAGACAGTTCCATGACTGCTGACCCGTCATGGCAGGTATCGTTTTCTCACTAGCATATAGGTTAGGGACATCATTTTTCCGTTGCATTATGCATACTAGCCTCCATTTGCCAATACATCTACCATAGGGTTGATCCCATCGTGTTATGGTTCGTAAGCCATCTTCACTTGCCGATTCTTTAAATCATGACACGATGGTAGAGCCATCCTTTACATGGGCATCGTAGTTAGCACCTCACTGACATTTGTTGCCCATGCTGCTCCGATTTGAGTAGGATTGGGAGTCCTATGTAGTCCTGCCATGACTTATGCGTTGAAGACTCATTCTTCTTATCTTCTTCGCTTCGTTCTGGCCTTATACCCTAGAGGCTCCTTTGTGTTGAGTTGTACTACTGCATTGCATGTTGACCACTTGCACCTTTTGGCCTAGAGCTGGCTTCACTTGGACTCGTGTTTAAGCCAACTTTTGACCATGACGTCTGCAAAATCAACCTTGCATACCTTTGACTTCTGCAGCTTGACACACCTTGACCCGTGGAAGGAACATACCTTTGAGTGTCACTGACCAGTTTTCACCTCCCTCCATTGAGCATAGGAACGTTCCTTTCCCAGGAACTAGATCATCTGTTTCACTGACACTCGTTCTTTCCACTGTACCATAGCATTCTTTTATTCTTTTCCCAGCTTAACAGAAAAAGACAAAAAAAATAAATATTCCAAAAAAGAGCGGGAACGGGACAGTATTTCCATTTATTGTTGGTAGCTAGAGTCAATTGTGTCGCCCTTGAACAAAGCACTCAAAACAAAGTCTCCTCCGTATGGGTGGGATTTAGTTTGAATTAGGTACACCATAACCTTGTTATTGAGTCAGTTCTCCCCCGATTGGTTATCTCTTCCAATCATATGGAGGGTTCGTTCATGCCTCCTCCATGGTGAACTTATACAGAGTCATCATATGCTGCCACATAGTCACATTGAGTCGTGCTTTTGTTCAAGGGAAGTTAGCCTGAGTCGGCCTCTCTGCGGTGTCTCTTGACTCATTCTTGACTCGTTCTTCAATCGTGCTGGTTTGAGAAGGTCCCCATTGACTTCTTGTTGGCGGGTCTTGTCCTTATCGACGATGACATCTTGCTCTAAGGACAGGCCTAGAGCCACACCCTGGCCCTATTTTCATTATTGATAGGTCACCTTGTGCTTAGCATCGATCAGTATCATGGGTCTTTGACTGAGTGGTTTCCCTTGTGTTCGACGTCAGCTTACATTATCACACATTGGGATTTGTGCAGTACCTTGGTTTCCATTTGACCCTATTGGTGGATACCTCGCCTCTGTGTCAGCTTTCATTATTGGTTGGTTCAAAGGGTTTCTGCCGTGTGCTAGCCACATCTTGTGTATGCCAGAAACGTACTTCGATTGGGTTACTACATCTTTTTCGTTCGATTCCTTCCACATTATTGGCCTACGAGTTACACTCGCGCTAGATTGATGGAGGATGCCTTAATGCCTTCCTTCTAGCGGATCTTTCCCTATCGACTCCGACTCATTACTCTGGGGCAAAGATATAGAGTCCATTTGGCAGTACCTTGGGGTTTGCAGTCATTAGTGGCAGATCCTTCGCTATCGACAGTGGGAAACCATCATTGTCTCCTGATCGATAGATTCTTACAGGTGTTCGACTCCAGCTCATATATTCACACTTGTTAGATTGTACTGGGTACCTTGATGCTCATTATCATTATCGGTGAGTAGTCTTGCGTTTGTTAACGGTATACATCAATGACTGGTAATCAAATGATTTCTCACATGGTCGACTTCAGATCATTTATTCCCATGGTGTAGAAATGTACCACGGCGGTCGGTGAAGACCTCAGGTTGTATCAGCATTCATTGGTTCACTTGACAGTTGCTCCTGTTGCTGCTAGTTGATACCACTCCACTTTATATGTTGCAGTCAGTCATGGCGACATTCTATATGCTGACACCTGAGTTTGCAGTGTAGTAGCATCCTATTCCATCATGTTCAGTTGGTACCTTTTGGGATCAGTCTTTGATATCAGTGATCCGTTGCATCTTTCAGCATCATTGAC
The DNA here is from genome assembly GCA_031772625.1 of Pinus tabuliformis. NCBI lineage: Eukaryota > Viridiplantae > Streptophyta > Pinopsida > Pinales > Pinaceae > Pinus > Pinus tabuliformis. The sequence goes on from CM062811.1 coordinate 1,209,755,941, forward strand.
AGTCTTATATGTGATATTCAGACATGTACTTGTTCATCATGATCAGATGATCCATTATGTATCTTTCAGTCCTTTATACTTGTATACTTAGTGGATCCGCTTGTACTTGATATGCGTACATGCTTTACTTTTTCTGAGCATGGGTATGCCTGCCTCAGACAGTGTTTCTTTCTGATCTCCTTTGGTGGCTTGGCAGGCTGAATTCTGGTGAAGTCCTCCTCAGTTTTTGACAAACTTCCTTTCCATGTACTTGCATAATACATTTCGGCCATCATGTACCCCTTCTGACCTCATATATTAGGGGGCTTCTGTTATAGCTCCAAATCTCACTCTTATGGTTTGTGATGTTGTACTCATGGCCTAGGTCAACCCCTCCTTCCAGACCTAGTCCTAAAATTTAAAAAAACAGTGTTTTATTCCTTATACGCGACATTGCCCTGGGTTAAACGCGTGTATACGCGGGTCTATGTATATCCAACCCGCATGTATGTATTAAAACACTTAAAAAAATATAAAACTCCTTATTTTTGGGCGGAGATCGCGGGTTTTACCTGCTGATCACCTGTTAGTGCCCGTGGCCCAACTGTTCCCAACCAACTCCTAACTAAAAAACTACTTTGGGAGTGGTATAAAAAGACCTCAAAGGGAAGGCCTAAAGGAGGAGAGAGGAGAGAGGAGAGAGGAGAGAGAAAGGTTATTATGCTAAGATTTTTCCCTTGACCAGGTCTGAAGTCCCTTGTGCCTTCTGCACTTCCCCCATTTTGTACAAGAAACCTTTGTTTCCTTGTGTGTTGATGTTCATCCACCATTTATGACATCATGGAGAGAGTCATGGAAGGAGTTTGTTAGAGGCTTGAGGCTGGAACGGATCCGAAGGAAGCTTTGCTTGGAGCCTGCTGAAGGTGACTCAGGTGAAAATATTACTTTTTATGTACTTTATTTGTCTATAATAAAAGAAACACATGTCTTGGTTCCCGAAATGAATCTTCTTTATGTTAATGATATTCATGTTTAGAATTCATATGTAAATGGTTGTTTGGATTTCATAACTAACTACCTTTCTTTATAACATGAAGATGGTTTCTTTATAAGTTTTTGTCCATGTACTGATGTGTTCTTTGAATTGGTTGTTTTGCAGGACAAAAGAGAAGAAGGGAACTCCAAGAAGGGTTTGGACCCTAAGGGCCTTCTCAAACGTAGGACCAAAGGTACGTACCCTTATCATAGAATTTGCTTATAATAGCATAATGGCTATGTGAATGCATGTTTCTTTGAATAGATAACTTTCAGTCTGCTAGGGTTTCAACCCAAAAAGCCCTAGGGGAACATTTCCCTCTATCAAGTGGGGGCTTGAAGCTGAGTGCATGTTATTTGTCTATTATAGTAGGGGTGCTCTAAGTTGGTCGTGGCCAACATTTCTCATTCTATCAAGGGGCAGGTGTTTAAATGCTAATGGGCACTAGCTGATGTATTGTAATGAGAAAAAATAATAAGAAGAAGTAGCAAGCAGTTCGATGGATTTTTTCCCAGGAGGAGGGGTTTTCCACCTAAAATCTAAGTGTCTATATGTGCTTATTTTTTCTATTTTTCATGTGCTTGATAATGTTACATTTCTAAAGTTAATTTCTAAATAAGTTTTATATTTGCAGAAATAATTTTATATTTCGATAATATTGATTCACCACCCCCCCCCCCCCCCCCCCCCCCACCAGTATTATTTTGTCTAACAATTGGTATTAGAATTGGCTCCTCTGTTGAAAGGAGAATCCGAGAAGGGACAATGACTCACCATGATGTGAAAGATCCAATTTTTTATGGTGAGAACTATAATCTATGGAGAATGAAAATGGAATGGCATCTCATGAGTATGGGTGATGATGTATACTCTACTATAGTCACTAGTTATGTTGTTCCTAATGTTCTCCTTAAGACCCTAATGGAAAGAAGATATTTTGAAACAATCCCAAAGCCAGAAATGCCATCATTGTAGCACTTAGTGAGAATAAGTTGATAAAAGTCATGCATTGCAAATCACCTAAAGAATTTTAGGACAAAATTGAGAATAGTTATGAAGGTGATCTGAAGGTTAAGAAAGAGAAGCTCCAAAACTACAATATAAGGTTTGAGAGCTTGAAAATGAAGGAAGACAAAACTATTATAGAACATTTCAGAACAGTTGAAGTAGTGACTAATATGATCAAGAGCATTGATTTAAAATTTGAAGATGAAGTAATTATTCAAAAAAGAATAAGATCCTTACCAATAAGATTTAACCCCAAGGTTTCTGCTATTGAGGAAGGACTTAATTTAAGCACTCTCACTATGGAGAAATTGCCTGGAATTCTTAAAGCTTATGAGACGTGTATTATAGAAGAGAAATATGAATCTAGTTAATTTTCATTCAAGGCCTCCAAGAAGGTCAAGGCCATTACCAAAATGCTTAAGAAACTTCGAGAGAAAATCAAGAAGGAGGAAGAACACTCTAGTAATGAATCTCATGTAGAATTTGCTCAGTTTGGCAGTAAACTAAATAGGGGTACTTGAAAGTACAAAGGAATGCTTCGTTTCAAGTGTTTCGAATGTGGAGATGTTGGAAATTTTGATGCAAAATATCTACAAAAAATAAGAAAATAGGAAGAAAATAAGAAAAGCAAGGATAAATCTCAACAATTTTGAAAGGGTAAAGCTCAAAAGTGAAGGAGCTACTACTCCAAAGAAGAAAGTGATATTTCAGATGAAGGCAGTGAAAAATATTCATCAAAAGAAGAAGAAGAGCATAATGAATGTGTTCTCATGGATTTTCAATCGAAAGATGAATGAGATGTAGAAGATGGAGATATTGATTATAAAGGCAAGCTCATTACTACACTTGATGAATTAAACAGAGAAAGAGACAAAAATAAGCAGTTGAAAGGGGAAATATGCAAATTAAAGGAGAATAAATCTTCTTTGGATGATAATTACTTGAAGACCTAATTTGATAAGCTTCAGAAATTCAAGGAATGTTTGGTGCAAAAAATTATGCTTCAGCAAAATAATTTGGACGAATTGGAGAAATAAAATGAGTGCATGAGTTCATATAATGGCAGCTCCTCCAATATTTTACTTCAACTCATTCTCTTAAAGATAGAATTGGAGATAAAAAAATGAAGGAGAATATGCTCACCAATCATCTAGGAGAATCAAAAGAAAATTTTCACAATTTTGAGGAAGACATTGTTGCAACAAGGATCAATCTATCAAAAGAAGAAACTAAAGCATGCCTAAATCAGAAATTTGTTAAGGGATCCGAAACTTTGCAAAATATCCTCAACATGGAAAGGTAACCAGACGATAAAACTGGTTTGGGGTTTAATCTTCCTCTACAAAATATCAAATATCAGCCAAGTACTAGTTATGCAGATGTTTTGAAGGGAAAAGAAAGAAAACAAATGTTGTTGCAACTAGCAAGAATGAGAAAAATATTGAAGCTGAAATCAACTTAGAAAAACAGGAAGTGAAGAAAGGAATATCCCCAAATTTCACTCCTTCATCATGGCAACAAAGATCCTTGTATCTGGTGAGCACCAGTATTGTAGCAATAATGCTGCAACTCCTAGGCTGCCTACTTTACTATTATCAACCTGGTAGTTCGTAACAAACTTGGAAGCGATGGTGTTGTATGCAAAAGTACTAGTTCTTACTGCAGGTTATCACTTGGTCAGCCAGTGCAAGATCACTAAGAGCTAAAGCCAACTTCTATGGATTCCAGAAGAAGCTCTATATGTGATGAAAGAAGAGATTACTCTACAGAGGCTAGTCTAATTGCAGAAAGGAGAAAGACTGAAATGCAAAGAAAACCAAGGAAATCCTAGTTAACCACTAATCCTACTTTTGCAGAAAGCACTATGAAAACCATGGAAAGAATGCTATCTATCTATTCAAGGAAGTAAACAACATCTAACTAAGCCATTTCTAGAAGTAAATGAGAAAAAAACATCTTTTTGGATTTTTATGTATTCTTATGTGAATGTGGCAACGAATAGGTGGTGATGGAGAGTGGTTTTGGGACTTGAGAGGATGTAGGATGGTGTGGATGGGTCCTAGGAGGTCTCAGGTGGCCTTCTGGAGGCTTTTACCACACTTGACCTTCAAAAGAAAGACTACAGGAAAATCTACAGGTGGACACAAGGGATCTATAGGAGGAAAAACAACATTCTACAGGAGGCCTATAGGAGCAGGCCGAGAGTAGTTTTGGCCATTTTGAGGGTGTGAGAGTGGGTGAAAAAGGTGAATGAAGGTTGGAGTGAAGTGTTAGGGCACCTATGGTCTACCAAGAATCATTATGAGAGAGAAATATGATTGGATTTGCTCAAGGAAAGAGAAAGAAGTTCTATGGAAAATGCAGGAAACTAAGGCAGAATTGAGGGGAGACTTGGGTGACCTGTAGGGCATGGATCAAATGGAGAATGGAATGGCTGATAGGCTGGCCTACTACCAGAAGATATCTGCTGCATAAACAACTGACATGCAATTGATAAGATTAAGTAAGCAAGGAAATAAGTGTATCTGGAAAAACAGAATTTTGCAAAAAGCTAGTCCAAACTATGAACTATGAAAGCAAATGCTAATAACCATTGCAGGAAAATAAAGCATGAAAGAAGTCTTTTGAAAATAAGGAAATGAGCATGATGAAAAAGTTCTGAAGCAAAGCTAAACTAGACTATGAACCAACTAAGAAGTTGCAAACACCAGAGATCCTATGAATGAGGAAAATCTATGTTTTTGGGGAAGCAAGAAGGTCTTTGCCTCAAATCATGGTCCCAAAGGGAGGAAGAGAGGCCACGGCACTGTTGCTAGCCTTTTGGATCTTTTCTGTATTACTAATTAATCTACTATAGAAAGCACAAATGGATGCAAACTATTGAATCATCAAAAGTGACCTATTCTTAACCAGAAAAGAAATACATCTAGCAGCAACCTATTGTACAAAAAGAAATGAAACATACAAATACAAGTAAATTGGAGCTTGGATACTTGGATTGGGACCTAACCCAAGAGCTTCATCCCTCTAAGGTAACTCAATGCTAACTGAAAAAGGATTCCATCTTTATTCTCAAAACAGTAACAAGATTACATGAACTGTCAAGATAATAAGCTCCAGGTTGAGCAGAGTTTACATAAGCCAAAGTACAACAAAACTTCAGCAAAAATCCAACCCAGTGAGGCCCTAGGCCTCTATACTTATACCAATGAAGCTACCAACAACTTCCTTAAAATTAGGGAGTCTTATCTCCCAAAACTCGAGATAATCATCGATCATCCTCCACTTGCTAGGTTGCCTACTAATGCATGACTTGGCTGCTTGTACTCTGAGTTGAATGAAGGGGAATTCGAAGTGAGGAGTAAAAAATGAGGGGTACTCCCTCCTATAAGTCCTCTCCTTTTTCCACTTCGAGTTATTGCTGCCATTTGTCCACTAGATCCTTTACTTTGACCACAAAATTCATCAATAATCTACATTAAACACATATTAGACCACATGGCATCATAACTAACTCAACTCACTCTATAAGCATAAATATAATTAGAAAATCATACAATAAGCTAAGAGAATGGTTGATATGACTAGTTTAGGAGGTAAAATGAGCCCATATAATTACCCATTTATGAGGCTCATCAGTATCCTACACCATTTTATGGTTATTATCTTTCATGTAATAATTTTGGACACAAAGCCATAAATTGTAAGTTGAAGATGTTTCCTAGAAGGAGTTTTGATAGATCAAGAGTTTCTCAAGGTTCAAATACTTTGCATGGAAATGGAAATAATTATTTTTCTCCACTAATGAATGAGATCAAGTGTTTCAAATACAATAAATTTGGTCACAAACCTAGTGAATGCAGATCTAGCCTTCCAAATTCCTACATGCAACACTGTCATGAGAAATATAATCATTAGAAATTAGAAAAAATATAGAAGAAAGAGGTTGCAAATTGTTAGCTTGCTTTGAGAGCTCATGATCAGAATGAGAAATGGATGATTGATAGTGGTTTCTCCAACCACATGACTGGTGAGAAGAGAAATTTTTTGCAGTTAAAAGAGTATGAAAAAGGCAATGTCCATTTTGGAAACGATGCAGAAGTTCCCATTAGAGGCAAAGGAACAATTAGATTGGATAAGAACACCAAAGTTGAAAATGTGATTTATGTTGATGGATTGAAACACAATCTCCTCAATGTGGGTTAGATGTGTGATAATGGGCATGAGGTGCTTTTCAAAGCTAAAGACTACGAGATCAGAAATGAAAACTCAAGAAAGTTGGTGGCAAAGGCTATTAGAAGTGACAACAAGATGTATGTTTTTTATTACACTGGACACAATTTTTGCATGAGAAAAATAGAATAATCTTGGTTGTAGCATAGGATATTGGTACATGTTAATTTTGAAATTCTAATCAAAATTGCAAGGGTGGAGTAGTTATAAGTTTATCACGATTGGACAAACCAAAAAGCACAATATGCAAGTCATGCCAATTTTTGAAACAAACAAGAGTGCATTTTAAATTCAATGAGTTCACTACAAGAAAACCATTGGAGCTAGTAAACATAGAAGTATGTGGTCCTACAAGGAAGCAAATTCCAAGAGGCGAGAATTATTTTAATTTATTTGTTGATGATTTCATTAGAGCCACTGTATTATTCTTATGAAAGAAAATTATGAAGCTTTCAACAAATTTAAATATTTTAGGGCACTTGTTGAAAATGAATTTGATTTGAAGATAAAGTGTCTTACATATGATACAAGAGGTGAGTTCATGTCAAAATAATTTCACGATTTTTGTGAGGAGCATGGGATCAAGAGGCAATACTCCATAACTAGAAGTCCACAACAAAATGGAGTAGTGAAGAGGAAAAATAGGTTGGTCCTAAATATTGCACATGCTATGATGGATGAAGCTGGTGTGTAAGCTACTTTTTGGGGAGAAGTAGCTCAAACAACAGTATATTTGGCCAATAGAGTTCTTCTTAAGCCTAACAGTGAGAAAAAACCATATAAGTTTTGGAAAGGAAGGCCAACAAAAGTTAACCACATCAAAATATTTGGGAGAAAGTGCTACATCAAGAGGAAAAAAGACAAACTTGGAAAGTTTGAACCAAGAGATGATAAAGAGATATTTCTTGGTTATTACTTCAAGAGAAAGGGATACAAATTCTATAAAAGGAGAACAAACAAGGTAATCAAAAGTATTCATATTGTTTTTCATGAAGATTTTCCTATTTATAATGATTCCAAATATGTTGTAGTTGATCATGATTTCATATAATATGAGTTCGAAGAATTTTATGAAGAAGAGGAAGACGAGAAAAAAACCTCCACTACAAAGAAGGCTCCACCAAGTCACATTCAAAAGAATCACCCGGAAACGTAAATTATTGGAAGAAATGACCTTGCAGTGCAAATAAGGAGAAAATTGTTCGATAGCTTCAATTAACCACATTTTTCACTATTGTGTCATATAGAGACCAAAAGCTTCGATGAGGCCAAAGAACATCAACATTCAGTAAAAGAAATGAATGAAGAATTATATCACATTGAGAATAATAACACATGGGAGCTTGTGCCCAGGCAAAAGGAGATAAACATTGTTGGAACCAAATGGGTGTTCAAGAAATAGCTAGATGAAGAGGGAAAAGTGGTAAGAAATAAAGCAAGGCATGTGCGCAAACGGTATACTAAAGTAGAAGGTATTGATTTTGTTGAAACTTTTGCACTTGTAGTTAGATTACATGCTATAAGAATGTTTTGGCCTTTGCATTCTACAATGAAATTAAATTTTATCAAATGGATGTAAAATCATCTTTCTTAAATGGTGATCTAGAAGAGGAAGTTTATATAGAGAAGCCTGGAGGTTTCTTATTGGGTGATGGTGAGAATCTAGTGTGCGGGTTGAAAAAGGCTCTTTGTGGCTTGAAACAAGCTCCAAGAGCATGGTATACAACACTATACAAACATATACAACAACAAGGCTTTGAAAAGGGACCCACAGACATCAAATTATATATCAAATTTGAAGATGATCACTTTCTAATTGTTCTTGTGTATGTAGATAATATTATATTTGGGAAGCCCACGGGGCTTTGGATTGATGGTGAATGGGTGCGTTGTTAAGGCACTCCTTGTGATAGGTCACCGGTTCAAATCCCCCGTGGGTACTTAGGTTAGTCTTAACTAAAATAAATAAATAAATATAAATAATCTATATATATATATATATATATATATATATATATATATATATATATATATTATATATATATATATATATATATATATATATATATATATATATATATATATATATATATATATATATATATATATATATATATATTATATTTGGGAGATTGGGCATAAATTTATCTTTAATAATTGAACATTGGTCTAACTTGTGGCATTGGAAGGATGAATCAGAGGGCTACAAGAGGAAAAAATTTAAGATCTTGAAGATCCAAGATTAAATAGATACAATAGCTTCAAGGCAAATCTCCAAAAAAAAAAAAAGTGTGTATATTTTAAATTTGAATAAATATTATTTGAAAAAATAGTTTTAAGTTATTCAAGAGCATAGGGAAGCATATATATCATTATTTAGTTCCAATATACCTTGCAAAAAAGGAACGAGTCACTAATATGTTGGGTTATGACTTTGAAATCATCTACAAAAAAGGGAAGAAAAATGTTGTTCCAGATGCACTCTCAAGAAGGGATGAGGATGTGGAAGCATTGATCTATGCCATTTTTATTATCCAACCTGACTAGATAGCAAAATTAAGGGAGAAATAGAATAATGACAAAGAGGTTTGGACACTCATTCAAAAGTTTCAATAAGATCCCAGTACATCTAACACATTTATATCGAAAAATGACTTATTATGGTACAAAGATCGCTTATATCTATGTATGAATTCTCAACTCAAGTAGAAGATCTTTTTGGAATTGCACACCTCTCCTTTAGGAGGGACCTCAATATTGCAAAAAAAATACCGTAGGTTCAAGAAGGAATTTTGTTTTGATGGCCTTAAATCTAATATTCAGAAGTTTGTGGTAGAATGTTTGGTTTTCCAATGAAATAAAGTTGAGATAATTACTACCTCAAGTCTGTGACAACCTTTATCCATTGAAAGTGAGCGTTAGGAGGAAGTCTCAATTGATTTTATTAGAGGTTTACCAAGTTTTGAAGGAAAGAGAGTCATCATGGTGGTAGGTGATAAACTTACCAAGTATGCACACTTTTGTGCATTATCTCATCCTTTTAGAGCGAGTACAATTGCTATTTCATTTATGGAAACAATCCAAAAGTCACATGGAAACCCAAAGATTATTGTAACTAACAGAGATCCCATTTTCTCTAGAAAAGTTTGGATGGAATTATTTTCTTTTCTTGCTACTCAATTAGCTCATAGATCATCTTATCATCCTCAATATGATGAGAAAACTGAGATAGTGAAAAAATGTTTGGAAGGATATCTTTGTTTCTTTGTATGACATAAATAAACACAAGCGGTGAGGTGGTTACCTCTTGTTGAATGGTGGTATAATAGCTCCTTCCATATGCGACAAAAATGATCCCATTTATGGCACTTTATGGATATTATCCAACTTTCATGACATCATATTTAAGAGAAAATTCTAAGGTTCAAGTAGTAGAAGATCACATCCAGCATCAACAAGTTATCCAACTCTTAAATGATAACCTCACTATGGCTCATAATCGAATGAAATAATAGGTAGATCAACATCAAAACAAAATAAGTTTTGACACGTGCGACTAGGTATTTTTATGGCTACAACCATACAAACAAATGTCCCTCAAGCATGCTAAGAAGGATAATAATTTATCACACAAACACTGTGGTCCTTAAAAGGTGTTGCAAAATATTGGTACTATGGAATACAAATTGGAGTTTTTTGCATCTTCCCAAGTACACCCAATTTTCCATGTTTCATTATTAAAGAAGGTTATTAGTGACAATCTTCTAGTTCAAACAATATTTCCAGAGCTTGACAAGGAAGGAAAAATGACAGTGGATCCTAAAGAAGTCACGAAAACAAGAACTTGAAAACTATGAAATTGATACATTTTAGAGTATCTCATTAAGTGGAAGAACTTACCTGCTGAAGATTCTGCATGGGAGGATGAGAATTTTATACAAAAGCATATAGAACTACTCAAGCATTCAGGACAACACTTTTTTTGAAGGAGAGGGGCATGTTAGGTTGCTATTGTTATTGATGTGCCCATGTAGGCCCCATATTGTTGTTTTTGCACACCATAGAGGCCTATTATTGTTATTTTTGTGCCCTTAAATTATTATTTTTATGTAGGAACAAACTATATTGTGACCCCTGAGACTCCTATATATACCAAGGAGGTCTTGTTATTTGAATAATCCAGAAAGTTTTCATTTATGTGATGTAAAAGGAGGTTTCCCCCTCGAAGAGGCTTATTTTGAAGTCCTTGATCTATTTCCTCTTCTATTTATATCTCTAGCTAACAACATGGCTCTATGGACACGTATCAGCTGGAAGCCACCACAACCAATGAGCCTGACCTAGTCACCACTGAACTATCTAGCCACCATTAGATGGAGAATACTTCCAATACATTGTGACCATAGAATCACTACTCCAACTATCAAATCCCCATTTGTTGAAGACCATCATTGCTCTACTCTATGTGGACCTCGATTTCATTCATTTTCAAACTAGATCCTAGATGTTATGATCAACCGGATTTGGCTCTATAATATCAACCACCAACAACAAGACAATCTCTACCAATCAAAATAAAAACACCACAAACAAAATGCTATCTACTCACAAAAATAGTGGCCATAATCCATACATATATTCTCGTGCATGCTCACTATCAAAACATCTCTATAGCAACAAATATATTTGAATACAATAATCCAACCATTAACACTAATCTACATTAATAAAAACATAAAACCTTACAATGAAATATAAAATATAATGATAAATTGTAACTGACATCAACTCTCTACATACAAAAATAATTAGCATGTAAACACAATAGACTGTCCATGAAATTTCTTTCTTTTCCATCGATATGATTTGCATAAATGATATTTTTCTTCATAGCATTGCTTTAGTCTTCACGTCTACTCATACAACTACCATTTACACACATACACTGTTTATCTCTCCTCACAACTATATATTAATCATTCCTCCTTTATGTAGCCATCTCTCACTCACAATATCACTGAACCAACCTAATCTTAGATCTATAATAGAGTATAGGTAATTTCCTAGGAAAAATTCACTTTTGGACCGGTATCAAAGGTGAAAAAGGATTTTAAAATCCAACCATAACAATCACAAATCATGCAGTAAAGGTGTCCACACCATTTATAGGACTCACTTAATACATTTCAACCTTATCTTATTAATTTGGAAGATTCTATGAATAACCAAGTTTAAATTCACCTTGCGTGCGCAAGGAATTCAAAGTAAATTTTATGAAGGAGTTGGGCCACATGCATAGAAATACCAAAACATATCTACATCCGCATCCACAAGCCTTCCTCCATCTAGCCAAAGGCCTCTAGCTGCACACACAGAGTTACATCCATGCATACAAGTAAGAGTATAGGAAAAACCAAAGAAACTTTATGTTAGGACCTTTTCCAACTAGTTTATCATCTTCATCAGCTCGTGTGCATGCCTCCAAACCTCTTCCAATTCCATTACACATATGAAAATAGGTTAAATATCTTAGCCAAGTGCTACCACCAAGTTGACATACAACCCAACAAGACAAGAGTTGACATGTGTTCCAACAAGTCCTCTACTCCCCTCTAGCATCTTCTCAAGATGCAACATCTATGCACGACATGTTAGCACCTCTACAAAAAATCACATAGGCCAACACTCAACTACAATGCGTCACCATGAGCATGAAGATGATGATGGATACCTAGAATTATAAGACTCATAAACATGGATCAACACCTCTAACACCTATCCGTCATCAACAATATTTTAAAGAACCTCCAACACCTATAGCAATAGATTTGTACATCAAAACACATCAATACCATCATCTTACATAAATGCCAATATATGCATAATTATGAGGTTAACATCAATGCATCCTCTGGATCTTCACATGACATCACAAATTTGTCATGAATGTAACATGTAGACAAACACTAGGTTGACATCAGTGCCAACATAACCAGCTCAATTGCAAAGTCAACTAGTTGCAATCAATCAAATATATGCTTGACTTAACCTCTCCAACACATGATACCATGCTACAACTTTGACATGAATGCTAACATTAGCTAGATGCAACCATGAAAGACATAATTCCAACAACTGACCTTTTCTATCCTTTTAACTTGTTTCTCTCCTTATTTTATTTTGGTTTATTCATCTTAATTTGTTTTATTTATTGTTTTCATAGCCGACCTTTTCTCTCCTTCTTCCTTGTCTCTCGTTGCTTCATTTATTTATTTATTTATTTGTCTTCTTTTCCTTTCCTTCTCTCGACGTATCCTCTAGATGATGGGTCTCGGTTGTGACTCAAAATATCGATGTAAAATGTCCACTGTGGATTTATCTCTGACTCATGGTTCTTTAAAACTCAACCACATAAAATTCCAAATTGTATATCTACATAAAAGTCCAAATAGTAGATCTACATTTGTTTAAAAAGAAATGAGAAAAAATAAGTAGAAAATTTTAGATAAAATTCTATAATTTTTACTATATCATTTTAGTAAAAGAACTACATATTTTATTTCTTCTAAATATTTTAATCAAAATCCGAAGAAAAGGAAGATATAGCTGATTGAAAATCAATTTATTTAAAAAAAAAAAAAATGTGACAGTCGTGCGAGTTTAGATTTATCATATCTTTTCATAGGGAACTCTAGGTTTTAGCTTTATTTTGAAATATAATATGATATGTTTCTGATAAGTGTTTAGTAAGCAATTGTCTTCAAATATTTCTGATCTAATTTTATTTTATTCTCTTTTTTATTTTTTTGCATAATTTTTATACTAAGATATATTGACAAATACTTAGATCTATCATTGTTATAGCTCAGAAAGCCGCATTCTTTTCCAAGTATGAGGATCAGTTTGTGACTGGTGAAGCACCAAATTCCATGTGTTTTGAGGGATCAACGCTTGTTCTTAGCTATGGGAACCGAAGTAAAGATCATGTAAATGCTCCCCCATAGTATTATGGACCAAACTAGAAAGCTATCAATGCCCTATTTTCACTCAAGCTTTGAAACAGTGCCAGATTTCGACTAGATTTGGTCCAAGCTGACAAGTTTGATTAAAATAATCACGATTTATTAAAATAAGGATTGATTTGTCCTATCCTAACTATCGTGTTGATGCATTCAAGAAAGCGTCTAGGGGAAATAAAAGCTAATGATGATTTATATCTATGTAAACGGAGCCTCTTTACTAATTACAGGGACAAGAAAAGGGACTAGGTCACAATTTTGGGGAAATCCTTTTGTGATAAATTGACATTAGCAGGTGCATATACCAGTGAGTGTTAAGGTTAGGAAGATGATATGAGCAAGGATTGAAGTATTCTTGACTGATAAAACTTGTGAATCCAGATTAATTTATTAATCAAATGCAATTACATATATACAAGAAGTGTTATCTCAAGATAGGTATGCTATCTTGGACACACAATCTATTAGTTGAGAGATTTTCTTAAACACACACCAATGTAGGAAATAGATCCTAACTACTAGGAACAAACTCCTTTACTCAGTAAGAATCACAACTATGATAAGTAGGAGTTAGATATTCCAACACTCCCCCTTAATGAGTACTTGTCTCCATATCAATCTGCAAAATCTAGTTGTGGTAAAATATACCAAAAATAATATGTTGATGTCCATATAAAGGAGCAACCATCCACTGGAATGCATGGGTACTAACCGCTACAACCACCAGTCTTGTAGGATGTCCTTCGCATACATGGTTCTTCCAACCATTATAACTGCACACCTGTACCTGTACCTGTAAATCCCCTTCCAATATCATCATGGGCTTTATCAGATTACCCGTAACCATGCTATGGGTTTTATCAGATCACCCTCAACCATGCCACCAAGGGCTCTTAGCCACCAAGGCTAAACTCAGCCATGAAGGCTCAACACAACCATGAAGGCTCAACTCAGCCACGAAGGCACTCCAGCCACTCTGGGCTGCAACCTTGCCACTAGGGAACTCCAACCACTATGGCTCACCAAAGACCCGACTCAACCAGGCCAAGGGTTTTCTCAGCTAACCCTAAACCATGCCAACATGAATCTCTATCCCACTTTACTCTTACATGTGGTTTCTATCTTACCACAAACTGACACTGCAAATACAAAGTTCTTTTTAGATAACCATGAACTATATGGGGATACACATGCCTTACAAGGCTTACATTTCACACTCCAATTTTTGGAGTTACCAGGTACATACATTACAAAATACCACTACAAAAAATCCTAGACTTGCTTACACTACAACTGTGATTCAAATTACAACATAGTAGAGTCTATTCCACAAACACAAATAAACTCACAATTTCACCCCGTTGTCCATCATTGTTTAATCATTGTTGCTGCACGTTTCACATCTTGGGTATCTTTTTATTTGTCAATTAAATCTTGGAACTCCATGCTTAACATGTCATTGTTTGTTAGAGTCACAAATTCTAACAAAATAACTTTACCTAAATTGAGTAATCTAGGCTCAATAAGGCACAAAACTTTTATCCATAATTCCAAGAAATAAAAAATAACTTTCATATTAGCCAAACATCAAATTTCTCTATGTCTACAGCCTAATAAATTTTGAAGCCCAAGTGCAACATTGAACACCATTCCATCTCTAAGGAATTCATCATTCCTCGCATTCAAGCTCAATCTGGATTCCCAGAACTTGATTCTGGTCCCTGTTCCTGCAAATTTTGTCAAATGGGGAAGAAACTCTGGTCCATCTCTTTGAACAAATTCCACCACAGCCTTATAAGCATCGCTCGTGAGATTTCCTGGATTGAGCGCATTAATCACCGCTTCCTAGGCCTTCACAACACCTTATATGCCTTCCCCTGAACAGGCTCTGCATCGATCAAATAAGTTCTGTGCTCTATATGGTTTTTGATTTGTTTGCCAAAGTTGCTAAGGCACTATCAATATTGTTTTACATTGAGAAAGTTCACCATTGAGAGCTTTTATTGTGGCTTCTTTGAACGGAGAGCTTTCTTGCATAAGATAGAGGACAGGGACTTTCCTTTAGGATATTTTTAGAGCACCATTGCTCACGAGACTCCATTTAGAGTCTCTAGGATGTATATTGTATCTCTCCACATTAATGAATACAGATGATTTTGCTTCCTATTCTCTTGAGTTTGATTTCTTCCATTTTCTAGATAAGTTTTGTTCTTGGTATATTATGCTTGATTACATTGCATGGTTTCTTTTGTTTCACTTCTAATCAATGTAAATCTGGGCTATCATGCAAGTAGAAACTAGGCTACGAAATAATACATGGATTTGGTTCATTATTACATCAAATCCCCAATTATAGATCGAACCTAAATACCACCTTGGTTTCCTTTTAAAATGGGGCCATGATCATTGACCATGACCCTTTAAATAATTATTGCATTTATTTACTATTACATAACAATGTATTACTATTATTATTATTTATACCTAACAATATCCCATACCAACTAGATAAACGTTGATGGGGATACACCTAAAAAGGTGCATTTTTCATACATGAATCTTACCATCTAGAAGCGGGGTATCAAACATTACCAACTAATGACATCTGAATCAAAATTTGCTAGCAAAACACTTGGACAAAATTATCCTTTCTTTGTGGCTCCTAGTTCAAAACATCACTCTAACATGGGACAACATAAAAAATTGCAACTACCAAGGACCTTCTAGATGCCCCCTGTCTCTCCCCTATTTAGGAATTATTGCACATCTACTCAATAGGTGTGGTTTCTCCAACTGACTTTGGAATAGACTAAAAGAATGTTTGATTCGATCTAATAGGGAGAATGTTAGCATTATTAACACCATCACAAGTTGAAGAAATCATGCCTTCTCCAAATACATCCTCAATTGTATTTGGACACTTTCCCTCGAATGCCTTCTTTCAATGATATGGAGAAAAAAAACTATTGAATCTTAAAGGTATCTTCCATCCCCATGGGCTCTCTTTGAAACTTCATTATGAAAGCATTAAACAAACCATCCTCACGCTCTCCTCGTCATGATTAAGAAGTTAGGCTTATCAATTTTTTTTCATCCGACTTAGCTTTCTATCCATATTCCTTGATCTCATCGATCCCCTCTTTTGAAAAAATGATTTTTTCTAGTGACATAAAAGGGAATTTGGGTGCAACAAGATATGTTGATATCTTTAGAAACCATTGTGGTTATCCACTCTTCATATACTCGAGCACTCTCGACTTTAATAGAAACAATGTTGTGAAACTTACTACTCTCATAATTGGAATGGAAATTGCACAAACACAAGGATTCTCCAACATGTTTGTGGAAGGGGACTCTTAGCTTATCATTAGCATGGTCTGTAAACTTTAGAATGGTTCATCAATGCTCAAAATAGCCAAAATTTAGTAGCTAGAAGAACTATTATGAAGGGTTTGCTAATCCAATTTGGATCATTATATTGTTTTCATCCATATCGATGCCTTTATAGCGGCAAAAGTGGAAGAATCAACTCAGAGGACTACTTTTACTAGTGCGTCCCAATTCGACAAATTAGGGTCTAAAACCTTCCATGAGTGTTTTGAGGCATCAAATGACATTTTTTTTGGGTAAGACATTACCACTTCAGAATGACACCTCATTTCATATTCCACACATGGATAACTTTCCAACAGTGCAAGAACCACATCAATCAAATTTTGTATGCAAAAGTTCTGTCACTGAGAAGTTAAGCTTCCTATTTTCACCAACATAATTCAAGAGGATTTCGTGTCAACCCCAATTATTTATGGGAAAGGGGTTTCCATGTGATTATGATGAATAAAACTCTAGAATATTCTATATTGTAGTTATGGTTATGAGTCGAAGTAGTCAAACCTAACCACTAGTAGGGTATTGGGTTGTGTTATAACCTTACCACTAGGAGGAAAGGGGATTCAATTCTTTCAAGCGCATCTGTTCCACTTATGAGTAAAAATATCCAAGAGGGAGAGGATAAATATCGCATGGAGAGGACTTTTGCACTATATTATCCCACATGCTATAAGCCATACTTATTTGTACTTGTAAAAAAAAATTATTCAGAGAAAGACAATGGAGCGACCTCACCTTCCACGAGGGTTTTTCTCCTGAAAGGGTTTCTTAGGTCATATCTTCAGTCAAATGTTTGTGTGAGATTTTATTTTGTTTTTATCTATTTTTTACATAATTTTAATTCGCATGCATACACTATTAACAATAATATACATATCCATAAATCTAAAAGGATATAAAATGATAATATTGTAGATTTTCGTATTTTAAATATAGTTTTATCAGATCTATTATGAAGAATTATCCAATGTAATATCCACGAGAATTTATGAATCATTTCCTTCCTACTCATTAAAATTCTGGTCACTATTCCTTCCCGTGTATGTATAACTGAAACATATTTGTTGATTTGTTACATAATTTGTTAGAAACTAGCAATATGGAAGGGGATGGTGTGAATCAGTATTACACACATATTAGAATTTTTTCTACAAATAAATAAAATTTCAGAATTCAAAGTTCAATAAAACATGTAGGGAAACATGCCCAAATGAAACACAAGAAACATCACGTGAAGACACAAAGATTTTAGGTGGAAAACCCCTTGGGTAAAAAGCCACCAGACTATTTGTTATTACTTCTTTTGTACTTCTTTAAAATATTCACAATTTTATACATAAGATAGCCCACTAGAATTGGAGCCCCAACTCCTTAGAAATGAAAATTTTGGCAACTACCAAATTGGATCCACCACTCTAACAAAAGAATGATCACATGCACTTATATTGAGGCCACAATCTTAATGAACAGAGAGTTCTAGAGCTATAGCGATAATCTAGAAAAAATCATTACCACAAAATACAAATGATAACATCAATAAAGAAAATGTATTCTACCACTAAGACACTCTCCCTTTGAGAGAACAAACCTACACACATTGACTTCAAAACATGTCTTCAATTCCTTCACAAAAAAATGACTCACATCCCATATCGAATCATTGAAGAATTCTAGAATTCTACATAGACTGCTACAACTACTGAAATATTAATTTTCTCTCTTTCACACACCATGCACACACACACTGTCAATCACCAAAGGAACTAACCAAATAAACTCATAGCTTTCTCCTATTTGCAATTTTCAGATATGGTTAATGCAGTAAATACATCAGATGATGGAGGGCTCAACAACTCTTTCCACGCCATCGAAATTGTTCGAATCAATCTCATTGAATTAATATTTCCACTAAATTCCCTTAATGATAATGATTCTTCACTTTAACCACCTTCTAGAAGTTAGTTAAACTTCCCGAACCTTTTTATAAAAAAACTTGAACAAACACCACCTGAAAAAGTCATAAAAACACATGAGATGCACACATAATGTCGAGAAAAACACCCAAAAAGGGTAATGCACGTTTTTATCTACTAAACTTATGTAATTTACCTCCATGGCCTACCCGAAAATATAGTCCCTAACCTCATAAAACTTAAAATTTGAGTTCATTCACAGTGAAAGCTTTACCCCTCCTTGCATATTCATGTCTTATAAAAGTACCTGAGCCATATTGCAATTAGACCATAGTCCAAATTTCTCCTTCAATGTTTTCATTGGTTCCTTTATATAGAAACTTAGATTCATTAATATGTCTGATGTATGTGATCGACCATTAAAACTTGTGATGGTATCCACCCTATCAAAATCTCGAGGTTAATTTCTATGAGCACTAACGGACATTAATTTCATGATCATAGTCGTGTACACATAGTCACTACATTATTGACTAACCTTTCATTCCCCTGCATACTAGCTAGATTAGACATGCAAACATAGATACTTAACCCATTAGTCATACAATGGAAAACATTATTTCCTTAATTGGTCAGCATGCATAAATAGTTATCACTTTATCGAATTATGGCATACCATATCTCTTTGGTAAATGTAATACGATTAGTTAGAGAATCCATAGTCATCTCACATATTCATACATAATCACTGCATAAACAATGTTATTATATATATAACTTCATCGTATGCTTCCTCTACTAATTATATTCTAAGATGTAAAAGGAGTCACATGTATAATACTACCATCACTCTCATAGAAATACATTAACACAGGTAATCTAATTATGTGCAATATGCTACCATGCATGGGTATTAAAACTACCAATCCACTCAATATACTTCTAGAGATAACTTCACACTAGAAAGCCACATGCAAGTCGATCATGAGAAATCTAACTCTTTAACACAAGTATCAACAGCTAATTACCATGATTCCATCATTCCTCATATACAATAAAAGTTATAAACATAAGACAACAATTATTTGCATACACATAACACCTCATCTATACAACTAAGCTACATGATTTAACCATTTCAACAGAATGAAATAAAATATAGAGGCAAGAACTCATATAGTACATTCAACGCATATGAAGCCAACTAAAACACCACTTGCAGGGAAGAGCACCACCACCCAACCATGAATCACCTATGATTCCCCAGAGCCGAGGTTCTTTCCAAGGATCAATTGTCCTCAATTGATCAATGCACTGGGTATTTAATACCCTCTTTCATGATTTAGTTTCCATTAGCGGCATCCTGCTTTTATGGATTTTTCCATTTTCCTAGGTCTTTTTCAGAAAAGCTCGTCTTTATCTCCCATGAGGCTTTTCCTCATAAAAGCTTTCCTTTATCTCCCACAAATCTTTTATGTTCAATGGATCTTTATCTCCCATCCATCCAAGCTTATCTAGAATCACATCTAGAAGATTTATCATGAAATATTCATCTCTATCCCATTCCTCAATGGGATTTGGCAAGAATCTCATCTCTCTTGGTGCTCCACCCTCCAAGTGATTTATTTTATTAATTTATTTAATAACATATTTTCTTTTCATATTACATATCATACCTAGCTTTCCTCAGCTTAGGTTTAAAATAGTTTAACCCATAAAGGAGGGTATCACACCTATGTTAAACTCAGCTTAGGTTTACAATTATTTAACACACAAGGGAGGGGTGTAACCTACTCCCCCCTTAAACTTTACACCGTCCTTGGTGTATCACCGCATCATGTCCTCGTTCACAGGTAGTTGGTTTCTAAAACCATAGATCTCATGGCTCTGCCATATTATGCAAATCTTCTCATGTACATTAGTTACACGAGTGCTCCTAACATATCTCCTTCCATAGTTATTTGTAACATTGTTTTCAAACCATCCATGAGAAGTTATAGATGCAGAAATTTAATTATGATAAATGTCATGATCTGTTACTCAATATTACTAAAGCAACTATTGCTCATTTTTCATTTTATCAGAAGAATGTAAGTTCTCTTGTGGCATTCTTCCAAGTAGTTGTTCTCGTCGAACACTTGCTTCTTGCAGTTTCTTTGCATACAACACATATGTTAGCATATTTTCCACATCAATATGTCTTCAATGTC